>AP027104.1:8451175-8490922 GCA_028142955.1 Pinctada fucata
ATGGTCAATTATGTAATCTATTGTGAGTGCTGTTGAGATCATCGTCAGTATCTTCTTTAACTCATTTATGACAACAATCGGTGAAAGAGATAGTGACCTTGACTTATTGACCCAAAATTCAGTAGGCGTCTTCTCCCCCGGTTCAGATTTCATATCAACATTTGGAAGGAACGACGGAGAAAGGAAAATTCTCAACATTATATGACGGAGGCGTAAAAAGAGATGATCACATTCTATATGATAAAATCTTTCCAAAAGTTTTTGATATAATTTGACAGTTTCATGTTATGAAATAGCGAATATCAAGTGATCTGGCGTCAAAAGAATTTTCGAGCCACCGTCGACTTGCTTTTTATCGCGTTGTTTTTGTTGTCTTACCAACATATGCACTTTTTTCAAGGTCAATGTTCTCAGTTATTTTCGATACGGTTCGTCAGCATTTGGTTAACCTAGAATCCGTTGAGTTAACTCAACCATATTTGGTTCAAAGCACTGATATGTACTTCTCTCTACTGATCAGGCTCACAAAAAGTAAAGATTTATAAACCCGAATTAATATAAATCAAAACTTGAATTTACATCTTCCTTCTCTCTCATATCCCGGTGTATTGGCCATATTGCATTTCTAAGATGAAAATGTAGCATCCAATCGCCTTACAAGGTCATATGTAATCATTACGAGGGTTGTCCCAGAAAATCGTAGACATTGCTCACAATTCCTTTATTTGGCGTTAAATCTAAACAAGATTTTCCAGGATGTGAATTTAAGTATCTGGGAAATATCAAATGTTAACAGAATTGAAATCTGCCGTTGATACTAAAAAATAATTGAATTATCAGAAGAGCGGTTGGACCGTACCTTTGCAGAACGAAATTGTCAAGTGCCGAAAAAAGCATCGATATTAAATCTAGTTGAATACTTGTATAGTATAAAAATCTAATCAACAGAAAGTACTGAATTTTACGGGTACATCCATGCTATATCATCTTCATTGGCGTAGTTAACAATTGAATTATGAAGCAGTTTATGATGCAACCTCCTCATCAATCATTCAAAAAACAGCGACGTCAACTGTATCAGCGGAGCAGATAACGGTACTGAAATATTGCATTAATCGTGGATTGACCCCGTTTTAGACAAAGTAAGAAATGAAAAAATCAGAAAAGTATGAAAATGTTTGTAGAGCATTTTTACATAAGTGGTACAAGAAATTTTCCGACCATTGGACAGATAAAACTAAACAAGGACCCAAGAAGATAGGAGATCGTCAGACAGTAAATTTTAAATTTGGTCAGAAACGTCATTGTTTAAGACTGGCGTTGAACAGTAAAATAAATAATAGAGAAGATGCAGGTAAGTAAATTTATTAAGCAGAGAATCCTATCAAGTGAGGGAAATATGTGTCGCGTGTATGTTCGATGGGTGCCAAGTCTATTTTCAATATATAACATGAATATATGAGTTGCTGACTTCAGGCATATTCTTAACCGCAGTCGCCGGAATCCATGACGTTATTTATCATGCGCCGGTGGACTTCACCCTACGTGTTTATTTCTTCAATAGAAAAATTACTGTGATAGATTAATTATTAATTTTACATGTACAGAAGCCAATTTGTATGCCAAATGTATCGATGCAAAGTTTGTAAAAATACAACCCTCTACTACTGTCTTATTAACGATGTCTACGATTTTCTGGGACAACCCTCGTATATGTAATCAAGGCCACTTTGCATCGCATTTGAAATTTTCATGTTCAGATTGATGTTTTCAGAATGTTGTTTTAAATTACTTTGTTTTCAGATTTGATTATTACCACATGACCTTGACCACAGGTCAAAATTAAAGAACAAGGTCACCTTGCAGAATAAACATCTTTAGAATCGTAAAAAATACCCTTTTTTAATTTTTGCGCAAAAATTGTTGAATGTAAAATCAACCCCTAAATCATCTTTTTATTTCATGATTCCTTTGCAGTATGTTGGACAGATCCGGACCTATTTGAAAAAGACTGTTCTCACGTGGTATGTAACCATGACAACAGGAATAACACCTGTTGTTTCTACCCAGATACCTCTGACGAAAGCCAGAAATCATCACTGTACGTATAAGTTATAGTGAACTTGATATCTCTAACTGCCTCTCTATTAAGTTGGTTAGCACACCAGTCGTGATAGCTGTTAGCATGACGTCACGAATGCAACTTAATATTAGAGAACACGACACCGTGTTGCATGTCCTCTGGACCACTGGCGGAGTCCAGTAGACATGTAGGTACAATGTATGTAAAGGGTGGAGGTACTCAATGTGTAGGGATATTTTTGGAAGGATTCTTATGTGGATCTGTGAATGCACTATAATAATTCTTTTTTCATTTTTTTTTCAAAAGTTCTATTATTCTGGGATTAACCTTTTACCTTTAAATGTCCAATCGGTAACAATTTTATATTTTTGGGCATAAACAATCAAATTATAATACCTTATTAGGCCTTTACATAACTTTTACAATAATCGATTCAGTCTAAAAAAAAAAACTCCTTGCCAAGATTTTCTGTTAGGTCATCTTAAACTCTGCTAACATTATGTAACAATGTCAAAGTACTTGTTAGTCTGCAAGTTATATCAGTCAAATGATACTCATAATAGAGTGTTCCCTTTCTTATATTTCAGTGATTCTTCCATGGTAGTGATGTTTTTTATAGTGTTCCCCGTCTTATATTTCAGTGATTCCTCCATGGTAGTGATGTTTTTTATAGTGTTCCCCGTCTTATATTTCAGTGATTCCTCCGTGGTAGTGATGTTTTTATAGTGTTCCCTGTCTTATATTTCAGTGATTCCTCCATGGTAGTGATGTTTTTTATAGTGTTCCCTGTCTTATATTTCAGTGATTCCTCCATGGTAGTGATGTTTTTTATAGTGTTCCCTGTTTTATATTTCAGTTATTCCTCCATGGTAATGATTTTTTTATAGTGTTCCCTGTCTTACATTTCAGTGATTCCTTCGTGGTAGTGATGTTTTTTATAGTGTTCCCCGTCTTATATTTCAGTGATTCCTCCATGGTAGTGATGTTTTTTATAGTGTTCCCTGTCTTATATTTCAGTGATTCCTCCATGGTGGTGATGTTTTTTTATAGTGTTCTCCGTCTTATATTTCAGTGATTCCTCCGTGGAAGTGATGTTTTTTATAATGTTCCCCGTCTGATATTTCAGTGATTCCTCCATAGTAGTGATGTTTTTTATAGTGTTCCCTGTCTTATATCTCAGTGATTCCTCCATGGTAGTGATGTTTTTTATAGTGTTCCCTGTCTTATATTTCAGTGATTCCTCCATGGTAGTGATGTTTTTTATACAGTTCCCTGTCTTATATTTCAGTGATTCCTCCATGGTAGTTATGTTTGTTATAGTGTTCCCCGTCTTATATTTCAGTGATTCCTCCATGGTAGTGATGTTTTTAATAGTGTTCCCTGTCTTATATTTCAGTGATTCCTCAATGGTAGTGATGTTTTTTATAGTGTTCCCCGTCTTATTTTTCAGTGATTCCTCCATGGTAGTGACGTTTTTTATAGTGTTCCCCGTCTTATATTTCAGTGATTCCTCCATGGTAGTAATGTTTTTTATAGTGTTCCCCGTCTTATTTTTCAGTGATTCCTCCATGGTAGTGATGTTTTTTATAGTGTTCCCCGTCTTATATTTCAGTGATTACTCCATGGTAGTGATGTTTTTTATAGTGTTCCCCGTCTTATTTTTCAGTGATTCCTCCATGGTAGTGATGTTTTTTATAGTGTTCCCCGTCTTATATTTCAGTGATTACTCCATGCTAGTGATGTTTTTTATAGAGTTCCCCGTCTTATATTTCAGTGATTCCTCCATGGTAGTGATGTTTTTTATATTGTTCCCCGTCTTATATTTCAGTGATTCCTCCATGGTAGTGATGTTTTTTATGGCTGTGACGGGGTCCTTACTCTTACTTATCACTATAATGTACTTTAGTGCCCGTATGAACAGGAAGTGCACAGATCATCAAAGGAGACGTAGACAGCGTAGTAAGTTGCACCAAAATCTATCAAACTGTAAAATTTTCTCATATATTTTCTGATACAAGTCCATCATCTTGACATTGAAAATAATTGATAGATCATTTGATACTTATCATATTAATTTTGATATGAAAATTTAGATAACCATAAAAGAATTGTTTTACATGTATTCTAATTATGTCTAAATTGACATGATTTTGTTAATAACAGCAGTTTCAAGTAATTTAATCTTGTTTGTATATCAGGAAGAGGTGTGTCTACGTCATCAGCAGGGGTACAAACAACCCATGCCGATCCATCCACCCTTCCTCCACCCTACATATGGTCAACAGAATCCTCCAATCCGATGGAAATCTCCATCCCACGATGCCCCTCATATGTCAAAGATCCACCCCAATACGGCACCTGGATCTTCGCAGATAAACATGACACATCAGATAATACGAATGATGCCTATTCTCATCATGGGATAGAAATGACTGTAAGCACATCTACGTCTCAAGAACCGGAATCCATTGCGATAGAATGTCCTACAATCATGCAAGGGAGTGACAATAACAATATAGAAAGCAATACTGTTGTGGATAATGATGAAGTATAACAACATATAAACAGTATATTACACTCCAACATACATGGAAGCCTTGAGCTCTCCCCAAAACCCAAGCAAGGTTTGAATGTGTCTTTAAAAATACGGATCATTCAAAGACAGCAATGGGAGTCCAGAGCTCATGCCCAGCTCGAGAGAGGAGGAGACAATGGTTAAAGGAGATAAATATATCTGACCATCTGTGTAATAATTCTAACTTATTTAATCCTGTGTCACATATATACATGTAGGAGGTAAACTTCTACCAGCGATTGGTTACCTAATTCCTTTCAGAAGGGAGCTCGACCTAGTGAAGGTTATGTAGCAATTGTTCAAGCTTGAAGATAAAATTACTTTAACTTCATGACTTTGTATTTTAAAGTTTGATAATCATACTCAGTATCATATGATACAGATCATAATGGTATTAATATAATCTGAACTGCCGTTCTGCCTTTACTGCAAAGCTTCTAAATAATTTGAGCTGACCTGAAATCACAACTGCCTCAGAGAATATCAGATTAAAATGAAATCTGTTCACATTTCCCTGATATTGAAAATCGTAGGGAATTCTTTGTTTTAGCAATCAAGCTTGCATCACAATCAATGGCAATTGAAATTGTGTTTGTACTATCTGTATGAAAATTACCTTGAGTGACGTTGACCTACACATGTGTATAATAACGCAATCAGTGGAAATACTTTTGATATTATACAGTAACATGCATGAGAGAAGAGACCAAATAGAAAGAAGGATGAACACTGAAAGCAATGTCAACTCCCTCCACATTATTTTGAGGAAGTTTTTATTTAATGTTTTATAGCCTCACTTTCAAGAAGTGGCATAAATTATATGTACTAAAGTATTTGAAGATAGTATTTCCTTTCAGGTCTGAAAGTGATGAAAACTTCAAAGCATTATTTGGTGATATACAGTACACATACAAAGTTCTATGTACAGTGTGTCTTGAATTGTACAGAGAGTTTTGATATCACAGACATAATTTTAGAGAGTCTCTTCATTGTAGATTTTACTTTACAGTTCCTTCTTTTCATGCCCACAAAATTCACCTTCTTGCACGTACATCATGTCCAGCATGCATCCAATATGTTCCTGTACTCTGTTGAACGCCAACCTGATGTGGGGAATCTACATGTCCAGTATTCCTTTCTAAATTCAACGAATGCACGACTTGCTCAAACGTCAAATTTGTCGAAGCAGATACTATGTCCATGTTCATCATACTCTTCCCTTGTTATCACCAATCTCTTCATGGACGGGTCTTTGGCTAACATACATCCTCCTTCCCATGCGAACGTTATAGGACTGAAAGCACAATCACCAGATTATCAGCATTTACGATGAAGATATATTCCCTAAATTCCAGTAAATTTGCTACTAGTACCAGCCATATGTCTGTTGACTGCACTTACTGTTGTTTCTTGTCATGATTTCTTAAGTAAAGAAAGTTTCTCATCTTATGATTTGCACAGAGATGAGAGAGAACCAGAAGTCTCTGATGAGACTGTAGCTCTCCTGGTTGTTTTTTTCTAAAACATCAATTTCCTTTCTTTTTTTTTTTAAACCAAGACCATAGGGAGCAGGCGCTCTAACAAATTATAAGTAGCATGACAAAACTACATATCCATTATACTGCAACTATAATAGCACTCATATAATTCATAATATCCGAGATAAAGTATTTCTAAAAAGAATGTCACACCCATTTTCCAAGATCCTAGGGGCCAAGGACTGCTAGCTCAAATGAACTACCAATGACACATCAAGACTTGGATAAAGAATTAACTCCCCATCATAAATAGCTTTAAAAGAGAAGAGAGCACAACTATATAGGAAAAATTACCGCACCCATTTTCAAAGACCCTAGGGGTATAAGGCTAAAACAAAATATCAGGTGCACATCTATGCCACAGACCAATCATTGCAAAAAGAATTAATTCTACATCATTTATAGTGTCAGAGGAGTTGCAAGCACAAGATTACATTTACTTATATAGGAAAAATGACCACACCCATTTCTGAGACCCTAAGGGTCAGGGGCTAAAACATAAAAACAGGTGCACAACTAGACCAGAGACCCATAATATTGCAATAAGAATTTAGTCAGAGGAGTTGTGAGCACAAGATTACATAGAGTTATATAGGAGAAAATGACCACACCCATTTCTATGACCCTGGGGGTCAGGGGCTCAAACAAAATATCAGGTGCACAATGAGACTACAGACCCATCATATTGCAAAAAGAATTAAGTCTCCATCATTTATAAAGTCAGAGGAGTTGCGAACACAAGATTACATAGAGTTATATAGGAGAAAATGACCACACCCATTTCTAAGACCCTGGGGGTCAGGGGCTCAAACAAAATATCAGGTGCACAACTAGACTACAGACCCATCATATTGCAAAAAGAATTAAGTCTCCATCATTTATAGTGTCAGAGGAGTTGCGAGCACAAGATTATATAGAGTTATATAGGAGAAAATGACTACACCCATTTCTAAGACCCTGGGGGTCAGGGGGCTCAAACAAAATATCAGGTGCACACTAAGACCACAGACCCATCATATTGCAAAAAGATTTAAGTCTCCATCATTTATAGTGTCAGAGGAGTTGCGAACACAAGGTTACATAGAGTTATATAGGAGAAAATGACCACACCCATTTCTAAGACCCTGGGGGTCAGGGGCTCAAACAAAATATCAGGTGCACAACTAGACTACAGACCCGTCATATTGCAAAAAGAATTAAGTCTCCATCATTTATAGTGTCAGAGGAGTTGCGAGAACAAGATTACATAGAGTTATGTAGGAGAAAATGACCACACCCATTTCTAAGACCCTGGGGGTCAGGGGCTCAAACAAAATAGCAGGTGCACAACAAGACCACAGACCCATCATATTGCAAAAAAAATTAAGTCTCCATCATTTATAGTGTCAGAGGAGTTGTCCGGACAAGATTACATAGAATTTAATGACCACGCCCATTTTATAAGACCCTGGGGGTCAGGGACTGAAACTAAATGTCAGGTGCACAACTAGACCATGGACCAAGTAAAATGCAAAAAGAATTAACTTTCTATCTCTAACAATTTCAGAGGAGTTGTCCGGACAAGATTACATAGAATTTAATGACCACGCCCATTTTCTAAGACCCTGGGGGTCAGGGAGTGAAACTAAATGTCAGGTGCACAACTAGACCATGGTCCAAGTAAAATGCAAAAAGAATTAACTTTCTATCTCTTACAGTTTCAGAGGAGTTGTCCGGACAAGAATTGTTTACGGACAGACGGACAGACAGACAGACGGACAGACGGACAGACGGACGGACGCCGGACAAAGGGTGATCGCATAAGCTCGACTGGTCTGAGACCAGTAGAGCTAAAAATTACATAGCATTTTATAAAAGGACACAATGTAAAGCATAACTTACTTTTCTGGTAATGTGACTTTGATATCAATGTCATGTGGTGCCATACTGCGTACATCAGAACAACTGAAAAACAGTAACACAATGTTAGACATATACATGTACATATACACGTACATACATGTACAAAGATGTATGTGCAATACAGGTACATCTATTATACATACCTCATATTTCATTTATTCATTCATACTTAAGGTGTTAGAAATTTAAACTTTTTATTGAAACTTCATGACATGCATTGGAATGAGACCAAACATGTTTTATCTTCCTGTTAATTGATAATACACCATTATTTACTTTTATCGAGGTAAATACATGCACAATAGTTTAGCTCCCTGAGAAGACAATATTGTTTTCGAGGGGAGCTAAACCATTGTATTTATCGAGGTAAAAGTAAAATAATAATTCATTACATGAAGTTTCAAAATCATCTATATAAATCATTCAAACATTATTTTCAGACTATAAAAACCTCTCCGATCTTCTTTTAGCACAAGGAGAGCTGTCAGAATCCTATATCTACCTGGGATGATGTCATCCTAGATGGATATAACGTTTGAGCATTTCAATGAGCAGCTAGCTGTTTTAGCCAATCAGAAAAAGATGAAATAACCATTCATGTACTTAAGATAGTTATTCTAGAGGAAGCTTTTTGGGGTGGTTTCTCTGTCATACTTATTTGCTACATACATGTAGATAGTAATGTTAAGGGTACTTACAATCTATCATAGAATCCCGGCAACAAACAGTTTCCCCCTGTCAGTACAATATTCTCATACATATGTGGCTGCATGTCTGAAATAGATCGTTTTATAAGAATTTGGAAAGCATTTCAAAATATTATACAAGTGAGTACAGTAGTTATAAATAAACCACATTAAATATTTTCATCTTCTTGTCTCTGTAGAAAATATGAGCATGTTCTGGTGTGGGCTGTGTATTGAAACCAACCATATGATATAATGCGATACAATGATAACTCTGACTTACTTTTAATTATATGGAGAGTTGTTAAATCATTTAATGAACCCCCCCCCCCCCAAATAAAAAAACAAAAACAAAAACAACCAGAAGTCTCTGATGAGACTGAAGCTCTCCTGGTTGATTTGTACATATTCACTCAAGAGAATGAATGCTGGACTTCACCTTGCCTAATACCACTTTTTTCATCGACCCAATATATTTCTGTATCCCCCCTGTAAAACACTCTATAATGAATTTATCCCGCTGAATCGCTTTTGGTTTGTGTATGTTACGTCAACATATTCTAAAGCATTTTGGTGACGTCAAAAGCATAAAGCATCTTAGTAGAAGCAGGATACCAAAATAATATTCTGTTAGTAAAATAATACAACATAATATTTGGTTCTTCTCGACCAATCAGATTGCAAGAAATTTGCCAGAGGCGGGATAAATGTGTATCAAGTTTTTTTTTTATTAGAACCAACAACCACATGCCAATGCATATCCATCAATTCCTAATTAATTTTTTCATCAAAATTCAGAGCAAAATTTTTTTTTTTTTTGAAAAAAACGGAGTCCCCCCCCCAAGAATATCAAATGGACCGTGCCTTAGATTTCTCTAGAATGTGAGAGAATTACTAAAAACATGTATATACAACATGTATAACATACCATATGTATCAAAACTAAAATAACAGATGTTTTTATTTTTCAAAAAATGTGGGTCAAAGGTCAGTGATGGGGTCAAAGGTTAAAAATTTGGCTCCAAAAGATGAGCCTTCTCAAGGTTCATAGACATGCAATATATGACAGCTCTATTATCTTATACCCTTTCATCAGAATTTAGTTGAATGGAATGATATACTGACAGTCGGATGGATAGACAAACAGATGAACAGACAGACCTACCACTATATGCCCTTTTATAAAATTAAGACTAAAGGCATAAATAACCTCTCATTTGAGCTGAAATAGTATTGCATAGGATACTCTATTATAAGAGATATTTCCTTCTTTCTTATACTGACCCGTGAAAATACTTAGATCAAGTAATCAGGCAGTTTCAGATTGAAATTAAATATAGTGAAATTTTAAAAGAATCGGCCATTTTGTTCTAAAACCTAAAAAGGTTTTAGGCTATTTATTTAGTAAATGTAAAACAATGTAAATAGAATATTGAATGAAGAACATGAACTTTTAGGGCGAATGTGGTATTAATGTAGACAGAAGCTTATAATTAAAATACAAATGTATAATACAAAATATTTTTACATACCGGTATGAAATATTTGATCCTCTATAGAAAACATTTCTACCATATATCCCAGTTCAGAAAAATATTTCAAAATCTGCATGAGGCTGAAATGATGTTTTTGATTGGTCAAATTTTAAAAGGACAAAATGACTCGAGGTCCAATTGAAACATTAGTTTATTACCATTAATTTATGGCAGGAACAGGTATCATACCCAGATAGCTCAGTTGGTAAGAGCGTCTGCCCAGATAGCAGAAGGTCTTGGGTTCAATTCACGGTTCGGTCACATCTTTTCCTCTCCTGTTACAGAATTGGCACCAAATTAAATGACTCAAGGTGAAGTGGAGTTTTGTGTGAGGTTTCCAGTGCATGGAAACCTGAAAAATTGGTAGAGAGGAGTGTGGCAGGAACGGGCATTGTGCCCAGATAGCTCAGTTGGTAAGAGCGTCTGCCTTGATAGCAGAAGATCTCGGGTTCAATTCCCGGTACAGTCACATCTCTCCCTCTCCTGTTACATATTCAACTTCTATAACTTACACAAGCACCTTTCATTTGGCAATGTGAAGGATGCATTATTGCTATTTTATTTGATAAAATGATCAATCTTTGTGATTCTGGTGTTTCCATTTATCAGAAAGCACAGCTCAAGTCCGTGATCACTTAGGACAATTCTACTCTTGCAACAAAAAGTCTCACTACTCTCTCTAAAAATCTTACACCTTAAACAATTAAAAAATAAGTAAGAAATACATGCATTTTGATTGTTTGTTATCTTTCTTGCACTGTATAAACATAATAGAAAAGATTTTGAAGTTGATTGATTGATCAGAGGAAATTCCGAAACTATCCCCTAGCGTTTCTATAGAATTGAAGATAAAATCCTGGGTCAGGCCCCAAATAAAATATGAGAAAAACTAAATTTCAGACTCATCTATGATAATATTGTCAAATGGCAATAAAGGAAAATTTTGGTAGAAGTTTTCCTGGGTTGAAATATTTTTGTATGAGTCGGCTTTTACAAATGATTTTTTTTAGTATTTTATTTTAATTTTTTTTAAATTTGATTTACACATAGTAGATATGGCAATAAGGCATCTCTTGTTATATTATCTTCTATTAAAACATGTGTCACTTGCTTTAATGTAAACATTATGAAAAATTTTATCAAACCACACAGTTTTACATTCCATTGGGGCAGGTACTCCAAGCAGTGGAGGAATTTATAAGAAGAAAGAAAGATGTAAGAGTTACCTCCCCCCTCTCCCCCCCCCCCCCCCAAAAAAAAAAAAAGCTTACACAAGCACAATATTCCTTTCATTTGGCAATGTGAAGGATGCATTATTGCTATTTTATTTGATAAAATGATCAATCTTTGTGATTCTGGTGTTCCCATTTAACAGAAAGCACAGCTCAAGTCTGTGATCACTTAGGACATTCTAGTTACCTCCCCCCTCTCCCCCCCCCCCCCCCCCCCCCCAAAAAAAAAGCTTACACAAGCACAATATTCCTTTCATTTGGCAATGTGAAGGATGCATTATTGCTATTTTATTTGATAAAATGATCAATCTTTGTGATTCTGGTGTTCCCATTTAACAGAAAGCACAGCTCAAGTCTGTGATCACTTAGGACATTCTAGTTACCCCCCCCCCCCCCCCTCTCCCCCCCCCCCCCCTCAAAAAAAAACTTACACAAGCACAATATTCCTTTCATTTGGCAATGTGAAGGATGCATTATTGCTATTTTATTTGATAAAATGATCAATCTTTGTGATTCTGGTGTTCCCATTTAACAGAAAGCACAGCTCAAGTCTGTGATCACTTCGGACATTCTACTCTTGCAACAAAAATTCTCACTACTCTCCCCAAAAATCTTACACCTTAAACATGTTAAACAAATAAAAAATAAGTGAGAAATACATGCATTTTGACTATTTGATATCTTTCTTGCACTGTATAAACACTATAGAAAAGATTTTCATGTTGATTGATTGATCAGAGGAAATTCCGAAACTATCCCCTAGCGTTTCTATAGAATTGAAGATAAAATCCTGGGTCAGGTCCCAAATAAAATATGAGAAAAACTAAATTACAGACTCATCTATGATAATATTGTAAAATTGCAATATCTTTGTTTATTTATAGTTTCTGTCACTTATGTACTCTAAATGCATGTAGATAGGGTAAGAGAAAACAGCCATATACCCATTTTCCAGAATCCTAGGGAACAGGGACTGAAGTAAAATACTGTAATGACATCTAAACTGCAAACCGATAATATTTTGGAATAAATCAATTAACTATTATCCATAAATTCTGGGAAATTAGCTATCATGAGATCACATGTAGTTTAATAGAGAGAAAACAACCACACCCATTTTCTAAGACCCTTGGGGTCAGAGACTCAAACAAAATATGAGGTGGACAACGAGATTACAGACCCATCATATTGCATAAAGAATTTAGTCTCCATTATTTATAGTGTCAGCGCTGTAAGCATAAGATTATATGGAATAATATAAAAGAAAGTGGCCACACCCTTTTCTAAGACCCTGGGGGTCATTGGCTCAAACAAAATATCAGGTGCACAACTAGACTACAGACCCATCATATTGCAAAAAGAATTATGTCTCTATCATTTATAGTGATATAAGAGCTATCCGGACAAAATTACATAGAATTTAATGACCACGCCCATTTTCTAAGACCCTGGGAGTCAGGGACTGAAACTGAATGTCAGGTGCACAACTAGACCATGGACGAAGTAAAATACAAAAAGAATTAAGTTTCTATCTCTAACAGTTTCAGAGGAGTTGTCCGGACAAGAATTGTTTACGGACAGACGGACAGACGGACAGACAGACAGACGGACAGACGGACAGACGGACGCCGGACGAAGGGTGATCGCATAAGCTCGACTGGTCTGAGACCAGTAGAGCTAAAAAACAACTGTGGAACAATGATGCCCCTGAATGGCATAAAAGAGATACAAATATTTTTTTTTTTACCAGAATATCAAACTCAAAGGTAAGGATAATGAGTTCAAATTTGGTATGTTTGGGTATGGTCAATTTGTACCATTACCAACTCCATACCTGTCAACTTTGAAATGATAAAAAGAGGAAGATCTCCCTCCTTGGCACTTGAGAACCCATTCTGCTACATTTTTAATGAATCACGCCATTTTGCACAAAACCAATTTTCAAATAATTTCATTGTACAGACATTTCAATCCAAAAACATTTATAAACAATGAAACATGTATCAATAATTTATTGCATTCCATACATCTTTTCTGTGTCATATGATATTTTAAAAACTTTTATACTATCCCAGTAGATATTGAAATAAGAAATATTTTGAAAGTGGTCATGTTAAGGAGTTACCTCCTGATGATGAAAGTATCGAAAAAAAAAAAATTGCAGAAAAAATAATTGATGAACTTTAGATTTTTCAGAGAAATTTGATAATATCCATTTTTTAGACTTTATTGACAAATCGATATATGATGCCCTATCATTCTGTTGAAAATTTTAAGAAAAAATAACATTTTTCCATAGAGTTCAATGTATACTCTAAGGGCGCATTACTCTTTATGTAACCCATTTTTTCAATACATGTATCTAAATCGGTAAAAAATTTTCAATTGATTTTTACATTACTAATAGAACTTAGCAGTGATTTTTGGTGTCAGGATTCCATAAATGGGTGACCCAATCACTTCTCATTACCCGATGAATACCTTAAAAGAGAAAGAGGAGAGATATTATTTGATGGTTTCTCACAGTCTTAAAACTCTAATTGGGTACCACATGGTCCTGGACTTAATTGGGTTCAAGTGTTATTGTACATGTACACTTCTTATTAATGAATGGATCCGAAATGGAGATGGTAGGAGTACATGTCAATGTGTATGAGATTCTGTGTGGTACCAGTTGGTTATGGTACAAATAGGTAACAGTAAGTACAAGTTGTTCCAAAGAAATCATGATGGGTACGAGTTGGTAATGGTACGAGTAGGTACAAGTTGTTCCAAATCACGATGGGTACGAGTTGGTTATGGTAGGAGTAGGTTATGGTACAAGTAAATGTCAATGGGTACGATTTTCTGTGTGGTACAAGTTGGTTATGGTACAAGTAAATGTCAATGGGTACGATATTCTGTATGGTACGAGTTTGTTATGGCACAAGTATGTTATGATACAAGTTGGCATAAAATTGGGTACGAGTTGTTCCCTTTGATTCTCAATGGGTATAAATTAACTTTTTACATGTATTTTGGTGTGAGTTGGTAATGGTACGAAATGGTTATGGTACGACTTGGTAAATTTAGGGTACAAAGTGACCAAGGTACGAGTTGGTTATGGTACAAAGTGACCATAAGCCAAATGTGCGAACTATAAAAGCATGATCAGTTTCAAAATGGTGAATTCCAAGGTAATGAAGTCAAAATGTTTGGTATCAGTAGAAAAGTCTCCTCATAGAAAATACGCCTGTAAAATATGAAAGCCATGTCAGTTGAAATTTTTAAGTACTAATCCAAATAAACGTTGTGACTGAGCAATTTATTGACTGTTATACTAATCAAAAGTTATGTTTTCAGACGGACAGACAGACCAAAACTATATGTACCCTCATACGTTATTCTTGGGTAATAAAAATCTGTGGAGTAGACAATAACATCTTCAGACTCTCACTATGACAGTATACTGACCTTCTGGTAGAGTGCCTATAGCATACACTAAAGCCTCAGCTATGCCCATTTCTTGAATACCAACATCTGATGGGTGGAACAGAAGCTCTGGTACTGCAAAACGCTCATTGGTCATACGTATAATCTGAAACAACAAACAGTATGAAGACATCAATATAAATCTAAACACATACCAATTCTTCATAAAATATTCCTATTATCTTTTCCAAGTTTCAATTTTCCATATACATGATCTCCACAATGGGATACGCAAGATCTATATTTAGACACTGACCTTTAAAAAATGTATACATCATATCCCATGGGATTTATCGCCTCTTCCTAAGGTTAATCAAATATTTAACTCGTTGTCTCTCTAGTCTTCTTTTCTTTTTGAAGTTGTATAGGAGGGGCAAAGGAATTTTTTTTTTACTGTTGGCACAGCTCATTTCAGAAATCAGCAGATTGTGATATTTTCCTTTCTTTACCTTAATTCTTTTTACATTGATTTTGATGCTATTTGATAGATCTCAATTCCATGGAACTTATTATTATAATGGTCTTAAGTGCTACTATAAACTCACCAGAATTACACTGTGTAGCATCACGTGACATAAGTTGGTGAAACCACTAACACAAAATGGAGGCATACCGCTCGTTTGGAGGAAAGAAAACAGGTACTGTGATGATTGTTTTGATTCAATTGTATCTTTTCATAGCGGATGTCCTTGTAAAAAATGATATTTTGATGATTCTTTGTTTGTCAATCAAGAAAACATCATAGTTTTTACAAACATTCTGACAAAAGGAACGTCTTGGTCGAAATATGCTAGACACAATGTTGTGGTGGTTTCCAGGCAAATACCTACAGCTTTTGTCACAATGTTTGTAAAAACAACGGCGTTTTACTTACTGACGGGTCCATGATTGTAAAAGTATCAGTTTAGACAAGGATATAGGCTATGAAAAGATAAAACTTAATAATAGCAATTATTGCAGTTCCTCTTTTCTTTCCTTCAACTGAGCTTTTTCTTTATTCGTGGTTTCACCAACTAAAGTCACGTGATGCTACACAGTGAATTAGAAATCAGTTTTCTTTTGGGTGTTTTCAATATGATTTCTTTTTCTCAGCTGTCCAAAACATAACTCAAAGACTCAAATTTAGATATTGTGAACATACCTATGTACATGTACATGAAGAATCAAAATGGACTTATAAAATGTCCAATCTAGAACTAAAACTGCCCTAAAGTGACAAATTATACAACCGTGGGATGTTTTTCTCTAAACGGATTCATTTATGACAAAACATTCAATTGTTCACGATGAATACCCTGGTAAAAGCTCTACATTCCACATAAATTGCTTCTGAATAATGAAAATGTAGTACTAAGTACAATGTACATGTATGTTGAACCCTATAAGGAATAAGACTTGCCAGAAGACAACATCGCTCACCATGCAGGCTTTTGATAGTAAAATGGACATTTCATAAAAAATAATGGTCAAAGGTCACCAAGTCAAAAGTCATGGTATCAACTGAACACTATGGTCATGAGGATTCTATATGAGAAATATCAAAGTCCTATCCCTTCTAGTTCAAAAGCAGATCAAAGGTCAAGGTCACTTGGTCAAAAGTCATGGTATCAAATAAAAGCTCTGGTCAAAGTTCAAGATCAAGATCACTAGGTCAAATGTATTGATATCACAATGTAATACTTGTCATGGTGAATGTATGGATGAAATATGAAAGCCATATCACTTATACTAGAAGAGTTATCTGCTTTAAGAACTTCTTAATCGGATGGATGTACAGACGGACAGGGCGTTTCCTACATACCCCTCCAAACTTCCTTTGCCGGGGGTATAATGAAGAGAAAAGGAGATCTATCAAAGAATGTACATCTTATTGAAAAATAAAAATCAACAATATACTGGATAAAAAAAAACAATTTTTCATTTTCAAAGTGTACATGTATATATAAGAACAGAGTGGACATAAGATCTTTTGCAGGAGTTTCCTTTTACATTAATTCTTATTCAAATGCACTCTAAAACAGATTGTGTCCTTTATCTTTAGTAAATGATATTTTGCAATCCATACCTGTTCTCCATCCTTGGCACGGCCGGTAGTTTCTTCGAGTGGTCTAACATATCCCCTTTTTATATGTGTATAATCAGGTAATACATAGTCCCTGGCTATTATATTCTCCTTCCCTCTTTTCCTAATACAATTATTCGATTCTAAGTTAGTATAAATGCATTTGTAAAGTCACTGTTTTTGTGTCGACATACATGTATAATTTATTTTCTGTTGATCCTATTGAGAACTTGTACAGTTACACATGTAGTGAAAGTTGGATCATAAATTATCATCAGGACTTGAAGAATCTTTTTCAAGAAAATGTTTGTATAAGCATACTTTTAGTATTGTGAGTGAGTGGCCAAGGGAATGAGAGTGCTTTACATCATTGCAGTGATTAGGAAAGAAATTTTGTTAATGGGCTGTTTGCCATTATTTTCTACAATTTAAATGGGCCCTCTTAGAAAATCATTCCAAGGAATGCATGCGTCGCCTGCGAAACATAGCGACACTCAGGAATCACTTTTATAAGGTGTGACATCCAAATGTGACAGACAGACCAACAGAAAGGCAAACGGACAGACGGACAACGGACAAAGTGATCCCCAAGTCACTTACTAAGCGTTGCTATGCTTTGCAGGCGACACAAAAAGTACACGAACTTCAAAGGTTCGTCTTTCAAATTAATAGGACTGTGGTTCAACCAATCACTGCATCATGTGCAACTCGACAATAAATTAAAATAATCAATGACTTTAAACTTATCTACCATCTTTTGATAAGTAATTAAACCTTACTTAGCTATCTCCATATCTACCATCTTTTGATCAGTAATTAAACCTTACTTAGCTATCTCCATATCTACCATCTTTTGATCAGTAATTAAACCTTACTTAGCTATCTCCATATCTACCATTTGATCAGTAATTAAACCTTACTTAGCTATGTCCATATCTACCATCTTTTGATAAGTAATTAAACCTTACTTAGCTATCTCCATATCTACCATTTGATCAGTAATTAAACCTTACTTAGCTATCTCCATATCTACCATTTGATCAGTAATTAAACCTTACTTAGCTATCTCGATATCTACCATCTTTTGATCAGTAATTAAACCTTACTTAGCTATCTCCATATCTACCATTTGATCAGTAATTAAACCTTACTTAGCTATCTCGATATCTACCATCTTTTGATCAGTAATTAAACCTTACTTAGCTATCTCGATATCTACCATCTTTTGATCAGTAATTAAACCTTACTTAGCTATCTCGATATCTACCATCTTTTGATCAGTAATTAAACCTTACTTAGCTATCTCCATATCTACCATCTTTTGATCAGTAATTAAACCTTACTTAGCTATCTCGATATCTACCATCTTTTGATCAGTAATTAAACCTTACTTAGCTATCTCCATATCTACCATCTTTTGATCAGTAATTAAACCTTACTTAGCTATCTCCATATCTACCATCTTTTGATCAGTAATTAAACCTTACTTAGCTATCTCCATATCTACAATCTTTTGATCAGTAATTAAACCTTACTTAGCTATCTCCATATCTACCATTTGATCAGTAATTAAACCTTACTTAGCTATCTCCATATCTACCATTTGATCAGTAATTAAACCTTACTTAGCTATCTCGATATCTACCATCTTTTGATCAGTAATTAAACCTTACTTAGCTATCTCGATATCTACCATCTTTTGATCAGTAATTAAACCTTACTTAGCTATCTCGATATCTACCATCTTTTGATCAGTAATTAAACCTTACTTAGCTATCTCCATATCTACCATCTTTTGATCAGTAATTAAACCTTACTTAGCTATCTCGATATCTACCATCTTTTGATCAGTAATTAAACCTTACTTAGCTATCTCCATATCTACCATCTTTTGATCAGTAATTAAACCTTACTTAGCTATCTCCATATCTACCATCTTTTGATCAGTAATTAAACCTTACTTAGCTATCTCCATATCTACCATCTTTTGATCAGTAATTAAACCTTACTTAGCTATCTCCATATCTACCATCTTTTGATCAGTAATTAAACCTTACTTAGCTATCTCCATATCTACCATTTGATCAGTAATTAAACCTTACTTAGCTATCTCCATATCTACCATTTGATCAGTAATTAAACCATACTTAGCTATCTCCATATCCTTAGAGAACTGTGTGGACACGTAACAGACATCTTCCTTCAGCTGATTTATTACGTATGTCTCGTCCATTACCATCAACTGTCTGTAAAAGATTCATAGTATTATGTTATATATTCCTTTAAACAATTTAGTAAATTTATAAAGATACAGGATGCTAAGATATACTCATTTGACATAGAAAATTAACATACATGTACATGTAAACGATAATGTATATGATTATTGTATCCAATCTTTTTAATTTTATGTAATAAAATGTGCTTATTAGATATGACAAGAGTAAGGCCTAGGGATACTTTACCTGTAGGAGATAATTTCTTTCAGATGATTTGTTAACACTTTCCCTCCAACATTGACCCTTTAACAAAGCAAAGTATTACATTACATGTAAATACATGTATATCTACATATAGTCAAACCTGTGATAGACAGTAAGCTTTGGGAAAACCCAAACATGGCTGCTTAAGACAGGTGGCCTTTCATTCCAGGTTCGTGAAATAGGGAACCATAACTGATTCTATCTAAGGTATGACAACATTTTATTTCTCATCTCTTATTGAACAAATACAGCGATATGTTTAAGATTATGCATATTCGTGTTCATATTATAAGATGTCAGCTTTTTAAAATGGTTTAATTACAGGTTCCGTAACAAAAACTTAAAGGGAGATAACTTAATGTTATCTAGTGACAAGCTGGGTTTATAATGTTAACAACTTAGACACTTGTCATCATCCATACCATGATGTAGCTTGTAATAATCATGATTAATACATACCTTTTGACAGCTGGAGTAAGTTTTTTGCCGTGGTAGTAGGGAATAATATGTGTGAAAGAATACCCTGAGTCTACAATCATAGAACAAGGGTGAGGGGAATTCTGATCTTTGTGGTACTTATGCTGAATTAGGTGGGATGCTGTAAATTAAGTTTAGGAATAAATTTTGTTTTAGAACCATTATTTTCTGATGTTTCAGAAAAGATATGTGTAACTATATACATAAAGGATTATCATTTATTTAAATGTCAAGCATAATATTTTATTGAAATACTTTAAAACATACCATTGGTTCTTAATACAGATTTAAACGCATACTCCTCAAAGAAAACTTCATTCATAGCTTCTTGTACGGAACTGAAGTTAAAATACGGCTCTGTTACCACTACATTTGTCTCATTAAAGTCAACCTTAAAAAGAAATCAAAGAGTTAGTCATCTTTGAAAGCTTTCAGTGCTGGTATATATGTACAAAACAACTGATTTGAAATATTATTTCTAAATTTAAGGGCCCATAAACATATCTAAGGGCCCACAAAATTTGAAAAAGTTACAAATAATCTACTTGATGTAGATTTATAGTTCCACGTCATTTTTTCATTGAATGATCCAATGATTGTTTTCCGTTAGTAACGGTAACAGAATAAAAAGTCCTACGCAGAGATCATACAGCAACCATACATTTACTAAACGCTGTAACTTCCTTACGTTAAAACCCTTAACGTATAATCAAAATCATGTCTACTCTCCGTCATAAATACCCAAATAACCTTGTTATCTATTTTGTATTTGATATTTACGTCAAGGCAGGTAGGACGAAGATGTAACATTTTACTGACGGTCAAATCAGAAAGATGCGAAAAGTATTAAGGATGGACAGTCTGGAGATAGAGAAAAACAAAGATTTCCAGAGACTCAAAATTAAAATTCATTCATCTGGACTTGCTACATCCTGAGCCGATTGTGATGCATCCTGGATGCATTTAGTAATTACATGTGCGATTGATAACATGGCGATGATAGACCAAACACACAAATGACATCTAGTCCTATAAAATGTCCTTCCAACAAGGAATTAAGTGAATTTGAATCCAAAACACAGAATTGAATGGTCGCGACTAAAATCAAAACTTATGTTGCCCACAATGATTTTTCACTCACATTGGCCAGTGGGCGAGCGGTAATTTGCAACCCTGAATTTATGTTTTTCTGTTGGAGGATAACTTTTCTTCATATTTTGGTACATGTACCTTTAAGAAATCTTTTCCAAACATGTAGTCCCATACTTGTCTTTCTATTTCCCAATTCACCAAGTAACCCTGTATGTGCAGAAGATAATAATATTCAACAGTTCTTACATACATCAAACTTCTTTAATTCTATTTGAATTTCAATTTATAAGAATCTATTTTTGTTTTGACTTAAATAGTTGCACCATCCTATTTTGCTTGCCTGTTTTTCCCTATTCTATCATTAAATCCAAGGATAATTTTTTAGCACAAATGAACCAAATTAATTTTGTGTTCTTGAAATTTGCTTTCTAATGTCAGAATTACTGTTATTGTCATATGATACATGTATCTCATGATATCTAGTAAAAGGTACAATTTAAATTTTGTACATTACCTTTTGGAATGGTAATAAGTAGTACAGTCCAGACAGATCTTTACACTCCTCAATTTGATCTCCAATAAAAATCCTTGTCCTCACATTCTTTGCCTTGGTAACACAATTAGGAATGATCCTGGAAATATAAGAAAACATATTACCGGTACATGTAAAAGTATTGCAAAATATGTGCTGTCACAATTTCTATTTGTAAATGTCCTGAAGATTCTTTAAAAAGTTTAATCAAATTTTAAATTTAGAGGACCAGGACTGTGAGGAAAAATGGCAATCAGACGTAGTAATGAATGGAACATTCCTGCATATTGATTAGCGCGTCAAAGGAAGCTTGCACTAAAAGCAGGATTTTTAAATAAGTTAGATGCGGGACTGGGCGAAATGAAATAAGGAAGCAAACGAGCGAATTGTAAGAAAAAGAAATAAAAGAGAGAAGATAGATATCCATATACAAATAAAAAAAATCGTACGACTGGAGTACCGAAACAGATATCGAACTGTTTTGTTCTAAAAGTCGGTCTCGGAACCCTCCAAATAGAAAATAGCATGACGTTATCTTCGTTAGAAGTCGGCTGTTTCCGTCGACAGCTTGGGACTGGCTGATTACCCGTATATGCGACATCTCTTGAGTATGTTCGGAAGTTAAAACATCCATAGTGTGTCCGGCTTCAGGACAATAATACAATTTAAGTAACACGACAGCTTGATTCTTAAGTAAACAGAGTTACATCGTTTATACATAGAATCAACAGCGACCTTCTGAAGACTTCATACGTCACACGATGTTGAATTCCTGTGATTTGATTGGTTCGTGCTACAAATTATACAGAATCAGGGCACTCTAGCGTGAAAAATCAAGTGATCTCTTAAAGCTATTCGCTTAAAAATTATGGTACGTGTAGAAAGGTCTTGTAATAAGAAATAGACCAGTGAAATATCAAATCCTTACCACTTACCAAACAAAAGATATCAAAAATCTTTTTTTTTTTCAAAAGTATGTCAAATATCTAGGTTATAGGTATGTATAGAAAGGTCTTGTCACAATGTATACACATGTGGAATATCACAGCCCTATCACTTACCAATCAAATGATATAGCCAATCTTTATTTTTTTCTAAATGTAGGTCAAATATCTAGGTCAAGGGTTGCTAGGTCGAAACTTATGGTAAAAAGAAGTCTTGTCACAAGGATTACACATATGAAATATCAAAGCCCTATCACTACCAATCAAAAGTTATGGGTTCTGACACCTAAAGTGTGACAAACCAACCGACGGACAACGGACAAAGTGATCCCTTAGTGATGCTATGCTTCGCATGTGATACAAAAATGGATGAAATACAAATGTATGTGCACAATCAATTGTCATACTTATTTTTCACTTTGTTAAAATACCCTAATCTAAGCCCCTCTAAGTGCATGTTCTTATCAACCAATTCTGGGAAAATGTTCTTCACTTCCCCTAGCTCATATCCTAAACAGATTTGATTTGTTTCAGTAGAAACATAAAAAGACGTAAGATACAAATGTACAAACTAAAACATTACTTTTACATGTTTTACAAACAAAACAAGATTGATTAAAAGGTACATATTTTGAAAACAGATGAAAGTTATGGACTGTAACTGTAAGGGAAACAATCAAAGGACTGAAAGTCCTGCGAGTTGGCAAAAAGTAACATTGAGACGAACATACAGAAGACAAGTATAACACTGGCACAAATCAAACTCCAAATCTATGCCTCAAATGCTTGAATGAGTGATTCTCACAATTCAAGAGTTGTCTCAAATCTAAAAAAAAAAAAGTCTGGAAATATATAAATATATAAAATGATAGAACTTCTTAACAAAATAACTGATTTTGAGGTCAGAGTTCAAGGTCAATATGATCATGTCAAATTTGTTGCAATTGTTATGGGTGTATGTATGAAGTATAATGTCCTATCACTTTTACTTTAGGAGATATTTGCTTTTGAAACTTCTTGACCAACTTAAAACCAACATCTTAGGTTTATTAAGTATCAAACTGAAAAACCTTTTTTCCTAGTCGGTAAATAGCTCATCAGAGCTAATGTTGATTGTTATAAAGTATGTCTGACTTTAAATAAATATTATTGATTGATTGATTTATTTACTTGTCTTTAGTCTTCTACACATCTACAATTTTTTTTTAAATCTAAGGTCTTTTTTATCCTAAATACAATACGTTTACCTATCTATCTAAAAATGGGGTGCTCCTTATACAGAGGAGGGAAATACAAAGAAAAAAGATGCGCTATATTTCAATGTACTGACATCAACATGTGATCGCTATTCCTGTAGCATCGTTCCTTGTAGCATTCTTTGCATTCTCATAATGCATTTAACCCATTATTTACAACTTGAACTTAAACGTCTGTCGTCTAATATGTATGTTCTTTTGTCAAATCGTAGTGGTCCTATTTCTTACTGCGCCAGTAACATTGTGCATTGTTTGGTCCGTGCAGGGTTATCAAGTGCAAAGTTGAAAGCCATAGCAATGAGAGTTGGCTTTGCCAACTCAAAAATGATAATCATACCAAAAGAAACATTTTTGATATCTTATTTCCTATAGCTTGTAGATTTTTATGCATACATGTACATGTGTATTTACAATGAAAGTTCTGTTGTAAAATGAAGGTAATTAAATGAAGGTGTTAAGGTAAAATAGGTATAAAAGAGTTATTATAAAACCATTAATTATTATTAAAACAATTACAAACTCTCCCTGAGCGCACTGCCTCAGAAGCTGTGCTTGCACTTGTAGACGCCAAACCTATAGAGGCCCATATTGATACCAAAAAGATTATCTCCTTTTTAAATGTCACAAAAGATCCCACTTCAATTGCACATAATCTTGCAACACGTCAGCTAATTGTAAAATCTCATGACAGCTCAAGTTGGTTCATAAATGTCAAAGCACTGTTGTCCAAATATGATTTACCGGACCCTTTGTACCTATTAAGACATGTCAGAGAATAAAAAGGTCTGAACCATTGGAAAAAACATGCCAAATTCAAATAAATGATTTCTGGCAACTACAGAGGAGGATTGAGTTTGGTCAAAGGGCAAAACTAAGCCATCTATGTCTACAGCCAGATTCCCAAACTAAACCCCATCTTATATGGACAAACAGTAAGCATTCTCCAAATGCCACATATAAATATGGACAAACAGTAAGCATTCTCCAAATGCCACATATAAAGCTATCATTAAAGCACAAATTGCAACTGATACATACAGATTACAAGCAAACAGGAGCAGGTACAACCAACATGACATTAAACCTGACTGTAAGCTCTGTGAACATGGTCCAGAAGATAGAAAACATTTTATACTAATCTGCCCCTCACTAAGGGATATTAGAACCTCATATTTGAAAAAAACTTGAAAACACCCTAGAAAGAGAAATTGGGGCTGCAGGGGTGGCAAGATTTCTGGGAGACAGGGATGAGTTACTAGATCTCCTCATAGACTGTTCCAATTTAGAATTTGTTCCAAATTCAAGGAAAAATAGAAAAATCCAAGAAGAAGTTGAGAGCCTGGCTCGGAACTTGGTCTATGCTCTGCATTGCTTAAGAGCCAATACCCTGTCACAGGCATTTACATCTGATTCTTAATAACCTTTTAATCTAAATGCTACAGGTGCCCCATGGATATTTTAGCTTATAAATGGTGGAAAACTCCTTTTTATCCAAGTTACTATTTTCATCTAAGTAACTCGCTTTTATCTAAGTCATATTTTAGATTACTGATAGAAGTCAAGAATTAATTTAACTCAGTTCTTCCATTTTTTAATGAAATTAGAATGACCCACTTTTAACATAAAACACCTTTTATTATTATTTTATAGTGAAATCATTTGATTTGGGTATTGGCTCTTATAAACTGCATAAAGACAAGCTGGATAAATTGTTATGGCCTAATGTAAATATGTAAAGCTAATGTAGATAATGGTTCAGTTTTAAATAGATTTTACTGCATTTTAACTACTGAGTTACACATGACCTGTACATGTACATCCTCACTTAGGTATAATACTAACCCTTCACTCCTTGTTAAACTAATGCTACTGTAAATAATAACTTTCTTAAATATATAGAATCTAAAGTATAAATTTATATTAAGTGCCCCCTTAATTACTTATTTACAACTCTGTATTCACCGATTTTTCGGGTGCTCCTTATGCATAGGAGGAAACTACACTGAACTTAACTGAACAAAGACATTAGAGGACCTTAACTAAACCTTAACTAACTAATATGAATTATGGCAAAGCCATTGTGAGGACGCAGATGAATTATAATTACAATGAATTTTCACCATACATTATTGAAATTTTTTTTTTATTAAGTTAATAATAAATAAAAAATGTCCAGGGTTTTTTTTTATTTTGGGGAAGGTGCCTGTGCCTGTCTCATTCGGGAAAATTTGCGACATTTTGCTAGAATTGGGAAAATTTTCGAACAAATTTTCACCAAAGTATAACCCTAAAGTGTCATTTATTAACACTGGTAATCTATTGATTTGCTTGAACTGAACAAGAGATGAATAAAAACTTTTAAAAGTGCACTTCGAAATAGGACATTATGTGCTGACTTCCAGGTTTTGAGTCTTATTTTTCTTAGGTGATATTTTCTTAATTCCACTTTGGGAATTTCAAGGTGATTTTTTGGGAAAAATAGAGGAAATTTGGCATTGGGAAGGGGCCGAAATTCGGCCCCAAAACAAGGAAAAAAACCCTGATGTCAAACAATATGTCTTATTATTCTTTTCCAGCATCTTTTTACTTTATCAGTCTTAATTTTTTTTTTCTTGAAATCCAGAATCATCTACATGAGAGGGGATATTTTTATAGACAAATTCTCAATGTCGGTTTGATGTCACAGAACAATCAGTTAAATATGAGTTAACATGAAATCGCAATGCTTTGAAACATAGATGACAGATGAGAAAAGATCAAGTGACGTAATCTTTATCTATACATTGTACATAAGTCCTTGGACCTTGACGAAAACCAAGGAAAAGAGAACTCGATCAGCAAGAAAACTTAAAAAAAAAAAAGAAGAAAAAATATTGTTTTCTTAAGTATTTATAAATTGTAAGATTTACAGTTGTCGTATTGATCAGGAATATGTGTACCCCTACCCCCTTCCCCTTTTACTTTCACCGGAAAAAAATAACATTCAAAATGTAGAAGAGAGAGAAAGCCAGGAGTCCTTTTCGGCGCCGTCTATACATGTAGTGTTATCACCAATACAATGTAAATCGTTTTATGAGATGGCCCGGTGAAGGGGGTTAAAACTTACAAATAAGTCCAGTATACATTTTGTAACATTAATATTACAGGATTTTTTCTTCTAAATAATGTAAATGCATGATTTTCCAATGTAATATCTGAAGACAAAACTCTTTCTTATTCCTAGTATAAAAAAGGGTGAAAGGGAGGGGAGGAGGGAGAGAGATGAGGGAGGGGAAGAAGGGAGGGGAGATAAGGGGATGGAGAGAGGTACCCCATGTCTGGTCCCCACCCCCATAAAAGGCAAGGGAGCGGGGAAGGAGGGAGGGAGGGGGAGGTAAGGATGTGGGAGAGGGGAGGAAGGGGCGGGACAGGGGAGAGAAGTTAGTAGAAATCTAACACCTGTCAGCCCCCCCCCCCCCTCAAATATAGATACAACCCCTCCCCCTTCTAAAAAAATCTGAAGCCTCCCCCCTTCCCCCTTTTTTTTAATAACCCTGGATCCGCCTATGATTTACCTCCAATGGAAAAAATACCCAGCATTATATACTTCATGCTTTGAACAGAGTTCCAGCTTGTGTGTACCTATTTGCACTAAATACTGTAGATGATGACCTAAGTTGTGACGCGTTGTGTACAGTATCGAAGGCAGCAGACGTTTAGAAGTTTGTGTTCAATGTGTTGGGATTTACCAGTATACTGCATAGATTTCCTGTACATGTAGATCTTATATGTGGAGAGAAACCATATTATTAGATCTACATGTTTCAAAATATCAGCTGCAAATCATCTTCAGAAGCAGAATGAAGTTCGGTAAGTCGCTTATCGCGCTGATATTTTATTTTTTGTTTGTATTTTCATTCCAGCATTACGAGTTTATACATGGATTTCTAGGCGTCGTCTAGGGGAGCTGTCGATGAAAGAAAGTCCGCGAAAAAGTTGTATGCTGACGTCACGTTGTAATTTTAAAGAGGATATTCGGACTAAACATGATAAATCAGGGATCACCCTGGAATTTCCTCATGAGGGGCCCATGGCCCCTTATGAGGAAATGGAAGGGCCATTGGCTGGGGGTATGGGGGCCGCCTAGGCCCCCATTAGGGTCCAGGGGCAACACCCCGGTGGGGGGTTAGGGAGGCATAGCCCCCCATGTAAAAAGGAGGTTTTACAACCATAAATGCATAAAATTGAGCCTTCCAACATTCTTCATTTTGAATTCTGGAGGCATCTAAAATAAGAAAAATTCTCAATACAGTCACTGAAAGTGTTGAAGCAATTTCTCAATACAGTCACTGAAAGTGTTGAAGCAATTTAATTCAATTTATTATTTTTGTTCTTTCTATTCTATAAATTCGAATTCATTGAGAGCTTCTTCAAAGTTGAAGGTGCTTTGTTAAATCCTTGGGCCCTCGTATCATTGTCCTCCGAAATCCTTGGGCCCTCGAATCATTGTCCTCCCATTATCTTTTGTTTGTATTATTTTTTTTGGGGGGGGGGGGGGCTTAATTCAGAATTGACATTGGTTCGCGTTATGGATACTGGTGTCTTAAATTTGAGAAAGAAAAAAAAAGAAAAAAAAAACCTCTCAAAAAAAAAAATTAAGGGGGAAAATGACCGACGCTGTGTCAGATTTTCGATCGTTTGTTAAATATTAAGTTAATTAAAAAAAAAAAAAGATTATCCAGTAAAATCAGTCTTGGAAAATAATCGTTCCAACGTTTAATACACGATAATCACCCTCCGCATACCGGGAAATCAATGCAGCGTAACTACTTATACAGTATATCTAAAGGTCAATCTGCAAATAAAGGACGTACAAACGAAAGATTTCTAACATCCCGCCTTTATTCACGTCTAGTAAATGAATAAAGAGAGAAAACTTGTTCAGCTATTGTACTCATAACTGACCACGTGCCGCCAATTACGTGTGACGGACAATAATAATTCCGCTTACAACAGTTCTCAATTTGGAAGTCTCGGTATCTACACTACATCTTCGGGAAAATTCAAAGTTATAAGACATTAAAACTTAATTCTGAACGCTGAAATTCGTGAATTTAGCACTGAGCAGTGGGTTGAATAGATCGACTTGACGCACGTTATGGGCAAAGCATGCGCCATTCTTGTAACAGGTGCGCCCAAGAGGCCCACTTGTACAACTTTACTGCGCCATTTCCGAAAATTGTGCGCAAATGGCGCGGCCCAGGGTGATCCCTGATAAATGCGGAAAATGATGGTGCAATGTCAATATTTAGTGAAGCAAAGTACAAAACATACATTAAGACACTGGAAAAGTTAGCCAAACGGAGAATATTCAAAGGAGATTGATAAATCATGGTCATCGATGAGTTTCATTCTGTCGTCAAATAACATTGTCAAAAAAATAATTAAGCTTGCATTTCACGTCGATCAAATGGGCAATGGGAGAATGACGTCATTGACCACGGTTTTCGAACCTATAGGTATAGCATAGAATTCAATTGAAAAACACGATTTTCCCTATATATATACACGTGTTACCTTGATGAGGACTACGTCCGCGCCTGTGGCGCGGACTGCGTCCTCTACTAACCCTGGAAGGGCTTGACCATAGGTATTTACTGCTTGACAGCTACATCTTGAGAGAGTGAGGGTGTCTCACACTTCACTGGACATCACAATGGATTAGTCCACTTGGTGATTAGGGGTGAGTAAATAGGTGTGACCCAATTATACAACAGTTCTGACCCCCCCCCCCCCCCCCCCCCCCCCCGGTCAGATATGTCTACTCCAGCAGTATATCAAATTCCTCCCTCATTTGCATCAACGTGCACTGCAAGACATGCCGTTGTATAGTGCCAGAACCGCTTCTTCTTTGTCTAGGGATAAAGATGCAGCTAGAATTTCCTCTGATATTTGACATATGAAATTCCAAGACTGACAAGCGTATAGCATGGCTTATTCGTATAGAAGGAAATAATCTTAATTTATCAAATGTTTCATAACACACCTGGGCTCTTTGTCATTTGAATAACCGACTTTCGCAGTGTGAGCGCCGTTGTCGAGAATGATCGTCGCCATTTCAGTGATTCTGTACCCGAATATTTTTCTGCATTCATGTTTTTTCATTAGATCAGCATTTACTGAGTACTCTTTAAAAAATGTATCAGTCAAAGCTGAAAATTCTCAGGGTCCGCACAATATGAAGCCCTGAAAGTACGTTAGACGCCTATATCTTCGATTCAAAGTATGGAACTCCCTCTTCTTTTTTTGGAAAGAAAGGAGGTAATCTACGGAAGCCCATTGGCTTCACAGAAAAAATAAATTTATTGCGTATATTCGCAATAACATTGCGTATATTCGCAAATAATTTAAGTACCGTTCCATGTAAGAATCAGAAAATCCTTATATATGCTTGGCACATGCAATGTTATGAAACTTTACCAAAACTGGATAAGTTATTCACATTACAAGTACAAATAAATTCCTAAAGGGAAAAGGGTCAATTTTTTGTTAATTTTGAATAAATCGCAATTTCAAATTCACTGTAGAAGAAGTTTTTCCTTATGTTTTCTATAGAAATATACCCAACTTTGCTTGATTGTATAAAAAAAGGCAACACCATTTTACGAAAATTCTTTTAGAATGGTAAAGTTCGAGATCGATTCTACGACAATTAAAAATAAAATAGTATGAAAAATCAAAATTTGTGATCGTTTTCAGTAAAGAAATATTCAACTTTTGTGTGCCGAATAGTACTAGAGTTATCGTTCTTAATGGAAGAGGGCGTTGTTACGAAGGTAAACAATATGGCGGCACCCTGTTCCCGCATGTGTTTTCTGCAAATCGGAGTGCAGTTTCTATATATTATGTCCTCTGGAAACGCAGAGGGTGAAATTATATGACTGTGATAAATCGATCTCGTCGTATTTGAAGCAGCGTGTTGGTCTGAAATGTGGCACGGGAACGATTTCAACGCGGAAATATCTTCGGAGGGCAATCTCGTAAGAGTCGTTTCTTTACGGATGGGACATTTCATTTACAACAAAAATCTAACCGTTTGCCCAGGCTATAGGGAGAGACTTGGCATTTACTGTAGACAGCCATTAATGTGCCAATAACCATGCCATACAGGGAAGATGAAGCCTTTCTAATCAGTAAACATTGACATGGCAGAGTATGATCGACTCTAGTCTATGAGAAGAGTGACTGTCCTGACTCCTATTGCCAGTAGGGACCGGTAAGATATAAATTCACAAAAACATGGTCGATATTTGATTTCTTCTTCTTCATAAGTCGACAATTATAAACTTTAACTTGCGCAAAAAAAAATTTAATTATTTTATTCAGTGGCGGATTCAGGGGGATGCGTAGGGGGCGTCCACAACCTCCCTCCACGGCACTGACCAAAACTTTTCCAAATACAGGTATATTTTGGTCCATTTTTGGTACAAATTGGCAAAATTTGCCCCTTGACCCCCAGCAAAGGGGGCGCTGGATCCGCCACTGTTACATGTATTGCATGTATTGGGGTGCTTTGATGAAAACCCTATACAACTTCTAGTCACAGAGTGTATATATATGCTCAGTAATTTACAAATTGTCTGTGAAAATCAAACTGATTTGTCTTTGAAGATGTGAAATCACCCATAATATATCCACTTGGATACATTGTACTGATTTTATTTACAGGCCCATGTAGACAGTGGCATATGCATTAAGACGATAGATCTACATCTAAGTTGATAAATGCTGAGCGCAAATTACAGGTCAGTTAAAATTAATTTCCAGCACTATTCTGTAGTAGAGGTTAGCCTACAGAATAAATAGGAAACTGTATATGCCAGACTTAAACCTCATCATGTTCTAGGTAGATAATTTATTATACATGCAGTTATAGATGTACATAGATATGTACATGATGTGTCAGTACAACATGTAACAAATAACAATGATCTTTAATGAGCTTAGCTTATATTTACGTATTACAATAATACTGTATTATTTGTATTTCGTGATTCGGATTTGAAAAAAAGATATGTATCATGGTATGCTATACTGGTGAACTGCATGCTCTTGTAGTCAATGAAACAACTGTTGTCCTAGGAATCAAAGTTAGGTCGCCGGCTTAAGAGGCGAGCGCTCTGACCACTGAGCCAAAGGTTAATCTCCAATAAATTGCCAAGTTATCTGGGCCCTATATATGGCCACTACACCGGATGCTTCTGTAAAACTTTCGTTAATATTTGACACATTGATGTATCATTATAACATACAGGTTTTGTCTAAGGCATGGTCCATTTGATATTCAGGGGGGGGGGCTTGGGTTTTTTTTTCGGAGCAAGATTATTTTTTTCGCCCCGGACCGGAGCAAAATTATTTTTCTCTGGCAAAGTTGGAGCAAGGAAATTTTTTTAAGTGATATGCGCATACATGTTTTTAAGAATGTTTGTGTTTTATCAATAGAAATTATTGATATTTTTACTCAAAACTCTAAATATTAATATATTAGTTTATTTTTATGCAAGTATTCAATTCACTTTTAAACAGAGAGATAAAAGATTTTTACAATACAATTCTCAATATTTTATATAAGGTACATGTATATAACATGTATAAGAGGGTCTGAGGGGAAGGTCTCCTGGACAATTTTTTAAATGTTACTAAGAATTGTAAATTGGTGAATAACTGAAGTTCTCCTTCCAAGCTTACAAGAACATGACTCTATGGGATATATGCAACATGTATTAACAGCAATACATAAATATTGATAATATATTCAAGCTTTTAAGGAGGCCCTTTTTCATTCACTTACATGTATAACTTTTGATATCTTCAAATATCTGAACTTAAAATGCTATTAGTGAATAATGTTTTGATAGAAAACAATGGCTAGCGAAGCGAGCCAAAAATTTTTGATACAATTTTGAAAACTGCGGCGAGTGAAGCGAGCCGGAAAATTTTCAAGAATTTTAGCAAAATTTTATGGTAATTCTTCACATTCAGATTATTTGTAAGAGCAAGATTATTTTTTTCTGTCACACCATAAGCAAATTTATTTTTTTCATCAAAATTGAGAGCAAAATTATTTTTTTCGAAAAAAACCCAAGCCCCCCCCCAGAATATCAAATGGACCGTGCCTAACCATTTTTGTCGGAGTAAAATATGGGTCTTGTCTGACAATTTTTGACGGTGTAATTGCCCTTGATCTTCGAAAATTCATGAAAATCTTGATTTCCAGGCATTTTCTATTCAAAGGTTTGATAGATTCAAATTATATTTGATATACAAGTGTATTGTGGTAATATACACGTCAAGTTTGAATATATGGTTCTGGTCCAACAAGTTTTGACACAATTATTGCCAAGACTACTTAAGAGTGAAGGCTGCCAGCAGGGGCATTTGTGCCGCCCCTATGTATCTACTTTAACATCAGTTTGTGGATACTGTTTAAAATACATAAATAAAATTCAATGACAAATTATGCGCACTTATACACTGTCACTATGGTACGTGAAAAATGAGTAATAAAACACGAACGTCTGTTTCCTATACGGTTATTGGAAAGTGCAATACGAAATAGATTCAATTGTACTGCAGTGACTTCGTACTATACAAATGGTACTCTCAAAAGATCAATAAACCAAATATTCGGAAATGAATTGAAAAAGTGGTTTTGAATATGTATTTTGGGTATTTGTCAGCTTTAATGAATAATATAAAGTTGGCACCACCCTCAGGGGCAGATCCAGGATTTTAAGGGGGGGGGGGGGGGGAGAGGGTTCCCCCATATCCTAAAGGAGGCGAAGGGTCGGGGGGGCCGTCCAGGGGGTTCTAGGGTCCGAAGCCCCCAAGACAAAATAATTTTTACACTTTTGAAACTTAAAACTCATCAATACTTTGATAGATTGTATGGAAAATAGCAATAATATTGACAGTGGTAGTCAGGACTATCAGATTTTAGAATATCCGGTAATGTATTCCTCACTTCAGCAATTTTAGTAGAGGCATACTGCGACCCTCATCCCCCTCCCCCCCTAGATCCGCAAATGACCACATCTGTCAAAGGTGTGGAGAATGCTGATAATTGTTAATTGTGGGTATTGAGGGCAGGATCAAATTAAGATTATCCTTGCAATATGCTAAATGACCCAAAGAAATCAGAGGTGCATACATGTATACATTTAGAACCTGAAATTGTACAAGGGAGTTAATCAAATATATTGTAGAATAATTCCTATGCTTGTCACATGTAAAATTATGTACAATCATGTATATCTACGGTAATATGAATGCCAAATGTTCATACCAGGTATTAATGTGTGATCACAATGCATGCTGGGAACAATTAAATTCTCATATAAACACAAAGTGCGTACTATGTATTTCTTTAAATGGGTGTGGTCATTTTCTCCTATGTAACTCTAAGTAATCTTGTGAGCACCAATGCTCAGAAAGTATAATTGATAGATACTTAATTCTTCTTCCATTACATTAATCATTCTCTGGTCTTGTATTTTATTTTTGCCCCTAATCCCCAGGGTCTTTGAAAATGAGAGTGTTACTAAGATTATCTAAAGCAAACAACCAATAGAGCTTCAGTCTCATCAGAGACTTCTGTTTGTGTCATACTATCATGGTAATTTTATGGCTTATTTTTTAGGAATCACAGATAAGCTATCTATCTCAACATTCAAACTGGAGTGAGACTTCCAAAAATGTGTTCCAGGAGAAAAACCTAGAGCATTCTAACAGCTGTTTCTCCATTTGAGTGACCAAAATATGTGCCCTCTTCGTTCCCAACTGAAAACAGAATGGACATCAGTATCTGGCAGAACACAAATGTACTACAAAAGGACAGCATTTACTGGAATTGATTGCTCCAAGACTGATTGCCTAAGGAGAACTGAATTCAACCCAACTTGTCCCAAGGGTCAAGATGACGTGATTGCACTATATAAAAATGTACCTAAATTCAGACAACAATACATGTATATTGCAAAGTCAACTTTTATCAGTTTTGGCCAATAGATACTCAAAGAATGATATTGATGAGCATCATCCCAACATTTCAAATTACAAATATAAATATCAAACTAAAAAACTGTCAAGTTACTGAGACTTCTGGACTTTTGTTTGAAACTGTGAAAAAACTTCAAATCATGTTTCTTGTTATATTAATTGCCATCATTCAATAAATGTAAGTGCTTCTCTTACATATCTCATGTACTACATATATCTTTATATGCAAGAACTTTGATATCCTTCATCATGCATTGAAGTATATGTAATCTGATCTATTTGATTTGATGATATCTTTTTTGAGCTTGTTTTCAATCAGACTGTATATATATTTCATAGTTTGACCCTTGAGGTTTGACCTTGACCTTGAAAAATGTACATGTAATTAGGAGTTAATTTCTACTGTACAAATACTATATGGCATTTTACATTCAAACTTTGCATAGAGAAAGGAAATAAGAAGTTGACTTTTTTTCAGGTATTGGCCTTGACCTGGCCATTTTTCCTTGACTTTGAAGATGCAATTTTGAATTTGACTTTACCATAGTCACGTACCGATAATATATTGCATATCATATCTAAACATTGCATGGAGATAGATCTAATCGAGTGGACGGGATTTCAGGCATTGACATTGAGATTTGACCTTGAACTTTGAATTAGATTTTTTTTGTACCAATATCACATGGATATGAAACCAAGAGTATTTTATTCTCCAATTTTAGATAGCATATGAAAATTAAACATGGAGGTAGAACATGATAATTGAGCTTGATTTCATGTATTGTCATTGACCTTGACAGTTTTAATATGAACTGGACATACGCCATTACTCAATGCAGTATGACTTTAAAACTTCTCATAGAGGTAGAAGATGATTAGTGGAACCAATTTCTGGTACTGAAGTTAACCTTGAGGATTGACCTTGTCCTTGAAGATATGATTTTAAATTTGACTTTTAAAAGTGTGTCAAAACTATGTAGATTCTCACTTTGAAACTTTGAATGGAGATATTATTATTGCACTCTGTTGCTTTCAAAACACTATCTGCTGAAAGAAATTCTGCCATTACTACTGTCTTTAGCAGTGTCATGTTTCCCATTGTGATCTTTATGTTTCAAATGCTCGGTATACTATTACATGAAAAAATCATTTGAGATCCTATATATATATATATCATTCAGTAGTCATATAAGATCATAGAATTTACATTTATGTGAAAGATACTTTTAAATTCGATCAGTTCCTTGATAATATGTGTTCATTTAGCAATAGTATTCACTAGTAAATACTGATGGAGGATGTGGAAGCAACTATTAGGGATCACTATGTTTTGTCTCTCTGTCTGTCAAATAGTCACACTTTCACATATTTTGATTAACCTAGCTTAATATTGAAAGACAACTGCAAATAAAGATCAAGGTTATTTTCAAGGTTCATTCACATATATTAATCAGAGGACATATCTATTCTTATACAAAAAATGTAAAAATGGTTGCTATGGTAACATTATTGAATGTATTTTCATCACATATTACAATACATAAGATAAATGATTACTACTTCTTTGCATTGTTCAAGTCCACCAATGTACCGGTGAAAACATTGTATTAAGTTACGAATTAATTTATCTTTTGGTTAAAATATGTACTATATTTTGCCTTGAATGATTCATTCCTTTTTGGCACTAACTTATAAAAATGATAAAGATTTCATTTTCATACTAATTCATTTAACTTTCATTTCCATTTTCCTTCTTATAGACCAAAATTATCAATATTTTGTGTGAAAAAGACCAGCTAATTCTTACATGTCTTATTGTTTTATTTTGGTTGCTATGGTAACCATTTTCTGAATTTCGACATAGATTTCATATCTTTCACGTAATTATACATGGAATCATTGAAGACTGATGAGAATATATATGTTTTTACATTTAATTAAATTATTTTTGCCAAAATGCTATAGTCAGTGTTGTAGCAACCATAAAATTATTGCTTATTTTGGTAAAAAATCAATTTTTTTGATTTTCTGTAATTTTCCTCCACGCAATTTTTCATACTATTTTATTGCTATTTTAAGAAGAGTAAAGTGCATTCTTTATCGAATATTACTTTAAATTGTGTAATCTTTTTGCCAATTTTTTAAAATACAACTTGAAAATTAGCATTTTTGATGAATTTCTGAAAAATCACAAAAATCGAAAATGGCATTTTTCAGATTTCTATAATTTCCATGTTTTGTCACCAAATATCCAAATGTTGCATATTTATATTAAACCAAGTTACATGCTTTACCATTAATGAAAGTTTTATATAAATTGATTATGATAACATTAAAAAGAATTAAATTCAAAATGGCTGGATTTTGCTATTTTACTACTATGATAGAGAGCCCAGAGCTCAAGAAAAAGAAATCCCGTTTCCATGGTTACCGGACGTATAATAAAAAAATGAATAACATTTGTTTGCATTAGGGTAGAAGTCAATTAGGTATGTGAAGTTTCAACAAAATCCAGAACCTTGATGTGCCAAATTATTTTGATCCTTACATGGAACAGTACTTAACTATTCCCGTAATAGAGGACGCAGTCCGCGCCGCAGGCGCGGACGTAGTCCTCATCAAGGTAACACGTGTATATATATAGGAAAAATGGTGCTTTTCAATTGAATTCTATGCTATACCTATAGGTTCCAAAACCGTGGTCAATGACGTCATTCTCCCCATTGCCCATTTGATCGGCGTGAAGCGCAAGCTTATTTTTTTGACAATGTCACTTGACGACAGAATGAAACCCATCGATGACCAAGATTTCTCGATCTCCTTTGAATATTCTTCGTTTGGCTTACTCTTCCAGTGTCCAAATGTATGATTTGTACTTTGCTTCACGTAATACTGACATTGCACCATCATTTCCAACATATATCATGTTTAGTCCGAATATCCTCTTTGAAAATTACAACGTGACGTCAGCATGCGACGCGACGTCAGCATACAACTTTGTTTCGCGGACTTCCTTTCATCGACAGCTCCCTCAGAAAAATCCATGAATAAACTATAATGCTGGGAGAAAAAAACAAACAAAAAAATATCTGCGCGATCAGCGACTTACCGAACTTCATTCTGCTTTCGAGGATGATTTGCAGTTGATATTTTGATACCTGTAGATCGAATAATGTGGTTTCTCTCCACATATATAAGATCTACATGTAGAATATAAGGAAATCTATGCAGTGTAAATATGGGGGTGGGGAGCAGACATGGGGTACCCGCTCTCTCCGCCCCCTTATCTCCCCTCCCACACCCTTCCTTCTTCCCCCTCGCTCCCTCCCTGCCCTCCCTCTCCCCCTCTCACCTTCCTCCCGCCCCTCCCCCTCCCTTTCACCCTCTTTCAAAGTAAAGGAATGAGCAAGAATTTTGTCTATCTATCTCTCTTTACTACTCGCCCTCTCTTAGAGTACTCTGAGTAGGTGTGCGATGCTAGTTAAAAGATAAAAAGGGTAAAAAGGATAGTTAGAGTAATTTCAAAGTGAAGAAAAGAAGATAGTGTTATGTACAGTGTTAGGGGTAAAGATAGGAAGAAAGACTTGGTAAAAAAGTTAAAAACAGTATGTAATTTAGGGTTTGAGATGGTGTATCTTGCTCACTGCCAACTTGAATTCTTCAATGTTGGGCAATGATACCACACTGTCCGGCAGTCTGTTCGACTGTACAATTGTAAGGGGAAAGTGTCAGTCTAGTTGGTCGCACTAGCTGATCAGAGGGAATGGCAACCTTATCGTGGACAATTTTGCAAAGCATAGATAGCCTAGCATCGCTCCTACGCAGTTCCAGGGACCTCCAGCCAAGATTTTCAAGCATAGATGTTACACTTGAGTTGTCTTCAGATATTACATTGGAAAATCATTTACATTAATATTTAGAAGGGAAAATCCTGTAATACTAATGTTATACTGTACTTAATTTGTAAGTTTTAACCCCCTTTTCCAGATCATCCCATAAAACGATATATTGCTGATAACACTATAGACGGCGCCGAAAAGGAAGTTTTCTCTCTCTTCTACATTTTGAATGCTAATTTAATTTTTCCGGTGAAAGTAAAAGGGGAGAGGGGTGGGTGGGTGCAAGGGGGGATACATATTCCTGATACGACAAATGACATTTCATCACCCAATGAAATTTTAAATGTAAACATTTAAAAGTTTAATTGAATTCATTGAATAATAAAGATACATGTTAATCTTATATAATATATAAATACTTCAGAAAACAGTAAAAAAAAAATTCTTTTTCAATTTAATGGTTTGTGCCCACAGTTTTCTTGCCCGAGTTCTCTTTTCCTTGGTTTTCGTCAAGGTCCAAGGAATTAAAATGTTTAGATTAAGATGACATCACTTGATCTTTTCATATCTGTCATTTATGTTTCAAAATTAAGCATTGCGATTTCATGTTTTAACTGATTGTTTTGTGACATTGAGAATTGTTTCCCCGCATTTACGAGTTATGTGCATGCTGTCGATCTAGAAATTGTCTATAATATCCCCTCTCCTGTAGATGATTCTGGATTTCAAGAAAAAAACTAATGTAAGGCTGATAAAGACGGTAAAAATGATGCTGGAAAAAATAACAAGAACACATATTGTATGACATATTTTATTCTTATTAACTTAGTAAAAACAATATTCAGTGATGTATTGTGAAAATTGGGTATTAATTCATTGAAATTGTATTTCATCTGCGTCCTCACAATGGCTTTGCCATAATTCATATTAGTATTACGTATATTCGCAATGACATTGCGTATATTCGCAATAGTATTGCGTCTATTCGCAATAGTATTGT
>AP027104.1:8491022-8823522 GCA_028142955.1 Pinctada fucata
AGGGGTCAATTTATCCCTCAATCTCCCCTTTCCATTAAATTTGCCGAAAATGCTTATAGAAATATTATATTTTCTTAAAAAATCCTTGGCTAGATTCCTCCCTATCCCTTCCCTTTAGCTGATCTTGTTCACCCTTACGGGAAATCGGGATCTGCGCACGATAATATGCATTGAGAAAAATAAAAGGAAAAGCTTTTTTAAGCCACAATTTGCAAAGAATTATGTTTAGAAGTCATTGAATGTGTAAAATGAATACATAGTCCAGATACCCCCCCCCCCCCCCCCAGTCTCTTTCCAATTGCAAGAATCTGATTTTCTCTGTTTTGCAACATATTGATATTTATTATATGCATTGTTTTTCATTCTTTTCAACACCAAAGACTAACCCCCCCCCCCTCGCGCTGACTCGGACTACCCTTAAAAAATCTAGATCAGCCCTGTTAAACCCAATCACTGTGTATATGAAATTGCAATTATTGGGTATATACGCAATAATTATTGCGAATATTCGCAATACTATTGCGTCTATACGCAATAATTATTGCGTATATTCGCAATACTATTGCGAATATACGCAATAGTTTTGCGAATATACGCAATAGTTTTGCGAATATACGCAATAGTATTGCGAATATACGCAATAGTATTGCGAATATACGCAAAAGTATTGCGAATATACGCAATAAATTAATTTTTTTCTGTGAAGCCAATGGGCTTCCGTAGTAATCTGACTGGTCTACAAAAAAAAAAAAAAAAAAAAAAAAAAAAAACACCACACACACACAACAGTAACAACCAGTGCCTAGCTTCACAAATATCTTACAAAAAACTTGAATAAAAAACCCAGGAATTTTACTCAAACTTAAAAGTCTCAAAGGATCTGATAAGATAAGGGCCGTTTTTAGCCCTAAATATCATGCCGTATTTTTTCCGCATTACGGTACATATGCAGACAAAAGATAATCATTATTGAAATATAATGTAATTGAAGACTTTTTGTATGTTTTACTTTTCGCTAAAATACTTCGAAGAATCTAAAATGAAGGCCCAAAGAGGTAGGGTGTATTCAGTGGCGGATTCAGGGGGGTGCGGAGGGGGCGTCCCCCCCCCCCCCAGCACTGACCCAAAATTTTCCCAAAACAGGTATCTTTTGGCTCATTTTCAGTAAAAATCGACAAAATTCGCTCCTTGACCCCCCCCCGGCAAAGGGGGGCGCTGGATCCGCAACTGGTATTCGGGTAGTAAAACTGATAATATCAACCAAAAACGTGAAAATTTTAGAATATTTTACCTCAAATGGATAAATATTAACTAAAAGATATCAAATATATCGACATTGTAAATCAGAAATACATTTCGACAGTTCTATCTCCTTTAATCGGTAAATAATGAAATCCGGAACTCAAAACACGGTCTTATTTTGTATGTAATGGCTATCATAGAAGCTTTTTAGTGCGATATAAACATTAGCGAGGAAATCCACATCGTTCCTGCTTATTTCCTTTCTAATTTGTGTACATTTCATTCGATCGTATTAAGAACACATTTTTGATGAATTAAGGAGGAAAAATAGTCAAACTTTCCACATTTAAGGAGGGTTTGAACACCAAGATGGCGGCAACATTATTTGTTTACTCACTTCCTATGAAAAGTTCTGTCTTAACTTTTTCAAAACAATTGATACGCTGATTGATATACACATTTAAGTATCCTGCTGATGTTTGAATAATTTCCGGCGTCATTTGAAGAAATTATGGTGATTTTCGAAATTGTGGACTTTGAGAGTTTTAGCCATGAGCAAACCACGACGTCATTTCGACGTTATCGGGGAAAATGGCGTCAAAAACCTTCGCATTCAAAATGCAATAAAATCATCAATACCAAACGTATTGCATTGAAACTTTGCATGTGTAAAATAGAAAGTTCAATCTTCATCACGGTGAATTCGTTGACAAATTTACATCATAGGAGAGCGGATGTCACTTCATTGAAAATGAACGATTTTAGAAGGAAAAATAGGAAAATATAAAGCATTGTAATATTTTAATCCTATATTCAATTTTTCTCATTTAATCATGAAATCATTTCTGGACATTGTTGACCAATTTGTTAGTTTTTGACAAAGATTCATCCACAGGATTCCTAATAATTTGCTATCAACTACAGTCAAGTGGCTCGGAATTGCAATTTTTTGAGCTACAGTATCATCTTTTATTCCAGTATCATCCATTTGTTTAAAACACAATTCATCTCATCTTTTCCATATGTAAATGCTATATATTTATGAAGATTTTGGAAGTTAAATTAAAATCAATTTCCAATAGCTTTACGAGAACTGGAATCATACTTTTAATATTATGACGTCATCAAGAAATTCATGGAAACGTTGAAAATGCATATTTCAAAGTCTCATAGAAAATTTTCCTGTTGTTAGAATCAAATATAAGTTTGTAAAATCAAGGACAGACAAGTAATATATAATTTCAGAAATTTTGAGAAAAATTGAATTTGGGATCCAAGTGTTCAATACCTCCTTAATGATCTTAAAGATCGATTCTTTAACAAAATTACAAATGCACCCTCTTTCTTTTTTGGTTTTTCGTATCTGGGGTAGTGTTCCCCCCGGAGATACAGAACCCCACTTTTCCAGAAATTTTGTATCATTGATATACACCCAGTATAAGTGGCTTTCTGTATCTCCAAGGGAGGGGGGGGGGGCAATGTTAAAAAAAACTTTTCCGTTTTCTATTTATTTTTAAATTCTATGGGAAAAAGACAAGTTTTGACCCAAATATTAGCAGTATTATGCATAATAGATCTAAAGTAACTTCAGGTTTTGATGGGATACCGTATATGTATTTATTTAACAAACAATTTCTCTTAAAATTTCCATTTTCAAAATTCCACTTTTTAGGGCAGATTTTACGTCTTATCTTATCAGCTCCTTCTGCTTCATCAGTTTAGATTGTATTATTATTTCTCAATTAAATTACACGTATTGACACTACTGAATATAAATTCAGAAACAATACCTCAAGAAATGTACCGGTAACACATGTAGGTAGATCTAAGTAGAACTAAGCGATCGAAAGAACTTTGCGAAAATTCCTTAAATTTTTCGTAAGAATTTTTGTGAAACGGGCTGCAGGGCTACCAACGTTAACACACGAGTGAGTGCATTTCTTGTGGCAAACCCAAAATTATTTGACAAATACTCAAAAGCGCGAAGGGGGTCGGGGGTTACAATTCTTTGAATCTGCTTAGCTTGCTGACAGTACAATGGCGTAGCTCTGCTTGAAAAAGTAGAGGGGCACAACATCCCAAAAATTCTAACAAGCAAAAAAAAAAAAAAAAAAAAAAAAAAAAAAAAAAAAAAAAAAAAGGGGGGGGGGGGGGGTGGGGGGGGGGGGAGAGGAAGAGATTACAAAAAATAAATATATATTGGGTTTTCATGATCTGTATGCACAAATTTTAACATTTCTGGTGCAATTCTAAATTTTAAGTACATGAATAAATGGCTGGCGAGCGGTAGCGAGCCAGGATTTTTTTTTCAGCAAAATATTGACTAATCAGAAAATACTGTCTGTGTTCTCTATCATTAACATATACATGTAATGATATTCTATATAGTTTGAGTTAAAGGTATTTTGCAGTTTTTTTATATCTGTATGACCAAAAATTACTTCAAAAAGTGGGGGGGGGGGGCACAAACATACTTATGCCCCCCCCCCCCCCCCCCCCCCCCCCCGCCCCCCCCCCCCCCCCCCCCCCCTTGTCCTACGCCAGTGCAGTATTTGTCTTTCCAGGAGTAAAAATCCATCAATATTGCACATATCTAGACTGACATTTTATGTCAAACATATTTGCACTTCTTTATGTAATATGTTTTTAAAATAAAGATAAATTTCTGAAATATTGATACCTGTATTAAAGCCCTAGCTAACAGAAAACTTTTCTCCTTTAAATCGCTCCATTGCCCGGATTTATTCCAGATAAATCGTCAGTAAATAGAGGCATTACGGTATATTGGGGAAAGTGAACAAATCGTTTAAATCGGTTTATGAGGGAGTCAAATGGCAATCGAACTGTCAATGATGAGAGCAATATTGGAGTGAAATAAAAAAGTAATTTTGATAAAAGTCCATCGGAAAATTGTGATATATTTATATACTTTTTGTGAAATGAAAGGATTTGTATTAGAATAGTAAAAGTTTTGTAAGTGATACAATGTTGACCATTACGACCCTGTCAGGATGGAAACCCCTGGACATCATATCAAAGCCGGAGTTTGATGAGGGCGATCCCTATAGATTCAAGCGGCGTCTACCCAAGGAACCAGAGCCTCCTCCCCCTAGAAGGAAGACTCCCGATGTACCGAGCTGGCGGGGACATGGGGGACGGGCAGCCACCTATAGCAGTGTGGAGTTTGATAGACAACTGGATAAAATATCAATGTGGATAGAAAAGTGGAATCACATACAGGTCTGTGGTAAAAAACGTCCCATTTCATTAAAAACAACCCATTGTCAATTAAACTCGGATAGGTACATGTATATATGTAAAGATGGGAGGGGTGGGGATTCCAAGTTAATTATCTAAATATATACGCGTTCTAGTTTTATGCACGTGCACAATTACATCCTATAGATACATAGCGAAAACTCAGAAATAATAACCTGGGGGTTTCAGCTTTTCTTATTATTGTTATGAATTTACGTGAATTGAATATAAATGACGGTACAAAATATCGTTTTCAAATAATAAATATCAATAATTTACATTTCGAAAGAAATCTAAACTAACGTAGATCTAGGTAAGAAATCAAACAATGAACACAAAATAGCTGAGGACTAGAGATAGAATAGCATAAAATATCAAATATAAACTTAATATATCATATAGATTTCTCTAAATTATGAATGCATCCCAGTGCGTACATGTATTATAAAATCAATTCACTAGAGATCAAATTTTAATTAAGACCGTTATTTGATTTCAATTGAATCGTAATAGCAGAATATTTTTAATCTGCCCTGATTGATTGAACTTTCGCTTCTAATTTATTTATTTTTCTACTCAACTGGAAGGGGTATCGTTCACGTACAAGTAGATATGCATGGAGAGACTAATATTGTATTACACGCGTAAAAATGGTTAAAAGAACAAAGGAAAATTTTTCCTTTTTATTTATGCAACTATTTCTTTTGTCTATGAATTGAGCATTCCTTCATTTGAAATGGACGTTGACAATAGAAAAGAGCTTAGTTCCTTTAGAGAAAACATTGTATTTAAATATATGCTTTTGTGAATTTGATCCTTGGATATTGTATTTTACCTCTGATCTTTTACAAAAATACGGCACTCTCGATCGTTTGTCGTGACAATGTTAATACCTCTACACAACTACCTTCAATATGGTTTTAAACGGCTTAATGGATTTACATCAAACTTGTAATAGAGTGAGAAAAAATTGATATAGGATATCAACTTCAATGGAAACAAAAACGCAGCATGCACATTTATTTAAAAAACAATGTTCACATGTCTTCCAAAAGACCCTTGTTCTATTATTACTCAGAGATTGAATATTGGAAATTGACAAAGACATTGATTAGATTGTACCTAGTATATATCTATTTATTTACGTTATCTAGGCCAAGTAGACATTTCATTCAATATTCTGACAATATTGTTCCTTAATTTCGTTGAAGCTAATTGATAAGTCAAAACAATCCGTTTCGGAATTAGTACGTGATGAACTTTGAGTTTAACAAACCAAAGAAAAAAAAAAGATATTAAACTTTATGTTACCCTCTTAAAGGCAAGATTATTGGATCTCAATTTTACAAAATGTGTGATAATTTTCAGGTTCTACGCTATATATTTATCTGTCCGTCTGTGACATTTAGTTTTTCCGCAATTTTACAGGAGTTATTATTTTCCCGGACTTTCCTCATTCACCGTTACAGCTTTTACAATTAAACTTGGTGTCGAGCTTCAGATCTTGCTATACTATGGTTTTATTTAGTTAAGAAATTCATTTAATTTTCAGATGAATTTAGTTGGAGATAGTTTTCTTAATCTTGTATTTGTATCACTGATAAATCTTAACTTCAATTTCAATTCTTGGCCGAAGATGGTTAATTCCGCTCTTGAAAAAAAAGATCTTCAACAAAATTCAGAATAAAACAAGCGAGTCAAGTTATTCTAGAAGTCATTTATCATTTATAATATAATACTGAGGAGGCTTTGATGCGTTTTCATGGCGGCTAGACAAGACTAGGTACATGTAAATCAACATATTGTTAGATCATTTATAAATCGATGCACTAGTTGGTTTCAGGCCCCGCTCATGAAAATAACTGAAAAAAACCCAAATATTTATCGTTGTTGTTGGATAAGTTTGTTGTCTAAACCTCCCCCTTCCAGTCCTTCTTCGACCACCACCCCCCCCCCCCTCAAAATACCTCCAATAATTCTATATCTGCATGCTCATGTATCTGACCACGTCATTGGACAACAGGTGGTAGATTTGTATGCGGATGATAAATCTCCATCTGGAATTTAGATAAAAAATACAAGAGAATGGGAATTCTAAATCCGCATATGGTGCCCAGTGCCCGTCTTCAAATCCCTCTTTTAGAAACGGTAATTAGATTTCTCATACCTTCTATAACAAGATTTTTTCTTATGACCATAAAAAGCTTTTAGGTCAAGGATTTCGTTATCATAAACTTTCAAAAACCTTATAAATCTGCACTCCAATCGAATTTCGGGACAATTCCTGCACCAGAGTTTGGATAATTAGGAATATCTTTTCCATTATTTTATGGTGATTCAATAAGTAAAATAAAAAAGACCGATGTAAGATTGAACTATAAGTGGACCCATAAAAGGACCATCCTTTGCCTTACTTATTGGGAACACTATCTGAGGTAATCAAAATATTTGTTTGCATAATAATGGACCCATCTATAGTGATGTATCAATTTTTACCATACAGACCAATTGACCAACCGCTACGACTGGACTCCATAATGTGTCCGAATCTTGTTAGAGAAGACTGGGCCCTGACGCCATGTCCTATATTGAAGTTGATCGGACCACTCGTATGTTTGATCATGATCTTCCCTCTGCCAACATACAGAACACGGACTGTTGCTTTTCATATACTATCACACAGTGTAGTGTAGTCTGGAAACTGCGACTTATTATGCGAAAGTAGCGGCCCTTCGCTTTTTTTGGAAGAAGAAGAAGAAGTCGGTTCCGGGTAGTCGATCATTGGTCTCCCTCCTTTTATATGTTGTTTTTATGGTCCTTTTCGTTTGAATGTTCCCACATGTCTTGTTGTTTTTAAATTATATTTTATTTCAAATAATTGAAAAAGGATTTGGCAAAAGTTTACACAACATTATATAATGCCCCCTCTTATTGTCTCTGGTTTTATGCTGATGATGTTGCTTTGACCATTGTTTGTTTCGGTCTTGCGTTCGGGTGTTCTGCTGTGGTTGCCACAAGGTCTCGTTGGAGATCTCTTCCTTTTTCAGTATACAACACAAAGGTCATACATCAAGTTTTGACTATGCAGCGATGGACAGAACCATTTTAAAATGATAAAACACGGGGATTTAAAGATTAAAAACTTATCTTGATTTTGTTTCCTTTCATATTGAGATGACAAGATTGATGGGAGGGAAAGATTACATCAGCGATAAAAGAGGCCGTATTGTCTCATGTGTGTAAGGTATCAATAATAAATAAATATTGGTCGATGATCTACGAGGTTTACATAATCTACAAGACGGGGGTATATATGCCAATCAGATTGCGTGCGTGCATTGTGGCACACTTCATTGACAACAATTAGTTTAAAATACATCTTAATTAAATGAACAATATTTGGAGTGTAAAATATGAAGAATATAGGACGTTTTAACTGCAAGGACAGCGATTTGATAAGAAAGTACAAAAGTATAAATTGAAATGCATTATTTCGCTGTTTGAGGATTTTCAAAAATTGCAACATTTGGATGATGGTGTTATTTTGAAAGGTAATTATTCATAGGATTTTCTGTAAATTTTAAATTCTAAATCTCTATGCTCTCATTTACTTGTCTCTTGTCACCAGTTTTTTCATGTCTGAAATTTGGACGCATAATGCAAAGAAAATACTTTCATTATACGAGTTAAAGAAGATCCTGGCGACAATCTCAACAGCACTCCCAATAGAGCACCAAATTGAGCAAGCTAGAGGTGGGACCAGGTGTCCGGGAGGAGTAAGCATCCCCTGTACACACATGATTCATGATTTAAGTAATTTAGTAAAATATTATGATTCATGAATTACTGTACAACTGGAGGAACACAGTGACCTCCTCTCCTTGGACAGGGTGTGAATGAGTGTCTATCCGGATTAAAACATCATGCACAACGTTATATTTGTTTTAGAAAACGGGATGACAGGAAACAAAACAAGGGATCGAAGACTTAAGATTTTTTTTTCATAGATTTATCTATTCTTGTCCCATTTGAGATGATGCTGTGTTTTGTAAATGATGTACATTGATTGTACATTTTCGCTGAAAATTTAATTTGATATAATCTTTATGTTGATTGTAGCGATGTCAGCTGATAGAATGGATATTACGTAAGAGTAACCACAATCAATTCCAGTTCCTATATACGGCCATGCAGCCCCACCTCCACAGGGATCTGATGTACACCGCCCAGTCCCGATACCCCTCCATGGAGTTCAAACCATTCTCTACACATTCCAGCAGGGAAGTACAGGTATTGTATACACACGGGCACTTGTTTAGTGACCCCTCCCCCATCTCGAACACCCCTCCCAAAATATAGGGGTACTAGTATAAGAAGGGGTGTCACTTATCAAGTGCCTGTGAAAATGGTTTGAAAAAATGGTTAACTTGAACTTTATATTTCATGATAAAAAAAAAACAATAAAAAACAAAGTGTTGAGACTCTGCTGCCAGAGAGGAGCTTTATTGACTCCAATAACCTAACTCAGTGCTCCATGCATGTAAGTAACATGAGTATGAATACAAACGTCAGACACAAAACTCAAAGATCAGAATTCAAAATCATTACCAGTGGGCATACACAGCAATGAAAATACAAAACCAAGCAAAAAAATAAAACATCTGTTCAAAAGGGAGCAACAGTGCCCGGAAATACTAAGTATCTCCTGATGACGCTCTTCCTCAATATGTACGGCAGTATGATATCATCAAAATACGAGCACACATGTATCTAACGAAAACAATTCTGAAGGTCCATTAACTTCATGGACGAAATCATAAGTTATACAATTGATGAATAGATTTCCAATGCTAATGATCTCAACAATTTACAGAGAGGCTTCAGATTGGAAAAAAGAGTTGAAGCCTTTTGATACTTATAATTAAAATGTGGTATCAATGTGACCTAAGCGATCTGACCAACTCATGCGTTTTATTCAATTGATTTTCACGCTTAATGGACTGAAATTACTCCAAATATACGCACGCTTTATTGGTGTTTTAAAAAAGAAATTCATTTTATTAAATTGATGATATCTGTAATTTACGAAAGTGGAATTTACACGTAAGAAATCAATAAACTAAGCGATGCAATTTGAATTACTGCAAAAGGTTTCACTTAACAGAAAATCTACGAGAGGTAAAATTAAAAGAACGTTTTTATTTCTTATATATAGGATCTCAAATGGATTTTCATTTCATACATGTATATACGATGTATTATGAAACGAGTTGTGTGTTTAACATCCCCGAGTCTTGGATTCTTTTTATCACATGATTCTGCCATAAACTGTATATTTCTAACGTGAAATCTACGTTTCTGAGAATTAGAAGCGAACCACGCCATTACCTAGAAGTCGTCTGCTACACTATGAGAAGTAGTTCCCCATCGAATAGATGTTCTGTGCATAAAGAGAAATATATTTCAAATTTGTTTAGTATTTTAACAGCAATTCTCTGTAAGAACCAAAGAATTTCAAGACATGTTGGCACGGCATGTCATGGATTTTTGAGATTTTTGGTATGGAAGTTCAATATGAAGTACTAGTATGCAAATCGACCCCAGTTTTTTTCGAAAAGGTTGTCGTTGCCATGGTAACCGTGTCTGAAGTTTCAAAAAACGGGAAATTTCATAGGACGAGGCATGTTGGTTGGCTTTTGTATACAAGATGAAAAATTGGGCCAAAATTGGGTATCAAAATGCTCTCTTTTGGGCTTTTAAAGACCCTGTTTTGCATGTTTTTAGTGTTTTACAAGGTTGAAAATTACACAAAAGCACTCATTTTTGAAGTCCAAAATCTAGTTATCCAATGAGTATCATCTTTGAACTATACATTAATATAAAAATTTGATTGGGTAAATTTGTCCTTTTATATGCAAACCAGCTTTAAATTTGGTTGCTATGGCAACAATAGGCTGAAAGGTTTCGATACAATGAATTTAAGCACAATCTTTATTAAACTATCCACGCATGATATTGGAACAGAAGTTCATGTATACATCTATCAGAGACGTTTGAATATAAAGATGACCTCGAAAAAATTTCAAGGTCACCATCTGCATTTCCAAGGTCAATAAACTTTAAGTGACCAGATTTGACGAAAAATCCTGAATTTTATAAAATGAAGACGCCAATATTTCAGAAACCTTCAGATATTGAACATAACAGTCATATGCCATAAAATGATTAATCTAATACTAATTCCTAGGACTATTGATTAAGTTTCTTCACATCTTTGAATTTCTAAATTCTTGTTGAGTATTTTGATAAAAAAAGGAACGAAACCTATATTTTCTGTTTTTTTTTTGACAGAAAAAAAAATTCCAATTGAATTATTACAGAACAATAAATTCTAAGATTTTTCTCTCTTATATTCATAAGCTTCCATAATAAATATGACCTATGAAAATATTCAAATAACATTTCGTTAAAATTGATTACAAAAAAATTGAAAAAGTCAATATTTTTTGCAATATTTGAGTCTCAAGGTAGAAATGACCTTGAACTTCAAGTAAATGACCTTGAACATTTTAATTGTTATTAAGTGAAAGTATTAAGTCATATCTATCCATGCATACATTTTGACAATCATACGTAACTCTAAAGAGGAATAAAATCAATTTCAAAAATAATATGAAACAAGCAAACAGGTCTAATGTTGCCATAGCAACGGTTTTTGACGACATAATTTAGGCAAAACTCCTAATTTACCCACTCCAATTTTTCATTCATTTTATTTCTCAATAAACATATATTTTCTTTGATAAAAATCACTGGTCTCCTGTTGGTGCGTTTTGTGATATTTAAGATTGAAAATGGCCAAAAACATACTAAATTGGCCCTTACTTTGACCTCTATTTTTCGCTTCATTTTCCCTGATTTTGGATTAATACAATTAACGTCCTGGAATATATATCACATAACTAAGTGTACCAAGTAAGAATTGAAGTTAGGAAGAACAAATTTTGTAAAAATGAACAAAATGTGACAGTGGTATCCATGGCAACGCAGTATCGGAAGCTGGCTTATTTCATGGTCTCAAAAGTGCTATAAATAGAGTGACCTCGTTACCATGGCAACCAGAGGTCACATTGACCGAAAAGTATTATTTTCATCCTCAGTACTTCATATATACCCGTTATACTGAAAATCATCAAAATCCATGACATGCCGTGCCGCTCGATTTTGGTCCTTACAGAGAATGGCTATTAAATAATGCAATAATTAATTCAACAACAAACAATTTAAAATGTAACAAATGACCGATCTTGTCACATATTCTAGGTGATTAGGCGAGTGTATCGACCAATCAGATATATTTAAGTAGAAACACCTCCAAACTTTACCAATCGCATTCAATCAGAGCGATATGTAACGTGTTATCATAACATTTATTTCTGAAATGACTTTATGAAACTGCATAATGGGTGTATATTGTCGAAATAGTACAGACACGTGAAGTATTTCACAAAGCCTCAGAGCAATACGAAATAACATTTTCAAACTACTATTACTTTTGAAACAATTTTATTTCATATTTTCAGCGAAAATTGATACTTCATAGGCAAGACGATTTTTACCGAGTAAAGAGTGGTTACTTCCGGTTGGATGATGATGTGAAAAACCAAGCGCGGGAAAAACAATCCGTCAAATTTCCAAATATACCTATAGAAAAACCAACACCTGATCCAAGACTACAGAGAGTTACCACAGATTTCAGGTTAGGACACTGGAAAATAGGTGTTTTAAAATAACCGTATCTTAAAACAAATATTCAGCAGCAAGAGATCGAATCGTACAATAGTTAAGAGAATCATTGATTTACTGAAATTTTGAATTTTGAAAATGATAAGATTAGAGATAAATTCTTCAAATACTCAAATAAAACATCTGTTAATCAGTTTAAGTAACAGCAGGAGACGGCCAAGAACTAGGACTGGTTGGTATGTCATTAATTATTTGTTTTATTCGCATGCATAGGAGCTGTGTTTTGTTTTGTTTTTTTTTTTTTGCTACCGTTTTTAATTCGTCAGAGTAGATTTAGAAAATTTCTTCTTTGATTTTTACGCAACAATACTTAATGCTTTTTTCATCTTTGCGCATATCTCTAGCTTCGTTTCATCTTATCAAATTGCATGATGTGATTTATTGGAAACTTTTATGCTTTGTTTATAATAACCCATTCAGATTAGTATACAGTTAAAGTATACCATTGAGGGAGTTAGCACGATTCTGGTTCCCCGAGAGCAGACCTATTTCCCGAGGCGAAGCCGAGGGAAATAGGTCTGGTCGAGGGGAACCAGAATCGTGCTAACTCCCTCAATGGTATACTTTAACTGTTTTATTATACCGAAACAAACATTATACTGAAACAAACAAATCTCTTAGGTATACAGAAACAAACATTATACTGAAACGAACATATCTCTTAGGTTCACATGGTTCAAATGGAAATTCTAATGATTTTGCCTTGCCTTCTCGACTGAATGACTGAGTAACGGAAAATATTAATTTTTGATGATAAGATAAACAGAAATATCATTTATCATACTCATACATGTTTAATTTTTGATTGTTTTATTTTATTGCGGATTAATTTATGTGCTAAGCGGATAGGAGGCGGATTACTCTGCTCGCGTATTTTGATAGCGTCATCCGATCAACCTTCACATCATCCGATCAACCTTCAACGGTGCTGATTGGCTGATACTGACACACCCCCAAAGAAGCTCCGCCCCATTTTGAGACTAACTCCCTAGGGAAATAGTCTTCTCAACTAACGCACCCCTTTGCAGGGAAATAGTCTTATCAGGCGATTTTCAGGGATTCAGTTAAATTTAATGAGTCTCTTTTTATATAGGAAAAAATCAGTAGAGGTATAATAATTTCTTTTATCTCATAGTGAAGGATTAAAGAGAGCTTCCTGATCCAACTATTGTAAAAGTTAGATCTTAATAATTCTCTAATGTTTACTGAAAGATATACTTTTTCCTTTCATGAAAGTCCGCTCTTTCGAAATTCCTGAATCCAACACTGTCTCATTCCCTCTCTATAAAATCTATACTACTTGTTTTCATGGTCTTATAAAAAGTCTGACAATTAATGAATGATCAAAATTTGAAACAAAATAAATTGGGACAGTAGGGAATACAAATTTCAAGTTCAAAACTAGGTTACACAGAGTTTGCTGTTTCAATAATTTGTTAAAAATTTGTCCTTTACAGCTCCTTGTCGAATCCCCCAGTATCACGGGGGTCTAGTAATCCCCCACCCTCCCGGGCGTCTACTGGTATGCTTCCCTTCCTAACGTTGCCAAGGAAACAAAAACATAGCAACTTGAAAACAAAGAAAAGACTCAATGAACCGCTCATGGCCAATGATCCAGAATTACTGTATAAAAGTGATCCGACTCTAAGGTAAGAGAGGTCATAGAGATGATAAAACATATTCCGAAAGTTTTTATGAAAAAGGAAAGGAAAGATAATATAATTGTTTTGACAACAAAATATAGATCGTCTTTCTTTCTTCAACCTTTAAATTTTTTAGATTTACGCATCATGTGTATTTATTTTTTTTTCGAAAAAAAAAAAATCATGTAAAAATACTACAAAACTTCCATTATCTAGAGGGGGAGGGGGGGGGGTTAATTTACTTTTGGAATTAATTTTGTCAAATATCCTTATTTTACATGTTTATGGCGTACAATGTAGTATAATTTTCCATTTTCACAGACTCTTCTCCATCCGAAAAAAAACCCCAACTAGATGAGATTTTTCAAATATGAAGAAATTACGACACGAATAATCAAGTAAGAAAATGCTTGTATTATAGGTTTGTTGACATGCCGATGAGGAGACATATACAGGACGAGAGCAATCCTAAAAGTTTATTGGGATCAGTGACAAATCTGGATGACTTCAAACAACAAACACAAAAAATACCTAACAAAGTCGTGTCGTTTAATATACTTCCTGATAAGAAAAATATCAAGGTTAGAATTCAACAAATCTTTTATAGCAAAATAACTAATATAAACCTGTACTTGATATATATATATATGTATATAAGACCTTTGGCAATCACTTGTATTCAACAGAGAGCTTGCATGAGAAATTAACTACATGAAATGGGGAGGGGGTGGGGCGGACAGGGGGAGGGGTACCACTCTCCCTCCTCCTTCCCCCTTTCTCCTTCCTCCCTTTTCAATCAAAAGTCCCTGTGCTTAAAGGAAATACATGTATATCACACTGTATATATATATGAGTAAATAGAAAAAGGCCTTAGAAAACTTCTAAATCAGACGAGCTGACATTGTTTTATTAGTGTATACTACTTAACTGTTGCTTGAATAGACACGGTCCATTTGAATATCAGGGGGTGGGGGCGGCTAGTTTTCGTTTGTTTGTTTTTTACTTTTGTCGGGGCAAGATTTTATTTTCGCTCCGGACTGGGGCAAAATTATTTTTGTCTTACAAAGTTGGAGCAAGAATTTTTTTTTCTATCTATAGAATTACATGTACATGTATATAATACAGTTACTTGTAAATCTGTAATGCACAGGCAAATCTATATGTGTAAGAGAAAGCTTTGGCGAGCGAAGCGAGCGGGAAATTTTTTTTAGGATGTACTGCAGTATTTCGTGTAATAATTCAATTTAGAGGAAACAGTGAATATTATCAGTTAAGAGCAAAGATTTGGCTTTCACTGAAATCTTTTAAAATTACAGGGATAATATATTTGAAGATGTTGGGGTGGGGGGGGGGGGGGGGGGTCAAGACAAATGTTTAAACATAAAAGTGTAAATTGATGCAAAAGTGAAGTTATTTGGGTTATTTCCTTTTTTAACTTTGAAAAAAATGGACCCGTTTAGGTGAAAAACTAAGGTGAGCGAAGCGAGCCTGAAATATTTGAAAAATGATTAAAAATTGAAAATTTTTAAGGTTTATAAAGATGAATTTCGTGGTAATTTTTCAAATTCAGATTATGTACATGAACGTATAAGAGCAAGAACATTTATATCTAAAGTAATTTCCTAAATTTTTATGCCCCCGGAATCAAAGATTCGGGGGCATATAGTTTTTGGCCTGTCCGTCTGTTTGTCTGTTTGTCTGTTTATCTGTTTGTCTGTCTGTTTGTCCGAAAAGCTTTAACATTGGACATAACTTTTGAATGGGATGTGATAGGGCTTTCATATTTCACATGTGTATTCCTTGTGACAAGACCTTTCCATTAATACCAAAATTTTTGACCTCGTGACCTTGACCTTAACCTTTGACCTACTTTTCAAAAACTTTAACATTGGGCAAAAGTTTTGAATGGGAAGTGATAGGGCTTTCATATTTCATATGTGTATTCCTTGTGACAAGACCTTTCCATTAATACCAAAATTTTTAACCTCGTGACCTTGACCTTGACCTTTGACCTACTTTTCAAACACTTTAACATTGGGCATAACTTTTGAATGGGAAGTGATAGGGCTTTCATATATCACATGTGTATTCCTTGTGACAAGACCTTTCCATTGATACCAAAATTTTTGACCTCGTGACCTTGACCTTAACCTTTGACCTACTTTTCAAAAACTTTAACATTGGGCAAAACTTTTGAATGGGAAGTGATAGGGCTTTCATATTTCATATGTGTATTCCTTGTGACTAGACCTTTCCATTGATACCAAAATTTTTGACCTCGTGACCTTGACCTTGACCTTTGACCTACTTTTCAAAAACTTTAACATTGGGCATAACTTTTGAATGGGAAGTGATAGGGCTTTCATATTTCACATGTGTATTCCTTGTGACAAGACCTTTCCATTGATACCAAAATTTTTGACCTCGTGACCTTGACCTTTGACCTACTTTTCAAAAACTTTAACATTGGGCATAACTTTTGAATGGGAAGTGATAGGGCTTTCATATTTCACATGTGTATTCATTGTGACAAGACCTTTCCATTGATACCAAAATTTTTGACCTCGTTACCTTGACCTTTGACCTACTTTTCAAAAACTTTAACATTGGGCATAACTTTTGAATGGGAAGTGATAGGGCTTTCATATTTCATATGTGTATTCCTTGTGACAAGACCTTTCCATTGATACCAAAATTTTTGACCTCATGACCTTGACATTGACCTTTGACCTACTTTTCAAAAACTTTAACATTGGGCATAACTTTTGAATGGGAAGTGATAGGGTTTTCATATTTCATATGTGTATTCCTTGTGACAAGACCTTTTCATTGATACCAAAATTTTTGACCTCGTGACCTTGACCTTTGACCTTTTAACCCATTGACCTCACATACATGTACTTAAGGCATTCGTGTTTCACAAACACAGGCTTTATTGTTACTGTTACCCTCCCAATCATATATCTTTCTCCCCCTCCCGCCCCTCTCTCCCTCCTCCCGCCCCCTTTCTCCCCCCTCCCTTTGACCCTGTCTACCCACTCTGAAATGTCCTTTACCTCTATTCTTATGAAACACTTTCATTCATTAAAGCAAGCCAGACATCTCCTCCCAGAGAGAGAGAGAGAGAGAGAGAGAGAGAGAGAGAGAGAGAGAGAGAGAGAGAGAGAGAGAGAGAGAGAGAGAGAGAGAGAGAGAGAGAGAGAATACCCCTCCCCACGCGAAAATACCGAGGTATTTTTTGTATAGTTTCATGACAAGTTGTGACCATCGTCCTTTTTAATCTGCAGAATGATTCAGACATCTTAGTGCAGCTAGACGAGGAAGGAATGACCGTACTGGATTGGTACGTCACTGAGTGGACAGGTGAGACAAAAAAAAAAAAAAAAAAAAGAGGGGGGGGGGGTACTCTTACGTTATTGTTCTTCTGAAAACTCAGTTTTGAGTTTATGTTTTCAAAAGGCAAAGAAGATATTTACATGAATAGTTTATGTTTGATCTGTATTGATTTATGCATCAGTTATGCCCAAACAAAATCCTAAAGTTTGAAAATATTACTGACGTTATTTATATAACTGATACTTATTCATATTTATTTTATGTTGATGGTTTTAAAAAAGTTTCTGAAGCACACTAGACATGTATCATAAAGCAACTGAATTGAAATTCCCACCTGCACTATTAAAATGTGACTTATCTTGTAAGAGTCACCTTCACAAACTTTAAACGTAATTTCACAAACCAATGTACTATTTACTCTGGTAGCCATATTTATCTTGGGTGTGATAAATCAAGTTAAAGTAAAAGCAGTTCAGATTTTTCACTTGACATTAAGATATTTATTCCACTATTTAATTATTTACTTTCAGATGTGAAGAGAAATGAATTTCTGCACAAATTCATTCTCAAATTAGACCCCCGTCAGCATTACTTTATCTCAAGCTTTCTCTCAGTAAGTTAGTCGTAAATCCTCTAATACATGTAAATGATTTCAAAATCATCGATATAGAGAAACTAGTAAATGAATTCAAGCAAAGATTAAAAAGTGAAGATCCTAATGATAAATAGAAACCAGAAAGGAGGGGATCTCCAACAACACTCAGTTGCTGCACCCACGCCAAAACATCCCGTGCAAAATGCACAGCTCAAAAGACCAACGGGCAATAATTGCCAATTTAGGACGGCATCTGTCACACCAGTAGTAAATGGTGTATTTATCCGGATTACTTGTGCACAACCCTACCACTTTTTCTGTGACCCGGAAACAATTGTTCAATAGGAATTCATTGACGCTCGTGCAAATGAAAACTTCCGAAAAAATTTATTTAATTAATGAACGTAACAAATTTACTCTTCATTTCTTACCTTAGGTTCGACAGCACCGAGATTTTCTTGCCCTCTTACCAGAAAACGTCGCCTTGAAGATTCTAGGCTACCTAACTCCGAAAGAAATACTCACATGTAGTCGGGTATGGTCACGTGATGGCTAAATATAGTCATAAGGAATTAAATGATTGTAATATGTAACAATGTTCATTCAAACTTATCATCTGAGCATTCATTTTCTAAATCATAAATGCAACTATTATACAATTATGGACTTTTTACGAGGTGAATATGGTGTGATATTTTCTGAATTTGAAAATATTGACCGAGGCGACAGCCGAGGTCAATATTTTCAAATTCAGAAAATATCACACCATATTCACCGAGTGAAAAGTCCATAATTGTTTTATTATATAGTGGACTTAATCAGTATTTATAAAGGTACCTATTCGAAATGGCTGACATCGAATTTTCTTTGAAAATTTTTCAAGACGTGTTAATATCAGCATTTTCTGTCGCTGAATTATCCTGAACGTAATGGAATTCATTCAATGAGTCAAATGAAGAATATTTCAGAGTCAAAATCCGTAGATAGGCTCAAAATTCAAGAATTTGAACTCAGCTTCATGGTCCTTGCTGTTGTTTACGAAATGACGTTAATGACGTCACAGATATAAATTTCGCGCGTTTTCGATATTTCATGGTAAACCGGAAGCAAGAGTTTTCGCGGTAGTGATATTTAATGAAATCGCCCCTCACAGGTCAATATGATGAGACAATGACTCGCCACGTGACAGTTCTCAGCCAATGAGAGTGGGAATATAAACAGACTATATAATAATAAATAATGTATTCGACGAACATATTTGTTTATTTTACAAACATAATATTAGAAAAGAATTGTTATAGGTGAGTAAGACTTGGTTCAAACTGGCCAATAACAATGACGTGTGGATGAATGAATGTAAGGAAATAGACATCAAGGTTCCCATCCCATCCAACCCTAACTGGAAACACGTCTACAGGGATAACTTGTATTTGAAAATCAACTGGGAAAATGGCGACTGTCGAATGTTGGATCTACGGGGACACACTGACCAGTGAGTATACTTATATAGGATATTAAACATTGTTTTGAGTATGATCTCCAACTCGACTACATGGCAAGACTACGCAAGGGCATCCAAGAACATAAAACACCGACTACAAATGATAGGGTATTGAATGAGGAGTCCAACAACAAAGAACGACGACGACAACAACAACAACGATAACAACAACTGTTACAACAACAACAATAGAGATGAAGAAAACTAAGACAAGTATGATAACGACGAGAGCATCGGCAAAACAACAACATTACCAACAACGACGACACAATGACATCGACCACGACACAACAACAACAACAACAACAACCACAACCATGACATCGACCGCGACACAAACCCGCTTTTTGATTTCAAATATGCTTTGTAAATAGTTTTTAAAAGGCATCAATTTGTGTTTTAAAAGTTCTTTGCTCGTTAGTCCACCATTCAGCTAGATGCAAAATTTAAAAATCCGGCTTGTTGGAATCTGATTGGTACTGTAACAAACTTTTCGATTAATTTTCATTGATTTCATCAATCTATAACGTATTCAAATTGTATTTTCTGCAGAGTGGAAGAGATTATATTCAACAATAAGTACCTTGCCAGTGGAAGTCAAGACAAAACAATCAAAATCTGGGACCTTCGTAATGGGAAGTTACTCCAGACCCTCGTGGGTCACAAAAAGGGGGTGTGGTGCCTCAACTTTTATACAAAGAGTCTCATTGTCAGCGGATCTCACGATGGAACCATAAAGGTAAAACGGGATATTTTGATCATACTTTTAACTTTTGGAATAAACTCTACTAGTTCTAATAGAATGTTTATAGCTATTATTTTGATGTAAAGATATTCTATAAGTGATTAAAAGTGCATAATACAAAATTATTGTGTATATATAACGACTTCTTTTTTCTTTTTCATTTCCATTAGGTATGGAATATGAAGATGGGACTGTGTTTACGGACCATTATAGGTCACGACGGTCCTGTATGGGCAATGGTCCGCCACGAAAACACGCTGGTCAGCACGTCACAGGATAAAATGGTAACGTTATTATAAAACTGAATATAAAAAAGAAAGAAAGAACAAAAAATCTGGAAAAGAATTAAAAAGACAATGGATATGTTGATTAGTTTATTTAATTATAGAATCGTTAATCAAACTGTTGCTCTGTATTTTAGGCTAAGATATGGGATATTTCACGTTGTATCCACCTACACACCTTGGCAGGTCATGGGGCTGCTGTGTTCGCCGTAGATATGAGTGAGAATGGTTCACTGGTTATAACAGGATCAGCCGATAAGGTATCTGACACACCTATTCATGTACTCATATTCTATTTTGATTTTCAGGAGACAAAATCATTCAGTTCCCTTTTAAAGAAACACAAAGAAAAATAAGACACGGCTCTCTGTAATACTAGTACCCTGTAATTACTTCCTTTATAACCCCACGAACAATCTTAATCTTAAAGGCATGTAAGTCTTCTTCACCTCTTGGCCGGACAGCCGCCGCTTGATCAAAATTAGCCAAATTCAGTTCACTTGACAGTCTTGTTTCGATTTTTGATCGTTATCAGCTAGTGATGCTGTGGATGTACATTTTAAAGATAAATAGTTGACGGGATTTTATTACAGGAAAATGAAGACTAAGCGTATGCCAAATTTCTAAGTGTACAATGTACATAGCAAATATCTGCTTACAGACTGTTAGAATTTGGAGCACAGAGACCGGGAAGCAGTTACAGAGAATCTGGGCGAGTCAGACAACTTCCATCATGGCTGTCAGCTATAGTCAGGGTTATATAGCTTACAGTTATGGAGAAACGATATGTCTGTACAATACCAACCCAAAAGCCAAGAAAAGACTAGTCAGATCTTACGAAGAGCACACGAAAAGGTAGAACTCTTATATGAATAACAGTCAGTAAGAGTTGCAGTTCTTGTCACTGCTTTTTTGTGCAATTATCATAAAAATAAGAGTATTTATTGCGCAGCACGAGTATTAAGACTTTGTTATCATGGTCTTAGTCAAATGGAACATCAAATAAAACATCAAAGAAGTACCCATCAACTATTCAGTCTCAAAGTCGAGAAGGTAAAGCCCCTGTCACACCTACACGTTCTCTCAAGACGTTTTTACTACATCCTTGAAGTCCTTAAAGTTGTAGAACCTGTATCTTCTAGAAAATTGAGTATATTATCTAATTCTATTATTTTGGTTTTATTGGGTAAAGAAACACACAAAACGTTCACTTGTCCCAGTAGTCCGACTTGCAGACCTACGACGGTGTTATCTGTTTTTTCGTCTTCGGTCTGACTGCTATGCATAGGCAAAACTTGAGATTTTCGGTGCGAAAATAATTTTGGCAAGTCGTCCTTTTTTTGACAAATTCCAGTCTCTTTAACCAAAAAATAAGTCACCAAGTCCTCCTGCCCCTAAAAAAATCCCTCTAGGCCTGGTTTCACCTCTGCGCTTGACAAAATGTTGTCGATCAGAGGAAAATCGGAAGAGAAGAAGAGGCGAAACTAGGCTTGGAGGGGACATTTTAGGGAGAGGAGGACTGGGTAACTTCTTTTTTTGGTTGAAGAGACTGGAATTTGTCAAAAAAAGACGACTTGCCGAAATTATTTTCGCACCGAAATTCTCAAGTTTTGCCTATGCATAGCAGTCAGACCGAAGACGAAAAAACAGATAACACCATCGTAGGTCTGCAAGTCGGACTATTGTCCCAGGTATATAAACATAGCATATTTCATTCATGGAAATTGACAATGTTTACTAACACAATATTTATAAATAAACTCATGTCGTAAAAGGTGAGATTTATTTCACGAAGCTTTCTTGTCATCAATCTGGAAAGGTTTGAAAGTTTGTTAACTACCTACTACATAATCTGTGAAAATGTACCCGTATTACCCTATAATATGAATCAAGGCAAAGCCTTTTTGTGCGAGCGGAGAGAAAATAGATATGATTATATAAAATAAAAAAAATATCTTTCTTTTTTATTTTGACTATGATGGTTTATCAATATCTTATAAAACTTTCTGTTTGATAATTGCCAAAAAAGGTAGTATAAGGCGAGTGGGAACACGGAAGCATTTGTAAATTGATCTAGACCTGCAGATGAACATTTTAAAGGGGGGCTTAAAATATGGTTCTTTAAAAATATAGTTCTTTATAATTCATTTTTATTTTGTAAGAACTTGATAATGTTTAGGCTAGCTGAAAATAAATTACTTAAGGACAAAAGAAAAAACAAACATATTCCGACTTCTGACAGTACGAAACCACCCGAGACGAGAAAAGCAATCGGAGCGAAACGTCTCGTTTAAAACCGGAAATGTCGGATTTCCCGTGGTTACGCCGGCTTGTTGATGCTTTATCGTTACCTGATTTACTAAAAATGTTTTCAATAAATTTAACTTATAAACAAAAATTGAGTATAACATATACGTCTACTTTGAGTCATAAAAAAATTTAAATGGCAATCTCCACAGCAACTCTTTCTGCGAGGGGACGAAAATTTTTGAAAGCATAGTAGTACATTCTCATTCTTCGATTCAGCATATTTTCTCAATAAGAAATGTGTATACGCGTTACCATAAGGGCGAGCTTCGCTCGCAAAGGCCCTTCGGGCCTTTGCAGCGAGCTCCGCTCGCTATTAAGTTGAATAATATGTGTCGTTATTATTTCAAATTTGTAATCATGGTAATGCCGCAACTTCAGGGTTTTCCATTTTCATTGTAAATATTGTGAGCCAGAAATATTTACAATAAATTATCTTTATATTTTGATATTTTGGAGGGTTTTGGTGCTAATTTTTTTTAATTAACGGAAAGTTAATAACTTTGGCAATGCTAGAAAAATACAGTTTGTTTTCTACAAGTTAAATTTTATCCAATTTTTGACGATTACAGGTTCTACAACTTTAGAAAATTTATGAACGTAGGGAAAACGTGGCATTTTTCACTCGGAAGGGCTTTCAGAAAGAATAATTGACGACTCCAATACGTGTGCAAAGCGACCTTTTGCGTTCGTAACACGTTAGTAGTGAGTCCTTCCATGATCGGCCCCAAGTTCACACTACGACGGCGATATCTGCGTTACGATAGTACAACGTTCATTCTATGTTCTTGAAGTCCGTACTGCGTTCGTGCTACGACCATGACACCTTCAAGGTATAAATTGTTTTGACGAGGTCTGTTTTGACATCAAACCGAGAACGTTGTAAGAACAGCAGAGATGTGACGGTCTCCATATGATTATATGTAAAAGTTTTGGCAGTCCGCACAATATCCTTCTACATTCGCGACGTAGACGCGTTTCTAATACGTCAATGCATTCGCAAGTAGTCTTTAAGTAACACGTTCTGTCATCAGCGCGTCCTCAACACGACTGTTTTGAACAATATTCAGAAGTGAGACCAGGTGCCCGGGGAGAGCCAGCATCTCCTATTTGCCTGCAATAACACGGAAGTGTTCCAACTCTATGCCTTCTTGAAGAAAATTTCAAACCAATTTATTATGCACCAGACACGTGTTTCGGATACCAAAAGATGTATTGTTAAAACGACTACTTTAAATCTGAATTAGTTGCAATATGGTACCATTCTTTGTATAACCGATGTATAATTGCTCTGTTTGTAGAATAGAAACGGTGCGACTTAAAATAACAGATAAAGAAAATCTAGAAGGTAGCATAATTAGTGCTGGGAAAGATGCAATGGTCAAATATTGGGACGTTAAAAAGTAAGTTTTTAAAAAATTTGCAAAGAAAAAAAAAACACCAAATGTATAAATAGGAATACTGAGAACGTATTTTGAAACAGAAAATATATTCACATATTTCAAAACCATATACAGAAATAAAAAAGATAATTGTAAAAAAAAATGTAACCCACCAAGGAGAAAGCAAAACAACAAGGACTGATATACTTGACTTAAAAATTTGTCGAGAAAAATGAACGAAAGACAGATCTATTTTCAATTAGAATTTTAAGTTGCACGTATACAAAAATACAATTTAGATCTGAAATAACGGCAAGGCAGTGTTTATCAATTGCAAATACTCGCATATTTTTTCCGCAGGAAAACAAGTGTTCATACTAAAAACCTGAAGGGTAGTGTAAAGGCAATATTTTTTGATGACCTGAGGATAGCTAGTGGAAATGGTAACCATATAAGGATCTTCGACTTTAATTTCTACGACCATTCATTGGTCAAGAAAAAACCACCACAGGACACTGAAAACCTTCATATGGTCACCGTAAATCCTTCTCACATGGAAGAAATCAGTGAGATGGAAAAGCTTCTTCTTGACCCAGAAGATTTGGAGAAACTACAGAGAAAACCGGATCAGGGCTTTGAAGACAACGGAAAAGAAGATGAGAAATTTTCTCCGGTGGGATATGAAGAAATGAAAGATGATTATGGTGGTTCAGGGGAACTAAAGTCGGAAATACCCGAATACGTAAATTCTTATATTTCTTGAACCGAACTTGACCTTGTTTTATATCGAGTCACCAATGACTCTAGACATATTTCTTTTTAAATTTGTTGATAGTGTTTATGTTACATGCATGCATTAATTTATTAATTTATTTATTGACTTTTTATGAATTGTTGATTACGTCATGTGCTATTGAATAAAAGCGAAGATTTGACGAACTTGTCTTCAAACGATTTATAATGTTTTATAATAGTTTTATATTAAGGAGACACTTGCACGGGGAGGAATACGTTAAGACGGTTTTATCGCCGTTGTTGTCAAAACCTTTAAAGTTGGGCGAGTTTACCGTCCGTGGATAGAAAAACACAGGTGATGCGACACCATCACCGTCCGTTGTTTAACAATAATTTTGTAAAAAAAAATACTTTTATCGATAATTGAAACGATGCAGAACAATTTATCGAGTATTTAATATCAATGGGAAATCCAGATGGCATTCTTCTTTACATCTATACTAGTTTAGAGGCTATGTCTGCTGTGGTTACGACGGAGTTCAGATCGGCGTTGGAATATTAGTAGATCATTCTGATAATTTTTGAAGGAAAAAAATGCATATTGCATGACTAAAAGTATCTTAAATCGTACAATGTTTTATCAAATGGTTCATTTATGCAAATGATAACTTTCCCTGAACTTTTGCCTCATAAAAGTGATTAAAAATACAAAAAAAACTTGATTTTAACAGTTTATGTCCGTGACTAGTTGTGATACGATATTTTGTCTGTTGCTAGAAGTCCTATCATTTATCAGCAAAGCTCAAACATACACAATCTAGTGATTTTCACGCGTGTCGTCAAAATACATAGAAAAGGGACGGGTCCCCAGCATGACCACCCTGTATTGGGAAAAACCACAGGAAAGCGACACATAAATGACATCAGCCAAACTACAAACAGTCGAAAGAGACGTACGGACTTCAAACATTACTGAAAACACATCAGAGGAAGGAGACCAATGTGCATCCGGTGCCGACTTTAGACGGCCATCTGCTACTATATTATGGCATGCTCTTCTTGCTAAAGCGAGCTCAAATATGACAAACTTTCAAATAAGACAGACGATCAGGACCAAGTCTTCTCTGACGACATTTGAACAAATGAGTTAAAGAAGATCCTGACGACAATCTCAACAGCACTCACAATAGAGCACCAAATTGAGCATCGAAGGACCCCTAGCAAGTTAGAGGTGGGACAAGGTGCCCAGAAGGAGAAAACATCCCCTATTTGACCAGCCGCACCCGCCTCGATGTTTACGCATGAAAATGAAAAAAAAAAAAAAAAAAAAAAAAAAACAGGGACCGCCATGGAGTCACGATTGGCGAATGTGCAACGTTAATGACTTCAGGATCATATCCTTGGTAAAAGATGCGACCGACTATTTTCTTGCATTCGTGGTTGAAGTTTGATCTGCCTAACTTTAAAGGTTTTGAAAACAACGGCGCTAAAACCGCCTTAACGAATTCCTCCTCATGACTTGGCCAACAGTGAATCTATAGTGAGAGCATAGAATCTTATAGCCCCTTCATGGAGTATCTGCCCGTTTTTCTCTTGTACAGTGCGTTTATAAATTAATTTCTGCGAGACAGTGTGTCTTTTTAGAAATTAAGTAATTTGATAAAGATTTCTCCGACGCAAACAGTTAAAGTTACTGAAATCTGACTCGTACAAATGCTGTCGACTTGTATCTTTGTTGACATTTCAAAATGATAATTCATAAGATGTATGCTTAGTCCTGAGACATTAACCCAAGAGGGAATATCGCAAGACGTATGCTTAGTCCTTAGACAATAACCCGAGAGGGAGTATCGCAAGACTTATACTTAGTCCTGAGACAATAACTCGAGAGGAAGTATCGCAAGACGTATACTTAGTCCAGTATAGTATAGCATTTGTCCTGAGACACTAACCCGAGAGGGATATCGCAAGACGTATGCTTAGTCCTGAGACAATAACCCGAGAGGGAGTATTGCAAGACGTATGTTAAGTCCTGAGACACTAACCCGAGAGGGCGTATCGCAAGACGTATGCTTATTCCTGAGACAATAAACTGAGAGGGAGTATCGCAAGACGTATGCTTAGTCCTGAGACACTAACCCGAGAGGGAGTATCGCATGACGTATGCTTAGTCCTGAGAAAAAAAGAACCCGAGAGGGAGTATCGCAAGGCAATATTCAGAAGTGAGACTAGGTGCCCGGGGAGAGCCAGCGTCTCCTATTTGCCTGTAATAATACAGAAGTGTTCCAACTCTATACCTTTTTGAAGAAAATTTCAAACCAATTTATTATGCAACAGACACGTGTTTCGGATACCAACACCCGTCGCAAGAGATGTATTGTCAAAATGGCTACTTTATATTTGAATTAGTTGCAATATGGTATAATTCTTTGTATAACCGATGTATAATTGCTCTGTTTGTAGAATAGAAACGGTGATACTTAAATTAACAGACGTTTGCTTAGTCCTGAGGCACTTACCCGAGAGGATGTATCGCAAGACGGATGCTTAGTCCTTAGACACTAACCCGAGAGGAAGTATCCCAAGACGTATGATTAGTCCTGAGACAATAACCCGAGAGGGAGTATTGCAAGACGTATGCTAAGTCCTGAGACAATAACCCAAAAGGGAGTATCGCAAGACGTATGCTTAGTCCAGAAACAATAAACCGAGAGGGAGTATCGTAAGACGTATGCTAAGTCTTTAGCAATAACCCGAGAGGGAGTATCGCAAGACATATACTTAGTCTTGAGACAATAACCCGAGAGGGATTATCGATAGACGTGTGCTTAGTCTTGATACACTAACCCGAGAGGGAGTATTGCAAGACGTATGCTTAGTCCTGAGACAATAACCCGAGAGGGAGTATCGCAAGACGTATACCTAGTCCTGAGACACTCACCCGAGAGGGATTATCGATAGACGTATGCTTAATCTTGAGACAATAACCCGAGAGGGAGTATCACAAGACCATGCTTAGTCTTGAGACACTAATCCGAGAGGGAGTATCGCAAAACGAATAATTAGTCCTGAGACAATAACCCGAGAGGGAGCATCGAAAGACGTATGCTTAGTCCTTAGACAGTAACCCAAAATGGAGTATCGCAAGACGTATGTCAAGTCATGAGACAATAACCCGAGAGGGAGTATTGCAAGACGTATGCTTTGTCCTGAAACACTAACCCCAGAGGGAGTATCGCAAGACGTATGCTTATTCCTGAGACAATAAACCGAGAGGGAGTATCGCAAGACGTATGCTTAGTCCTGAGGCACTAACCCGAGAGAAAGAATCGCAAGACGATATCTTAGTCCTGAGACACTAACCCGAGAGGGAGAATCGCAAGACGTATACTTAGACCTGAGAAAAAAACCCGAGAGGGAGTATCGTAAGACAATATTAAGAAGTGAGACTAGGTGCCCGGGGAGAGCCAGCGTCTCCTATTTGCCTGCAATAATACGGAAATGTTCCAACTCTATACCTTCTTGAAGAAAATTTCAAACCAATTTATTATGCACCAGACACGTGTTTCGGATACCAAAAGATGTATTGTTAAAACGACTACTTTAAATCTGAATTAGTTGCAATATGGTACCATTCTTTGTATAACCGATGTATAATTGCTCTGTTTGTAGAATAGAAACGGTGCGACTTAAAATAACAGATAAAGAAAATCTAGAAGGTAGCATAATTAGTGCTGGGAAAGATGCAATGGTCAAATATTGGGACGTTAAAAAGTAAGTTTTTAAAAAATTTGCAAAGAAAAAAAAAACACCAAATGTATAAATAGGAATACTGAGAACGTATTTTGAAACAGAAAATATATTCACATATTTCAAAACCATATACAGAAATAAAAAAGATAATTGTAAAAAAAAATGTAACCCACCAAGGAGAAAGCAAAACAACAAGGACTGATATACTTGACTTAAAAATTTGTCGAGAAAAATGAACGAAAGACAGATCTATTTTCAATTAGAATTTTAAGTTGCACGTATACAAAAATACAATTTAGATCTGAAATAACGGCAAGGCAGTGTTTATCAATTGCAAATACTCGCATATTTTTTCCGCAGGAAAACAAGTGTTCATACTAAAAACCTGAAGGGTAGTGTAAAGGCAATATTTTTTGATGACCTGAGGATAGCTAGTGGAAATGGTAACCATATAAGGATCTTCGACTTTAATTTCTACGACCATTCATTGGTCAAGAAAAAACCACCACAGGACACTGAAAACCTTCATATGGTCACCGTAAATCCTTCTCACATGGAAGAAATCAGTGAGATGGAAAAGCTTCTTCTTGACCCAGAAGATTTGGAGAAACTACAGAGAAAACCGGATCAGGGCTTTGAAGACAACGGAAAAGAAGATGAGAAATTTTCTCCGGTGGGATATGAAGAAATGAAAGATGATTATGGTGGTTCAGGGGAACTAAAGTCGGAAATACCCGAATACGTAAATTCTTATATTTCTTGAACCGAACTTGACCTTGTTTTATATCGAGTCACCAATGACTCTAGACATATTTCTTTTTAAATTTGTTGATAGTGTTTATGTTACATGCATGCATTAATTTATTAATTTATTTATTGACTTTTTATGAATTGTTGATTACGTCATGTGCTATTGAATAAAAGCGAAGATTTGACGAACTTGTCTTCAAACGATTTATAATGTTTTATAATAGTTTTATATTAAGGAGACACTTGCACGGGGAGGAATACGTTAAGACGGTTTTATCGCCGTTGTTGTCAAAACCTTTAAAGTTGGGCGAGTTTACCGTCCGTGGATAGAAAAACACAGGTGATGCGACACCATCACCGTCCGTTGTTTAACAATAATTTTGTAAAAAAAAATACTTTTATCGATAATTGAAACGATGCAGAACAATTTATCGAGTATTTAATATCAATGGGAAATCCAGATGGCATTCTTCTTTACATCTATACTAGTTTAGAGGCTATGTCTGCTGTGGTTACGACGGAGTTCAGATCGGCGTTGGAATATTAGTAGATCATTCTGATAATTTTTGAAGGAAAAAAATGCATATTGCATGACTAAAAGTATCTTAAATCGTACAATGTTTTATCAAATGGTTCATTTATGCAAATGATAACTTTCCCTGAACTTTTGCCTCATAAAAGTGATTAAAAATACAAAAAAAACTTGATTTTAACAGTTTATGTCCGTGACTAGTTGTGATACGATATTTTGTCTGTTGCTAGAAGTCCTATCATTTATCAGCAAAGCTCAAACATACACAATCTAGTGATTTTCACGCGTGTCGTCAAAATACATAGAAAAGGGACGGGTCCCCAGCATGACCACCCTGTATTGGGAAAAACCACAGGAAAGCGACACATAAATGACATCAGCCAAACTACAAACAGTCGAAAGAGACGTACGGACTTCAAACATTACTGAAAACACATCAGAGGAAGGAGACCAATGTGCATCCGGTGCCGACTTTAGACGGCCATCTGCTACTATATTATGGCATGCTCTTCTTGCTAAAGCGAGCTCAAATATGACAAACTTTCAAATAAGACAGACGATCAGGACCAAGTCTTCTCTGACGACATTTGAACAAATGAGTTAAAGAAGATCCTGACGACAATCTCAACAGCACTCACAATAGAGCACCAAATTGAGCATCGAAGGACCCCTAGCAAGTTAGAGGTGGGACAAGGTGCCCAGAAGGAGAAAACATCCCCTATTTGACCAGCCGCACCCGCCTCGATGTTTACGCATGAAAATGAAAAAAAAAAAAAAAAAAAAAAAAAAACAGGGACCGCCATGGAGTCACGATTGGCGAATGTGCAACGTTAATGACTTCAGGATCATATCCTTGGTAAAAGATGCGACCGACTATTTTCTTGCATTCGTGGTTGAAGTTTGATCTGCCTAACTTTAAAGGTTTTGAAAACAACGGCGCTAAAACCGCCTTAACGAATTCCTCCTCATGACTTGGCCAACAGTGAATCTATAGTGAGAGCATAGAATCTTATAGCCCCTTCATGGAGTATCTGCCCGTTTTTCTCTTGTACAGTGCGTTTATAAATTAATTTCTGCGAGACAGTGTGTCTTTTTAGAAATTAAGTAATTTGATAAAGATTTCTCCGACGCAAACAGTTAAAGTTACTGAAATCTGACTCGTACAAATGCTGTCGACTTGTATCTTTGTTGACATTTCAAAATGATAATTCATAAGATGTATGCTTAGTCCTGAGACATTAACCCAAGAGGGAATATCGCAAGACGTATGCTTAGTCCTTAGACAATAACCCGAGAGGGAGTATCGCAAGACTTATACTTAGTCCTGAGACAATAACTCGAGAGGAAGTATCGCAAGACGTATACTTAGTCCAGTATAGTATAGCATTTGTCCTGAGACACTAACCCGAGAGGGATATCGCAAGACGTATGCTTAGTCCTGAGACAATAACCCGAGAGGGAGTATTGCAAGACGTATGTTAAGTCCTGAGACACTAACCCGAGAGGGCGTATCGCAAGACGTATGCTTATTCCTGAGACAATAAACTGAGAGGGAGTATCGCAAGACGTATGCTTAGTCCTGAGACACTAACCCGAGAGGGAGTATCGCATGACGTATGCTTAGTCCTGAGAAAAAAAGAACCCGAGAGGGAGTATCGCAAGGCAATATTCAGAAGTGAGACTAGGTGCCCGGGGAGAGCCAGCGTCTCCTATTTGCCTGTAATAATACAGAAGTGTTCCAACTCTATACCTTTTTGAAGAAAATTTCAAACCAATTTATTATGCAACAGACACGTGTTTCGGATACCAACACCCGTCGCAAGAGATGTATTGTCAAAATGGCTACTTTATATTTGAATTAGTTGCAATATGGTATAATTCTTTGTATAACCGATGTATAATTGCTCTGTTTGTAGAATAGAAACGGTGATACTTAAATTAACAGACGTTTGCTTAGTCCTGAGGCACTTACCCGAGAGGATGTATCGCAAGACGGATGCTTAGTCCTTAGACACTAACCCGAGAGGAAGTATCCCAAGACGTATGATTAGTCCTGAGACAATAACCCGAGAGGGAGTATTGCAAGACGTATGCTAAGTCCTGAGACAATAACCCAAAAGGGAGTATCGCAAGACGTATGCTTAGTCCAGAAACAATAAACCGAGAGGGAGTATCGTAAGACGTATGCTAAGTCTTTAGCAATAACCCGAGAGGGAGTATCGCAAGACATATACTTAGTCTTGAGACAATAACCCGAGAGGGATTATCGATAGACGTGTGCTTAGTCTTGATACACTAACCCGAGAGGGAGTATTGCAAGACGTATGCTTAGTCCTGAGACAATAACCCGAGAGGGAGTATCGCAAGACGTATACCTAGTCCTGAGACACTCACCCGAGAGGGATTATCGATAGACGTATGCTTAATCTTGAGACAATAACCCGAGAGGGAGTATCACAAGACCATGCTTAGTCTTGAGACACTAATCCGAGAGGGAGTATCGCAAAACGAATAATTAGTCCTGAGACAATAACCCGAGAGGGAGCATCGAAAGACGTATGCTTAGTCCTTAGACAGTAACCCAAAATGGAGTATCGCAAGACGTATGTCAAGTCATGAGACAATAACCCGAGAGGGAGTATTGCAAGACGTATGCTTTGTCCTGAAACACTAACCCCAGAGGGAGTATCGCAAGACGTATGCTTATTCCTGAGACAATAAACCGAGAGGGAGTATCGCAAGACGTATGCTTAGTCCTGAGGCACTAACCCGAGAGAAAGAATCGCAAGACGATATCTTAGTCCTGAGACACTAACCCGAGAGGGAGAATCGCAAGACGTATACTTAGACCTGAGAAAAAAACCCGAGAGGGAGTATCGTAAGACAATATTAAGAAGTGAGACTAGGTGCCCGGGGAGAGCCAGCGTCTCCTATTTGCCTGCAATAATACGGAAATGTTCCAACTCTATACCTTCTTGAAGAAAATTTCAAACCAATTTATAATGCACCAGAGACGTGTTTCGATGTACTGTCAAAATGGCTACTTTATATTTGAATTAGTTGCAATATGATATAATTCTTTGTATAAGCGATGTATAATTGCTCTGTTTGTATTATAGAAACGGTGATACTTAAAATAACAGACATATGCTTAGTCCTGAGACACTAACCCGAGAGGGAGTATCGCAAGACGTATGCTTAGTCATGAGACAATAACCCGAGAGGGAGTATCGCAAGACGTATGCTTAGTCTTGAGACACTAACCCGAGAGGGAGTATCGCAAGACGTATGCTTATTCCTGAGACAATAACCCGAGAGTGAGTATCGCAAGACGTATGCTTAGTCCTGAGACAATAACCCAAAAGGGAGTATCGCAAGACGTATGTTAAGTCCTGAGAAAATAGAGAGGGGGTATCACAAGCTATGATTTCGTCATTCTAATTTTACTGTAAACCATTGCCAGAATTTACTTTTTTTATGCGACCTGAATCAAAACATTCGACAGGGTTCCGCATCTGGATTCTCAATGATTTGGCTTCAAGTGAAAACTAAAGGTTGGAGGATCACCAGAATACTTTTCATGAATTATGCAGTACTGCAGATAATATTGCGCAACGGTAGAGCTTTGATTCTGAGGCAACTAGGAAGGGAATAAGGCTGGATTTATCAACTTGGAAGGCGGTACTAATCACTGAAGATGGCGCCACATAGGTAGGCAGAGAAGAAGTTACTAAATTGATTTTGAGATAAGAAAGCAACCAAATAAACGTTCAGATATAGATAAATTAACTAGAATGATATAAAACGACCAAAAAAGAAGACGCTATTGAAACCTATGTGATTTACTTCGCATCGGACTGGCTGCTCGAGATAATAGAATATTTGTAAATGACGTCATCGAAACACACAACGAAGCAACAAGACTGTTCAGATCAACAATTATTTAAAAAAAACCAACACTCACATAATCAATAATGTCGAAGGGTTTAAACTCTATAACTTCAACAGACAAGGCAAAACAACTTCTGACAAGAAGGACAACACGTCATCAAACGAAGACAAATAACACACTTTAAATTGTACGTACTGCCGCTCGTGAACACCAAATTATATTTCATATGGGGCAACCAAAACATAACAAAGAGAACTAAAATAAATTTTAAGACAAATAAATTCAATCAAATACAAGGAGTAAGGTCTCCGATTGAAGATAGGAAAAATAAAAATAAAGCCTGTGTTTGTGAAACACGAATGCCCCCGGTGGCATCTTTGTTAGTATGAACACTATTTTCCGTTAAGTACATGTATGTGAGGTCACTGGGTTAAAAGGTCAAAGGTCAAGGTCACGAGGTCAAACATTTTGGTATCAATGGAAAGGTCTTGTCACAAGGAATACACATGTGAAGTATGAAAGCCCTATCACTTCCCATTCAAAAGTTATGCCCAATGTTTAAGTTTTTGAAAAAGAGGTCAAAGGTCAATGGTCAAGGTCACGAGGTCAAAAATTTTGGTATCAATGGAAAGGTCTGTCACAAGGAATACACATGTGAAATATGAAAGCCCTATCACTTCCCATTCAAAAGTTATGCCCAATGTTAAAGTTTTGGAAAAGAAGGTCAAAGGTCAAGGTCAAGGTCACGAGGTCAAAAATGTTGGTATAAATGGAAAGGTCTTGTCACAAGGAATACACATGTGAAATATGAAAGCGCTATCACTTCCCATTCAAAAGTTATGCCCAATGTTAAAATTTTTTTAAAAGTAGGTCAAAGGTCAAGGTCAAGGTCACGAGGTCAAACATTTTGGTATCAATGGAAAGGTCTTGTCACAAGGAATACACATGTGAAATATGAAAGCCATATCACTTCCCATTCAAAAGTTATGCCCAATGTTAAAGTTTTTGAAAAGTAGGTCAAATAAGTTAAAGAAGATCCTGACAATAATCTCAACAGCACTCACAATAGAGCACAAAATTAAACATCGACGGACCCCTAGCAAGCTAGAGGTGGGACCAGGTGCCCGGGAGGAGTAAGCATCCCCTGTTGGCTAGCCGCACCCGCCGTCGATGTTTATGAAGCATGGAAATGAAAATATATAGAATTCATGCACTGTCTGACGTTATGTCAATATAGAAAGTGCTATGGCGACAATGTCAGGGAAGTATATTCAAAACACTTACTGTCAAACCCCTCGCGGGGAACTTTTTTACGAGCTCCACACGGCAAAGGGCATAAGTGTGACACAAATAAGTTAAAGAAGATCCTGACAATAATCTCAACAGCACTCACAATAGAGCACAAAATTAAACATCGACGGACCCCTAGCAAGCTAGAGGTGGGACCAGGTGCCCGGGAGGAGTAAGCATCCCCTGTTGGCTAGCCGCACCCGCCGTCGATGTTTATGAAGCATGGAAATGAAAATATATAGAATTCATGCACTGTCTGACGTTATGTCAATATAGAAAGTGCTATGGCGACAATGTCAGGGAAGTATATTCAAAACACTTACTGTCAAACCCCTCGCGGGGAACTTTTTTACGAGCTCCACACGACAAAGGGCATAAGTGTGACACAAATAAGTTAAAGAAGATCCTGACAATAATCTCAACAGCACTCACAATAGAGCACAAAATTAAACATCGACGGGTCAAGATCAAGGTCACGAGGTCAAAAATTTTGGTATCAATGGAAAGGTCTTGTCACAAGGAATACACATGTGAAATATGAAAGCCCTATCACTTCCCATTCAAAAGTTATGTCCAATGTTAAAGTTTTTCGGACAAACAGACAGACAAACCGGGGGCATAAAAAGACCTTCAAAATATCCTGTGACGGTGTGAAACTAATTTAGATGCTCTCCCCTGTTGACGAAAGCGGATATCAGAAGAAAATAAATTTCAATAACTGAAGGTGTAACTGATCTGAAACATTATACAACAGATGAGACAAAGCTCATTGAACTCTTTTTGACTCAAGTGACCTCATATTTTACTTATTTTGTGTTATATTAAAAAATAACGAATCAATGGCCTTGCAGCACTTGAATGAATACAAAAGCAAGGTTAAGTTTTGCAAAAAGATCTCTGTGGGGAAAGCGATTACGAATACGAAATGTCTTCCTAAACACAACAGTTAACGTCTTATGTCATTGCTGACATCCTTGTCCTTTCTTTATCAATATCTAGCTACATGTATTGTAAATGCATTCTTGGTGTCGGAGCGAGTCTTTCCTTTTGGTCGAAGGCCAAATTTTCAAAACGGTTTCAAATACTTACATCTTCAACGCCTAGAGACCACAAAAACAACAAAGATAATCATTAAAAGGAACCTCACACCGAAACCCTAATGAGAACAAAGAGACATAAGATCCCCATCATGACGATTTCATGAGCGGAAATAGCTCTCATGACAAGAGAAAAGGGGGACATATAATAGAGACTAATAGAATCTTCTTCATTCCGTTTGGGCGCTCGGCAGTCCCCTATCGGGTCAGTTGGCTGTATTGACGTTATACGCGTATATGTTGTGAGGAACTCATTCACAACTGCCCGTTACAGAGTATTCTAACCAGGCCGTTCCCTTTCGGGATGCCTCATAACCCTTTCTATTATTTCTAAAAAGGGAGGAGTACTACCCATTTTGTTGCCCACCCTTCATTTGTTTATGAAGTGTGTACATGCGAGTATGCAGGATGATTGAATTATTGTACTGCATAGGATGGTCCGTATTTCTAACGGCTTTAAAATTAACGTGTCACAATTGAGACAATCACATCAGGCACAGCTGCTGAGGGGTCTGCTTAGACCGTTTTAGTCCCCTCCGAGCCGGAGAACAGATCTATCACCGGTTGTGAGCATCGACAAGGAAATCCAACCCGATTGTCTGGAATTTGCTTGTACCATGATGAGGTTTGCCGAGTGATGGACAAAAGCATATCGCGGACACGAGGATTTCCTTATAAATGGATGGAACCCCGCGACGTATTTAAATGAAAAGCCTCGACTATATATATACTAATTCCGTCTTTTCGATTTGACATGCCTACGTTCGATTTGTGTAGGTATATGACGTAAAAGCATTGTGACGTCATTAAATTCCATTGAAAACGTCATATATGTAACCCTGTTTCCCTGAATTTCAGGCTGGTTTCCATAAAAAATTGATGACGTCACAATGCGTTGACGTCAGATACCTGCACAAATGGGAAGTAACTCTGTATTTCGAAAAGACCGAATTATATATATCATATAAATACTAGAGAGGTTTAGAAGGCTAACGTGTACGGGTACGCGTACGTGTAATGGACAAGTACATCTACACGTAAAAAATAGTTGAGGTTTAGAAAATTGACGAGTACGTGTACGTGTACTGGTGCCCTTAGTGATGACGTAAAATATATATATTTTTAAAACATATACGAGACTGATATATAGATAAAATGTAAAATTAAAACTTAGAAAATATTCTCGGTGCAAGTGTTCATGAAATACATCTACTATTTAAACATAAATGTCTACACGTTTATACGTACGTGTAGCTCGCGATTTACACGTTATGGACAACTTGTAGCGATTTCCCGTACGCAATAAATAATGACGTCATACACAGTTATTGCGTCTACACGTACACGTACCCGTACACGCAACGGTTTCTAAACCTCTCTACTAGTTATATGTACATGTATCTTAAAATTCGAACATCCATTGTTGGTACGTGGACTTCTAATTATAGTACATTTTGGTTTCCAAGAAATATTTTCATTAATTCTGCTGAACTGAAGCTGTGTAGTTCGATGTACAATTTTACAATGTTACTCAAGTTTTGCATAATTTTATTTCTGATGGGAAGATGGGAAATGTGAATGTCTTATGAGAGAAAACGTTATGTTAGAAAGGCTTCTTAACAAAGAATTGATGGCCTTTCAGCACTTGAATGAATAAGCTTTTATATACTTGTAGTCAAACTTGGATTTTGCGTAAAGGATCAGGTAATGCTAATGGTTACAATGACAAATATGGATAATGACCATATCCCTGTATACAGCACAAAATCGATAATTCAGAAAATCAGAAACCGAAGGCATACAAAATCAGGATAAAACAGGAACCAAAGCAAACAAACAAAAACCTCCACCACATGGAAAGAAGCGAACCCCCGACATGGGAGTGAGACCAGGTGCCTTTGCAGGCGTTGACGATCTTTGTACTTGAAACCGTTTGTGAAAATTGTCTCCCCAGTGAACCTTCTTTAACTCATTTGTGTCACACTTATGCCCTTTGCCGTGTAGATGAGTACTTTTTAAAAGTTCGTAGCTATATATTTAATGGTTGATGACTTATGTATTCCTTTGCAGACTTCCTTGTTCATCCATGTCCTGAAAATGCATTCTTTGCAGAATGGTGCAGGTGTCGGGGTGAGTTACATCTTTGGTTGATAACCCAAAAGGGAGTATCAAAATTATAATCGAACAAAAAAAAAGTATTTCAACTGTGGATCAAGCGATCAGAAAAGATCAAATTGAAATAAGAGGGGATTGTACTAAATTTATTGCTCACTTCGGAATGTTATCAATTAAGAGGTTAGCAGTCGTTCCAATGGAAATTCTAATTGTTTTTTCTTGCCTTCTCGACCTTGAGGCTGAGTAACTGATAGGTACTTCTTTGACTTTTTTTGTGCAAAAATTCAACGATTAACGTCTAATGGCATTGCCGAGTTCCTTGTCCTTTCTGTATCAATGTCTAGCTACACGTATTGTAAATGTACTCTTTGCACAACGGTTCAGGTATCGGAGCGAGTGACTTTCCTTTTGGTCTAACGAGTTAAAGGAGATCCTGACAACAGTCTCAACAGCACTCACAATATAGCACCAAAATGAGCATCGACGGACCCCTAGCATGCTAGAGGTGGGATCAGGTGCCCGGGAGGAGTAAGCATCCCCTGTTTGGCTAGCCGCACCTGCCGTCGATGTCCATGCATTAAAATCAAAACACTATCTAAAACACATGCACTGTCTGAGGTCATGTCTATATAGAGAGTACTATGGCGACATTGTCGGGAAAAGACATTCAAAACACTTACTGTCAAACCCCTCGCGGGGAGCTTTTTTACGAGCTCCACACGGCAAAGGGCATAAGTGTGACACAAATGAGATAAAGACGGTTCACTTGGGAGACAATTATCACAAACGGTTTCAAGTACAAAGATCGTCAACGCCTAGAGACAACAAAATCAACAAAGATGATCTTTGAAAGGAGCAGAAACCTCACACTGAAACCCAAATGAGAACAAAGAGACATAAGATCCCCAACATGACGATTTTATGAGCGGAACCCGCTCTAATGACAAGAAAAAAGGGGGACATATAACAGTCAATCATAGAATCTTCTCTCAGTTTTGGCACCCGGCATTCCTGTATCGGGTCAGTTGGCTGAATTGACATTATATATGTTTTGAGGAAATCATTCACCAACTGCCCGTTGCAGACCGTTCCCTTTTCGTTGCCTCACAGCTCTTTCTATTATTTTCAAAAACGGAGGAGTTCTAATTATAGTAACATTTTTGGTTTCCAAGAAATTTTCTCATTAATTCTGCTGAACTGAAGCTGTGCAGTTCCATGCTCAATCTTAAAATTTCTTTCAAAAAGTTTTGCATAATTTTATTTCTGATGGGAAGATGGGAAATGTGATTGTCCAATTAGAGAAAACATTGTGTTTAAAAGGCTTCATAACAAAGACTTGATAGCCTTTCAGCACTCGAATGAATAAGCTATACTAGAAGTCAAGCTTGGATTTTACGTAAAGGATTATACAATGCTAGTGGTAACAAACTTGTACTATAAGTTCCGAGCTAAATATTTAACGATTGATGACTCATGAATTCCTTTGCAGACTTCCTTGTTCTTGCTCACTTCGGAAGGTTATTCTTTCCGAGTTTAGCAGTCGTTCCAATGGAAATTCTAGTTGTTTTGGCTTGCCTTCTCGACTTTGAGACCGAGTAACTGACTTTTTTTTGCTAAAACTCAACGATTTCCGTCCAATGTCATTGCCAACTTCCTTGTCCTCTTTATCAATGTCTAGCTACACGTAATGTAAATGTATTCTTTGCACAATTGTGCAGGTATCGGAGCGAATCTTTCCTTTTGGTCAAAGGTTCACTTGGGAGACAATTATCACAAACGGTTTCAAGTACAAAGATCTTCAACGCCCAGAGACAACAAAAAAACAAAGATGATCTTTGCCAGGAGCAGAAATCTCACACTGAAACCCTAATGAGAACAAAGAGACAAGATCCCCAACATGACGTTTTTATGAGCGGAACCCGCTCTAATGACAAGAAAAAAGGGGGACATATTACAGATACTAATAGAATCTTCTTTTCGTTTGGGCACCCGGCAGCCCTCTATCGGGTCAGTTGGCTGTATTGACGTTATATATGTTTTGACTAAATCATTCACCATCTGCCGGTTGCAGAGTATTCTCTCCTTGTCATTCCCTTTTTCGTTGCCTCATAACTCTTTCTATTATTAAAAGAGCGGAGTACTTCCCATTTTGTTGCCCACCATCCATTTGATTATGTAGTGTATACATGTATGCAGGATGATTGTATTATTATGTACTGCATTGGATGGTCGTATTTCCAACGTTCCAACATTTTTAACGTTCCACCACACGAGATAATTACCTCAGCCACAGCTGCCGAGGGGTCTACTCAGACCATTTTAGTTCCCTCCAAGCCGGAGAACAGATCTATGACCGGGTGTGAGCATCAACAAGGAAACCAATCCGAGTGTTAGGAATTTGATTGTACCATGGCGACGCCTGCCGAGTCATAGACAAAAGCATATTACGGACACGAGGAATACATTTCCTTGTAAATGAAACCCCGCGAGGTCACCAGGACCCTCGACGTATAAAAATGATAACCCTCGCCGTATAAAAATGATATCCCTCGACTATATAAAAGAGAACTAATTACATGTATCTAAAAATTCGAACAATAATTGTTCGTTCGTAGACTTCTTATTATAGCAACATTTTTTGTTTCCAAGAAATTTTATAATCAATTCTGCTGAACTGTAGCTGTGTAGTTCGACGCACAATTTTAAAATTACTTTCATTAAATTTTGCATAATCTTATTTCTGATGAGAAATTCGTATACAGTTGCAATCTAGAATGTCACTGTTCATTATGGAAAGAGGGATCTCTTAGCTTAAAAGAAAAGCTTAATTCTTGTACCAGCATTGGTCAAATTTCAAATTAAGTAATTGCTAGTAATAGGTAATTTCAATAAGCTGTTGAAGAAACCCTTTAATCTCTAAGTCTAGCCCAAAATTTTAAATAAGCAGATTAAAGAAGAATCTTAATGCTCTTTTTGTTATTTACTGAGAATGCACATATCTAATATGCCCTTGCACAAAACGTGTTACCAAAACAAAATGCACTAGGTCGCCACGGCCCTGATGCATAAAATGGTAATCCTCGACTCTATAGAAAGTATATCCAATATCGAAGGACAAGCGTTCGAAGACATCTTATCAAAATAATTATACGAAAGTTCCAACTCTTTACCTTTTTGAAGAAAATTTCAAACTATTTTTTTTAATGCACCAGAAACGTGTTTCGAATAGTAAACCCTCATCAGTGATGCTTCCAGCCAAAGTAATACTCAGACACAGCCTACGTTCATTTCAGTAGCGCCCTCTGGTTTTATTTCTTTGATTTTTGAATTTGTGCAATTACTTGCAGAGAGAGCGCGAATCAAATTTTCCTGTAGGGTCGATTCAGTAGCATATTTAAATAAAATCGATGTCCATTTCAGGCACCGTTTTACTACTTATTCCATATTTATTGATATGTCAAAATAAAATTGTGATATTATAAATTCTATTTTTTGATATCACAAAATCGAATTTTTTTTATCACGAATTCAAATTTGTGATATCAAGAAATCGTTTTTTTGATATAATAAAATATAACGCAATTATGATATGAAAAAAATGAATATGTGATATCAAAAAATCGAATTTGTGATATCACAAATTCTATTTTTTGACATCAAATAATAGGGAATCAATAGTAAAATGGCAAATACAAATTAATTTTGTGATGTCACAAAAGCCGTTATTTCATATAAAAAAAATTCGAATTTGTGATATCAAATTATCGACTTTGTGATATAAAAAATTCGATACAATTTATCACAATTTTTGATAACACAAAATTGATTTTTTGATATCAAATAATCGATTTTGTGATATCACTGATTCAAATTGGTGAGATCACTAATTCGAATTTGTGATATCACAAATTTGATTATTTGATATCACAAATTTGATTATTTGATATCAAAAAATAAATTATGTGATATCAAAAATTGTAAATTTTTATATGACAAATCCGATTTTGTGATATCAAATATTCAATTTTGTAATATCAAAAAATAAATTTATGATATCAAAAAAATAAATTTATGATATCAAAAAATAAATTTATGATATCAAAAAATAAATTTATGATATCACAAATTACTCTTTGATATCAATTTTTTTTTATATCAAAAATTGTTTAATTTTTTATATCAAAAAATGAATTTGTGATATCAGAGAAAAAATTGCGATATCATAAAAATGGGGAATAAATAGTAAAACGGCGCCTCATACAAAATAGCATTGGAGGGATGGTGCTCATATGTTAATCTCCTTGAATTTCGATGTTATGTTTGGATAGAATGACAAGTTTCCGAAAAGCAAAATAATATATATCATATCAGATTGATGAAGGGACAAAACAAACTTCTGTCAGGCGACAGATCTGGAAAGAAAAGGTCGTGTAAAAATGACCAAAAAGTGCATCACTGATGAGAATTTAATATTCGAAACACGTGTCTGGTGCATGGATATTGGTTTGGAATTTTCTTCAAGAAGGTATAGAGTTGAAACCCTTCGACATTATTGACTTTGGATAAGGATGGATGTGATTTCTAATTATTCAACATTTCATATTGTAAACAGTCAATATTGGATTTGGGTATTTGGGCCTCGCAGCACTGAAATGAATAAGCTCTTACATAATCAAGATTGGATTTTGCACATAGGTTTCTGAAGTGCATGCGATTACAATGACTTAGATTTCGACTCTTTGCCGTGTTCCTTGTCTGTAAATGTCTAGCCTCATGTAGTGCAGATGCATTCTTTGCAAAATGGTGCAGGTGTCAAATAACATTTTGGTCAATATCCCAAAGGGAAGTATTGCAAACTATATAATCCAGTTCATTTGAAAGCCTTGTAGATATAGATTTTTTATCTTTATAGCTGTATTCGTATGACGAAAAGCGATATTAAATAAATCAAGATACAAGGTACAAAATAGTTTCAAGGAAAACATACAAAAGATCGGGAAGCTAGTTTGAGTGCTGCCTATTGACAGTAGCGTTCAATAAGTTTATATGTTCTAAATGAATGTATCTTCAAAATTGTTCAGAGTCAAGAAACGCTCAATATATGGGATTACCGTGGGTGTTGCGAAAAGGGAAGTGACCTGAGTGAAAATAGTCTTCAAATAAAAGTTACTGTTCGCAGCAACTTTATCATAATTCAATTGAAATATTGTATTCAATATCGAGTGACTAACGACTTACGAAATGATTCATATAAAATAACTTGCTGAGAAAGTGTTTTGCACCATATATACTTCTTTCCATGCATTTGAATTCAACATTGCGTTATCTGCTTCTAAAAGGGCAAAATGGACAAATATATTTTCACCTAAGACGATGTACATAAAAAATGAATATCAGTAAAATGAATTTCAGTTGTATCGATGAGTAAATTGTCTAAACAGTAAATAATCAGATGGAACACGAATCGTTAAGGTCTTTTTGGTATGAACAACCTTTTATTCAAGTATTAGTTGTCTTTAAGCTTGCAAAATGTTTCTGTACTGCAAGCTTGAAACAAAGGAGGGGACAAATGGTATCTTTGCCAACTTCATTGTCCTTTCCTATCAATGTCTACCTACGTGTTATGCAAATGCATTCTTTGTACAATGGTGCAGGTGCCGGGGTGAGTTTAGCGTTTGGCCAATGACCCAAAAGGAGTATAAGTACGGGGATTTAACGGTTGACAATTTATAAATGTGTTTGCCGACTTCCTTGTCTATACATGAAGGAAGGGAGGAGATCTCCAACAAGACCCCGTTGTAGCATCAACAGTAAAACACCAAAACACCCCGATACAAAAACACAAAAGACGAGTACAGCACGAGACGAAAAAGAGACACACGACATGCAAACATCAAACACAAAAGACTACACATAAACCGACGAGACCAATGGGCAACCGGTGCCGACTTTGGACGGCCATTTGTCACACAAGTAGCAAATGGTGTGGTTATCCTGGATTACGTGCGCACAACCCTCTCACTTCTCCAATTACCCAGAGGTCACGAGGAACGTACAATTGTGGTGTAAAACAACCTCCTCACTGTAAGATGACATCACACAAACAAGACCGCGAAACGCAGAGGCCCCAGTGACACAGATGAATATGTAAATGGATATAAAAAGAGGGCATGCGTAATACAGACCGTGCTCTGCCGGCTGTAGCGAGCTCATGTATGTAATCACCCGAGGAGTCCGACTGACATTCAGAGAGAACAGGTGGTCGGGGCCCTGTCTTCTCTAAAGAGGTTTGGACAGGGCCCGTCATGGAGTCCCGTCGTCACAGTCAGTCAGAGTGCAAGTCCCAAGGATACGCTTGTACAAGACTGTAGATTGGTCAAGTACCAAGCCTAGTGTCCGTCTGTTGACATTAGGATCATATCCACGGTATAAAAGGCGTTTGATGATTCTGACGCATTGTACATTGTAGCTACATGTAGTGCAAATGCTTTCTTTGCACAATGGTGCGTCGAGCCTTTTGGTCAATTACCAAAACGGGAGTGTCGCAAACAATATCGTAGATTAACGATGATTTGTACAGTAGGGTTTATAGAATATGCATTTTCCAAATCGATATAGGTAAATAATACAAACGACAAAATAGTTTTGAAGAAAAAAAATAGCACGAATAATTTTTAGACATCGGGAAGAAAGGGCAACTTTTTTGCAGGATTTTGGTCTTTTCAGAATATCAACTTCAAACTCTTACAGAGTGAAGATGACCAAGAGTATTATGAAACTGACCAGAGTTAAATTGTTAAAAATTGAGTTTTACCAATAAGATAAGTTCGTCCGCCTTTCTTATGTATGAAGCTCGCATGATGACAACTATCTGTTGTTGGTAAAGTCTTATAGCAATTCTCTTTGAATATTGTTAACAGAGAAATACAAAATGAAGATAAACTGCTTTCAGAAAGAAAGAATACGGAAGAATATTCCATACGTAATCAATATAAACATCAAAGAAGCACCCAACAGTCACTCAGTCTCAAAGTCGAGAAGGTAAGGCAAAATCGTGAGAATTTCCATCGAAACGGTTGCGAACCTCGGAATGAACAACATTCCGAAGTGAGACCAGGTGCCCGGGGAGTACATAGGAAAAATGCCTATAAATTAGTATATTTGACCAAGCAGTTAAGGTATCCGTTGTACAATTGAGTCATTTTACATAGCGTTTTTAAATTTAATTTTATGCCTGGTAAGGTACTATAAACTATATATTTTCTGAAAGGTAATGATGCCCTGAGTTCAGATATAAGACTCCCAGGTCTTAAAAATAAAAAGGGAAATGCTCTTTTACAAATTTGTTATTTTGCATATGTTATATAGAGAAAATAGACAATTTAAATGCTTCATCAGTTATTCCCCTTTGCTTTTCTGGCCCCAAAATTTTTATTTCTTAGCATTGGGCATTATAACCTTTCAGAAAATATATAGTTTATAGTACCTTACCAGGCATGGAAAAATGCCCTATTCTTAAACAAGTTTTAATGCACCAGATACGTGTTTGGGATAGTATATCCTTATCAAGGGTACTTCAAGCAAAAATGATTTTTACACACAGCCAAAATTCACTTTAGTAGTACACTCTTGCTTAAAATGCAGCTTCTAACCTGAAAATATTATTTTTGACTTTGTTAAAAAAAAAAAATCTGCGACAGAAAATTGATAACTATGAACGACGTGCAGCGCAAAATAATTCCAATCTCCGTGCTTCAAAATAAACAATATCTCAGATGATCAGGTGTATAGGTGTAAATTAGCAGAAGTATTATTTTCAAAGATGATCGCTTTTTATCTTTTCTTATTCTAACCGACATTTTCAAGAAATAGAAATAGAATATTGATAAACTAGTAACCGATCCTATCGTTTTGAACCAAAATGATTGGATAACGCCTCCTACATTTAATTTACTGTATGGCAAATGAAGGCAATACGATCCCTAAATTCTTATGTAGTTTCAACATCTTTGCTGTATATCGTTAGAGAAATATATTTGAAAAAAAATAAAGAGAATTATTGCAACTGAACCTATCCTCGTTAACACAATTGAGTATATAACAATGCCTTGCTTATTTTAAAAGAAAAACATTTCCATTAAATTTTCATGGAATGAAGCACTTATCCTAGCTCAAGTTTCAATAATCATTACAGAGTAGTTTAGCGGATTTAATAAAAAAGAGAACCCCACCCGATTATTGCTTCCTTATCTAACTTTTCATGATCATATTTTCTTTTACAAGGGAATTGACCAACTGCAAATTACCATGATTACGTTTGTCATCTCTGTTCGGTCTGATGTAAAACTAATCACGTTTAAAAATGCATTAATCAATAAGGAAAGATTGAGCATGATCAAAATATGTTTTTCATTTTCTCAATGGCTTCGTTTGTAATAGGCTATAACGATTTCCAGGAAGATCATGCTTGCTGCAAATTTATCTGTTCTTAAATGATGCTATTAAATATGAAGATGTTTACCATTTGTACCACTTGGTGAGTGTCACTAGTGGTGGACCAGGAGTCCCCGAGGGCACATGTAGAAAGTTCGATCAACTTCGGTTTATCTTTTTTTGAATTGGAGATTCCCTCCTTTTTTCATTGGAGATCCACTCCTATCTTCAATGCATTCGAAAATTTTTGTTATCAAATTTTCTTGAAATTTCTAACACTTTGGTCCTGTAGCATCATATCCCATCCATCCTGCTACGTCTTTCGGTACATTTTTGGACATAAAAGCTTTCACACTCTTTGGCAATATTACGATTGATACGTTATATGTACCAAATACACAGATTTTGTTCAAAAAGCTAGGCGTCTTTCAAATAAGCTTCTCAATCAGGGATACAATTGTGATCGACCAACATCGTCACTTAAGAAATTCTACGGTCAATACGTAGAACTCATCATACACTATGATGTCCCATTGTCCAGAATGGTGGATAATATTCTGTCTCAGACCATTTGAACCATCCAACCATAGAATATGCTTACATCTTCCAAAATGGAACCGGATGTAACAATTTTACCGAAATGAAGCGAAAGGTGTTGCATTAAAGAAAGAAAGGAGGGGATCTCCAACAAGACTTGGTTGCAACACCAACAGCAACACACCAAACACTCCAAGTGAAAACACAGGGAAGACACACACAGCAAATGACAAGGAACAGCAAACAAGACATCAAACATCAAACACAAAAGACCACACATAAATCAACGAGACCCATGGGCAATCATTGCCGACTTAGGACGGCCATCAGCCACGTTAGTAGCAGATGGTGTGGTTATCCTGGATTACGTTCGCTCAACTCCCACTTTTCCGGTTACCCAAAGGTCTCGAAGAACTCACAATTGTTGTGTAAAATAACCTCCTCACTATAAAATGACAATTCAAACAAGACAGCACAACGCTGGGGCCCAAGCAACACAGATGCATATGTAAAAATATAATAAAAAGGGGGTAGGGGAGTACGAAATGCAGTCCGTGCTCTGCCGGCTGTAGCGAGCTCATGCATATTATCACCAGAGGAGTCCGACCGACATTCAGAGAGGAGAGGTGGTCGGGACCCTGTCTTTTCTAAAATTGTTTGGACAGGGCCCGCCATGGAGTCCCGTCGCCACAGTCCGTCAGAGTGCAAGTCTTAAGAATGCGCTGGTACAAGGCTGTAGATTGCTCCAGTAACATGCCGAGTGTCCGTCTGGTGAAATTAGGGTTATATCTACGGTATAAAAGGTTTTGATGATTCTGACGCATTTTCGATGGTCATGCTGTCTGCCTAAGATCCTTCTAATTTTGTTAATTATGTCACCATAAAATGCAGGCTGTGAAATACCCAAAGTAATATACTTTGTTGCTTGTATAAGTCCGAACATTTAAAGAAGCTGACTGTATTTTTTTGTTAATTTCCAAAGCAGAAACCTTGACCTAAAAGGGTCTTGGTTCCATTTCTACCATGAAAATCCAAAACAGCAGTGCGCGCTCTAGCGTACCAGATGAACTCTGAAATGTAAATACCGTATGATGGTAATCTAGGAACTTTACCGTCAAGCCAAGGGAAATTTACTATTTTGAATCCACAATCATCTCTTTTGTCATACACACATCTATGAATCTCTACATTGACAATTTTGATATTTAGGTCCAAAAATTGTGTTTCTGTGTCTGTAACGTTTGCGTTGTTCAGAGTCAATTCTTGCGGATAAATAACATTTTCATATTTTTCAAATACGTGATTGTTGATAGTTAGAATATCATCCAGGTACATAGAAGTACCAATGAAACATTTCAAATCATTATGTTTCCGTTGCTTTTGTCGATTTTGGATAAATTCTGTTTCAAACGTGTATGCCTTTGGTTAACGATTTTCTGAATTATCGATTTTGTACTGTGTATGGAGATATGGTCAGCATCCATATTTGTCCTTATTGACAATGTTTTTGCGTCGAGGTATGTCGTATTGACCTGAGGCGAGACCAGGATAAAACAAGAACCAAAGTAAACAAAGAAAAACCTCCACCATATGAGAAGAAGCGAACTCCCGAAATGGGATCGAGACCAGGTGCCTAGGAAGAGCAAGCATCCTCGGCCCGCATGCAACACCCGTTACCCCAATTCGGTAGAATTGTCACATTCGTTTAGTTCTACCCCGGAATATTAAAGCATACCCGGTTGTTGGATGGTTCAAATGGTCCAAGACAGAATATCATCCACCAATGAACTTATTATTTTTCAATATTATTAATTTTGAGCTTTTCTTCATTCCCATTCAAAAATATCCAATTCAAATATAGATTCCATCAATGTTATATTGCATTAACGTCAGTTTCAACATTGTTCATGAACATTCCAAGCGTCTGAGATGTCCGCCATGTTTGTTTCCCGTTCGCTTACAAAAGTGACGTCATTTTCCATATTGGCCCTATTTTCTTGTATTGGCCCTATTTTCAAATTTTGGTCCTGTTTTTATTTTGTATGGTACTCGCTGTATTGGTTCAATATCACTTGAGTTGATAAGTAATCTAAAGTAATGAGTTTTGGGTAAAAGTAATGTATAATAAAAGAAAAGAAAATCTTTATACAAATGTATAAGTTTGTCGGCTTTCTATATCATTTTAGTGAAAACTAATTCTTTCTTAATTTTAGGACGGTTAGAAGCTGAGGTATCGTTTTACTTTATTTTCGCTGTTGCAATTGTCAAACTGCTGAAGTTTAATTGACCAATACTCTACACATATATTCTACTTCAAGAAAATACATTTTGTTCATTTCATAAGAATGTTCAGTCAAATCTGATTATAACATTTTGTTTGTCAATGAAATCCACTTTTATCTAATCTTCCAATCCAATTATCCAGTCCATTAAAGTCCTGAAGGAGCTGATAAGATATGGGCTGTATTTAGCCCTGAATCTCATCAAGTATTTCTTCTACACAATGATCTTTACGCAAGAAAAACTTGATAATTACCAAAATGTTATGTATTTGGAGATTCCTCATACAATTTTTATTTTGGTAAGCTTATTTCCGGAACCTTAAATTTCAATCCATAGAGTAGGGGTAACCTTGTTGAAAAGAAGCTAATATTGATAAAAAACGTTGAAAATTAAGAACTATCTGGCTAAATGGACAAACTTTAAAACATAGTTATAGTCAAAACAAGATGCTAGAAATCAAATTTAAAAGACTGGTTACAACATTATCCATAAATTCTAAAATCGTGAATATGAAATACGGTTGTATTTTGTATTCATTGGCTACAAAGTAGGCATTTTACCGCGAAATACACACTGTGTAGAAATAAACAGCACGCTCTTGTTTATTTTATTCCAAAATCTTGTGCATTTCATGTGGTCATGTTTAGAATAAATAAATGAATTACTTTAAAACAGATAAAATGAAACTTCGCCTGTATTATGTCTTAAAACACAGATTCGTTAAAAAAAACCCACCCTCCCTTTTTCAGTTTTTCATCTCTTGGTCATCGTTCTCCCCAGGTACAGAACGCCACTTTGTCAAAAGATGTGTATTAGTGATATACCCCTTCTGTAGCTAGGGGGAGGGAACAATTTCTTTAAAAACTCTTTCATTTTCAATTCTATTGAAAAAAAGAACATTTTGCCCAAAAATTTAGGAAAACGATGGACGATAAATCTGATCAAGTCGCTGATTATGATGAAACCAAGAACTGGCATCTATTCTGTGAAAGAATTTCCTTGAAGTTCCCAATTCGAAAATTCCCCCTTTTCAGGGCAGATTTTACGACTTATCTTATCAGCTCCTTTGCACTATAGCATGACAAATAATAATTATCCAGAAACTTTTCCCAGATACACTGGAGAGTTAAACAGAAATTTGCTGATTTAAGGTTTTCGATATTTTGAGCAATGAAAAAAATGTCAAATGAACATCGATAAAAATATACTAACGAGTACCTCTGACAAGTATCATAACTTTGTTTCGGGATGCAACGAGGTTATAAATTTTCTCTGCACCTAGAGTAGACAAGTAAGACATGACATAACGGAATGGAAATTACACCATCAGTTAATTGCTGTTGGTGTTGCAACCAAGTGTTGTTTGAGATTCCCTCCTCTTTTTTTGAAAAAAAAGGCTTAAGTAACAAATAAAAAAAGAATATAGGAGCAGTTTTTGACACTTGGGCATGCATAAAATTACGTATAACTCCGGATAATGTCAACCATCATCATCCCTGTAAACGTCCGAAGCTGATCTTTGTATTACCCTATATGCTTGGAAAAAAAGAAGAAATAAAATTATATTCAAAACCAAAAGAACAACACAAAATAAAATGGAAAAATTCCGACAACCTATTTTTGTATATGATTAATGTGCCCTCTCATGGCTCGGGGTAAGATGTCATACAATGTAAAAAAAACCTGACTGTATTCATTAATCACCTCTGACATTCACGTTTTATTACATTGGTGGATATAATGCCAGCAGGTCAGGGGAGCACAACTTGATTTTGCCAGGGACATTTTCCCGGCACGATTACTTTTATCCTTTATTAAGTGTATTATTTGTTTGCTGGACACGCAATGGTATAACCTCTCTCGTCAACAGACATCTTTCATTGCCTCCAATAAACTAATTCTGCCAATACAATCATATTGTAATGTAGTTCCTAAAAAAGCAATGCATTGTCGTAGGAGAGCCTTCAAAAGACTCTTACGTCGGAGTGAGATAAGTCGCCTTGGAAAATGTGCGGTTCACATGCTTTCCTAAGCAAGAGTATAATAGATAGAAGAAAAAAGTTAACAGTAACATTCAAATAAATGATATAAGGTATAAATGTTGTTATTTTCATTTACATTTCTAACTTTTCACGAGTTTTTAAAGAGGTATTCTCAGAATCTTTTATTATCCGAAATCTTCACAGACCCATTTGCTGTTCTGTACTTGGATCTTTCAAGCATTGCACCCTGACCAACCATAAAAACGGAACTCCATAACATCCATCGTAACACAGTAAGAACAAGGTGACATAGTACACAATACTCTAAGAATGGAAGTAAATGTTTTTGACAAAGAAAAACAGTTCAATAATCCGGATGTACATTTGTATCTCAGATAGTAGAGAAGATCGGGACCAAGTCTTCTCTGACTATGTTTCGACGATGGTCTTTTTGGAGTTTCGTTAATTTATGTGTTGGCCATTATGTTCTAGGTTTCAGTGTGTATGTTTTGGCTGCTGATTTTTCTCTTTGATGTGGCTGTTGCTTGTTGGTGGTGGATGATTTTGTTTTATCTGATATCCCTTGTTTGTCGGTGTTAGATGGTTTTGATTTGTCTGATATCCCTTCTTTGTTGAAATGCTGCGCGTGTGCTCCGCTGTGATAATTGCTGGATATCCTCTCCATATCAACATTGCAGACATCAGGACGTTGTATCAAACGTTCCCCTTATTAACATAGAACTCCTTTATAATTAGTCAACAAATTTGTTACTTGTATCATGATTACAGTTTGGATTCACATAGGGACTTCACCAACAATTTGGTTAAGCCCCTAGGCGAATCAAAAATGCAACCATGATACTTTTTTGCACGGTCTAAGTGACGGGTGTTGCGAGCAAACAGGAGATGCTTACTCTCTCCGGACACCTGATCTCATCTCAATTGGGGATTCACTTTGCCTCTTCGCAGAAAGTTCTATTTCTTTTAATTTATTCAGGGTTGCGCTACTCACTATTATCATACTAGGACATTGAGATGAGTTTTGGGCTTCCTTTGGGTCCTTCCTGCTTGGACCCTATACGTGCATTAGATATGTTACATGATTCATGTGAAACGAGTGTATGGAAATAATGAGTACATCACGTTGGAGACGGTTCATTTGATAAGTTGTCCTTCGTGTTTCTGTGGAGCTCGTCTCATTGTCTCCGTCCGTCCTATTTTCTTTTCGCGTTGGGAAGTTCTGTATTGTATTAATTCCAAATTCGATAGCCTTTTGATTGTGCAATATAGTTTCGGCTTTTGTGTTTGACTTACATTCACTGATTTGACCGAATAGTCCCTCTGTAAGATATAACAATGTGCTTTCTAGTACAGTTCACCAATATGCAATGCCAGTAAACAAGGCTTCAACAGCTTCAAGACATACCAAGGAGCCTGACTTATTCGCAGAATTTTAAAATATATGATTAACAGGAGTGTATGATCGAACGATTTCTATCCACAGACGATTTACAGTTAATGTAATCTACTTATCTGTAATTTCATTTACATCGCATTGTGGCTATCAACTTCTACTTATTTTCATCGATTCTGTCTTGTAGGTGCTCATTGTGTTTATTTTTGGGTCGTTGTAGGAATGTCTGAATTACCGTTAGAAGTTTCATATCTGCCATTTTTGCACATATTATATACGTTGTATATATAGATATTCAATTTGTAGTTGAATTTATATTTTCTAATTATTCTAAATGCAATCCTTGTTCAGTTTGTCACTTGTTTGGTCAGGTAAGATACATATTTGATATAGATACTTGATGTGATTTCAAAAGTCTATTTCTGATATTCATAGGAACAACGTTTCGATGATTTTACATATCAATGGACTCGTATAAAGTGATAATATGTTATCAAACTGTTGTCAATGTTTTATTGGATGCATACTAGGGAATTTACGGGATAAGTGAGTGAAAGTAAAACGCTAAACCTGTCCTAATATGTGAAGACCCCCAATTTATGATTAATTAATAGAAGTCTTCGTAATAAGGCATCATTTGTCAAAGCAGGTTTTTTTTAAATAAAACTATTGGATTTGCTGCAGTATCTAACACATCTTATACATGTAGTCACATTGTCCAGAATGGTAAATGATATTCTGTCTTTACAAAATTTTCTCAAATTTCTAAATTCTGGGTCCTGTAGCATCATATCCCAGCCATTTTGCTACGTCTGTCGGTATATTTAGGACATAATTTTCACAGATTTTGGTCATATTACATTGTTTAGATTGAGGATCACTGACGAGGGTTAAATACCCGAGACGTGCATGTCTGGTCCATGCTGTAAATTTATCTGCTCTAAAATGATGCTGATGAATTTGAAGACGTTAAACATTTGTACCACTTGGTGAGTGTCATAGCTGGTGGACCCGAGGGCACATGTAGCCATGTTCGATCAATTTCGGTTGGTCGTTTCTTCAAACTCATTTGAAAATTTCTGTTTACAAAATTTTATCAAATTTCTAAATTCTGGGTCCTGTAGCATCATATCCAAGCCATTTTGCTTCGTCTTTCGGTATATTTAGGACATATTTTCACAGATTTTGGTCATATTACATTGTTTAGATTGAGGATCACTGACGAGGGTTAAATACCCGAAACGTGTATGTCTGGTCCATGCTGTAAATTTATCTGTTCTAAAATGATGCTGATGAATTTGAAGACGTTAAACATTAAACGTCTTTAAATTCAATAGCATCATTTAAAACCTGATAAATTTACAGCATGGACCAGACATGCACGTTTCGGGTACTAAACCCTCGTCAGTGATCCTCAGTCTAAACAATGTAATATGTCCAAAAAGTATGAAAATCATTATGATTGTCCAAAAATGTACCAAAAGACGTAGCAGAATGGGTGGGATATGATGCTACAGGACCCACGTTTTAGAAATTTCAAGGAAATTTGGAGCAGAAAATTTCAAATGCGTTGAAGAGACAGACGATCAACCGAAGTTGATCGAACTTGGCTACATGCGCCCTCGGGGACTCTTGGTCCACCAGCAGTGACACTCACCAAGTAGTTCAAATGTTAAACGTCTTTAAATTCAATAGCATCATTTAAAACCTGATAAATTTACAGCATGGACCAGACATGTACGTTTCGGGTACTAAACCCTCGTCAGTGATCCTCAGTCTAAACAATGTAATATGTCAAAAAAGTATGAAAATCATTATGATTGTCCAAAAATGTACCAAAAGACGTAGGAGAATGGGTGGGATATGATGCTACAGGACCCACGTTTTAGAAATTTCAAGGAATTTTGTAACAGGAATTTTCAAATGCGTTGAAGAGACAGACGATCAACCGAAGTTGATCGAACTTGGCTACATGTGCCCTCGGGGACTCTTGGTCCACCAGCAGTGACACTCACCAAGTAGTTCAAATGTTAAACGTCTTTAAATTCAATAGCATCATTTAAAATCTGATAAATTTACAGCATGGACCAGACATGCACAATTAGACCATTGGAACCATCCAACCACAGAACATACTTGTATCTTCCTTAGTGGAAGTAACCGGATGTGACATATCTGCCGAACTGAAGCGATGAGGGCTCCATGCAAGCAGACTATACTGACTCTTTCTGTGCACCTGGTCTCACTCCCTTATTGTGAGTTCGCTTCTATTCATTTGGTGGGGTTGTTTTATACCCCCGCAAACAAAGTTTGGGGGAATATAGGAATCACCATGTCTGTACGTCCGTCTGCCTGTCAATCACACCTTGTCAAGAGCATAACTCCTCTCCCTGTGGATGGATTTTAATAATATTTCACGGAAATGTTCCATAGGGCCTAAGGGTGTGACATGACCTTGAACCAAGGTCATAGATGAAACATCAAGGTCACAATAACATCATTAGTAAAACCTTGTCCATAGCATGACTCCTCTCCCTGTGGATTGATTTCAATAATATTTCACAGAAATGATCCATAGGACCTAAGGGTGTGTCATGCCCTTAAACCAAGGTCATGGATCAAAGGTCAAGGTCACAATAGACATTATTAGTAAAACCTTGTCCACAGCATTACTCCTCCTCTGTGGTTGGAGTTCAATAATATTTCACAGAAATGTTTCCTAGGATCTAAGGGTGCGTTATGACCTAAAACCAGGGTCATAGGTCAAAGGTCAAGGTCACAATGGACATCATAAGTAAAACTTTGTCCAGAGCATAACTCCTCCCCCTGCGGAGGGATTTGAATAATATTTCACAGAAATGTTCCTTAGAACCTAAGGGTGCGTTATAAACTTGAACAAAGGTCATATGTCAAAAATCAAGGTCACAATAGACATCATTATTAAAATCTTGTCCTTAGCATAACTCCTCCCCCTGTATAAATTTCAATAATATTTCACAGAGATGTTTCTTTGGACTTAAGGAAGTGTCTTAATCTTCAGTTCAGGTCATAGAACAAAGGTCAAGGTCACTATAGGCATCATTACTAAAGCCTTGTCCATAGCGTAACTCCTCTCCCTGTGGATGGATTTCAATAAAATTTCACAGAAATGTTTCTTATGACCTATGGGTATGTCATGACTAGGAACCAAGGTCAAAGGTCAAGAACACAAATAGACACCATTATTTAAACATTATCCGGGGCATGACTCCTCTCATTCTCCATTTCAATAATATTTCACAGAAACCTTTCAAATGACCAAAGGATGTGTCATGATCTTGAAGCAGGGTCATAGGTCAAGGTCAAAATAGACACCGTTAGTAAAATCTTGTCCAGAGAATAACTCCTCTTCTTTGGATGGATTTCAATAATATTTTACAGATATGCCTAAGGGTGTGTCATGACCTTAAATCAAGGTCTAAGGTCATGGTCACAATAGACGCTTGACCTTGATCCAAGATAATTTTTCAAAGAATATTGCTGTGGGTGAATTTTCGTCCCGTTAGGGGCAAATTTTCATTTTGTTTGCTTTGGTTCCTATTTTATCATGATTTGTGTGCCTTTTCGGTAATGAATTTCGAATTTTCCACTTTGTTCTCTATTGGGATATGGTTCTTGACCATATTTGTCAATTGATATAAAACTGATATTCTTTTCTGTTCTAAATGTTTATTAAAGGTATTACTATTAAAGATAAGAATAGGAAAAAACCTAGCAAGTGTGTGGGAAAAATTTCATTGCTTGCTTTTTCAACAAAATCAGAAAAAGTTGAAGCATGTGAGTAGTACTTTTGACTTTAAAAAAGTGACTTGATTTAATGAGAATTTGGAATCATATTTAGAATTGAAATCGGCGCAAAGAAAAGAACAAGCAACTCCCTGTCGACGAAAATGAGGCGACAGAATCAGTCCAAGTGATCCCATTTTCTGCCAAGCATTAAGATAATATATAGTTGCGATGTCAACCCTTTGAATACTTTAAAATGTAGCTAATGAACGGATGAACCGTTTTCAAATACTTTATAGTTCATGATTATTCTAGGTTTTAAGTAGGTTGTTAAAAAGTTTTGAACTTTACGTTTGTAAGAAGATAATTAGAGTATCATTGATTGCGCCTCCGAAAATATCCATGAGCTTTTCTTCTAGACACTATGTTAAATGCTCGAAAAAGTATAGAGTCACTGTAATATTAACCTATTACTTCCAATCATCAGTATTTGAAAAAGAAACAAAAACAAATGCATGATTAGAAAATGGCTTATCTATGATATTTCTCATCAGATCGGGTGGGTATAGGAGTGTTACGTCTTCAAATTCATAGCATCAGTAATGCTTGATAACAGAAAGGAGGGGATACATTTGCTGTATGGAACTGAGATGCACTTTTCGAGTACTTAACCTTTGACGAACTTGGCTGCATGTGCCCTCGTGGTCTCCCAGCAGTGACACTCTTCAAATAGTACAAATTGTATGTCTTCAAATTCAAAGCAATTTTTAAGAACAGATAAATTTGCAGCAAGGACCAGAGGTGCACCAGAGGATTACGTATCAGTGATCCTCACTCAAAACAATGAAATATGACCAAAAACTGTGCAAAATACCCCCCCAACAAATACCAAAAGACGTAGCAGGATGGGTCGGATAGACATATCCCAAAATGAAGCTGTCGTCTTCGAGACCTCCGGGTAATCGGAAAAGTGGGAGGGTTGTGCGCACGTAATCCAGGATAACCACACCTTCTGCTATTTACGTGGCAGATGGCCGTCCCAAGTCGGTACTGTTTTCCCATTGGTCTCGTTGGTTTATGTGTAGTCCTTTTTGTTTGATGTTTCTGTGTTGTGTAACGTCAGACAGTGCATGAAGTTTTTATATTTTCATTTCCATGCTTCATAAACATCGACGGCGGGTGCGGCTAGCCAACAGGGGATGCTTACTCCTCCCGGGCACCTGGTCCCACCTCTAGCTTGCTAAGGGTCCGTAGATGTTTAATTTTGCGCTCTATTGTGAGTGCTGTTGAGATTATCGTCAGGATCTTCTTTAACTCATTTGTGTCACACTTATGCCCTTTGCCGTGTGGAGCTCGTAAAAAAGTTCCCCGCGAGGGGTTTGACAGTAAGTGTTTTGAATATACTTCCCTGACATTGTCGCCATAGCACTTTCTATATAGACATAACGTCAGACAGTGCATGAAGTTTTTATATTTTCATTTCCATGCTTCATAAACATCGACGGCGGGTGCGGCTAGCCAACAGGGGATGCTTACTCCTCCCGGGCACCTGGTCCCACCTCTAGCTTGCTAGGGGTCCGTAGATGTTTAATTTTGCGCTCTATTGTGAGTGCTGTTGAGATTATCGTCAGGATCTTCTTTAACTCATGTGTGTTGACGTTCCTTGTCCCTTATGCGTCTCTTTCTATGCTTGTCTGCTTTGTGTTTTTGCATTGGATGTTTCGGAGTTTTGCTGTGGGTGCTGCAACCAGGTGTTGTTGGAGACCCCCTCCTTTGTTTTACATTTGTAAAAACTTTGGTGAAACCATTGAAAATTCCCAATTTTAAGAATTTATCCATTTTTGTTCGGCGACTGCCCTGATTGACTTGGAAGCATCATCGACAGAAAGAATATACTTTATCTCGTAAAATAATTGTCTACAAATTATTTTCTTTGTCTTGTTGGTTTATTCCGACATGTTTTGAAAGAAAAGAAGGGATCTCCAGGAACACCCACATCGCAACACCGTAATGCGAAGAAAACACAGTATGGAAAAGCACAACTAGAGATATAAAAGGGACAAGGAAGACCAAACACCAAAACACGACATTAAAACAGTGGAAACACCAATAGTAGAAGTGTCATTTAATACTTCTATGTATGTAGCTATCCAGTATTTCATATGTTTTGTTTGCAGATTCACCTATTTTGTTTCTAATTTATTATACTTACCTTAGTAATGTTGTAATCATCTGAATGTATGCAATTCCAATGTGTCCTAATTACATGCATGTGTATTTAGATTTCAACTTTGTGTATGTATTATTGTAGGACTATCATAATAAGGGTCAATAAGGGTCGTTTACTTTTTATCATGCATATCATTGGTCATTGTTCGTTACAGTGCATTGTGCAACTCTTTTTATTGGTCACTTACCCTCAACTGATACTTGGAATTCATAGTGATTCATTAAAACATGTTCATTTACAAGTTTATGTTAAATCTTGACGGTATTTTTGCAGATTATGTTTTTTACTGAATTACTGACAGGGAGTATTCGATGTATTCTTACTAATATTTGATTAAAAAATGAGTCTGATGTAAAATTCATTGTTTCAAAATGACGTTAATCAGCTGATTTCAATTGCTATACTTCATTTCACTCTTTTAGAACAAGATAGATGATGAATATTTTGTTTATATAGTTTGTAGAATATAATTTGCAGATTGGCAATATAGTCTGTATTATTTTACTTTGAAGGATATGTGAAGGTTGATGCATATTTCCAGCATATTTTGGAATATTTATTTTAAATATTTTCAGTAACAATATAATGCAGAACAAAGGGAATATGAGTTATAACTCTGGTCCTTCTAGAAGAAAATTTCAAACCAATTTTAAAGCACCAAGCGTGCTTCGGTTAGTAAAACCTCATCAGTGGTACTTAAATTATTAGTAATTAAATGAAGTAATTTTCTGTAAGTGTTGTTCGTTTACCATACGGTATTATATAGCGGGTGATCTTCCACATGGCACCGGGTTCACATACGTCTACCTAAATTTATTTATTGAACATTATCCGTATTTCATGTTTTGACTTTTTAAGGCCGTTCATTGTGGCTGCTGTTGTGTGTAACCTTGCTACCTTCAATGTGTTGAAGTTGTTTTGTATGACATTTGCTGTGTGTTGCATCCGGCGACTATGTAGCTGTGGTCAGCGCAGAGTAGTGTTGAGCGATGTGCAGCCGTGGTCAGTGCAGAGTAGTGTTGAGCGATGTGCAGTCGTGGTCGGTGCAGAATAGTGATAAGCGATGTGCAGCCGTGGTCAGTGCAGAGTTGTGTTGAGCGATGTGCAGCCGTGGTCAGTGCAGAGTAGTGTTGAGCGAAGTGCAGCTGTGGTCAGTGCATAGTAGTGTTAAGCGAGATCTATTCGATATTCAACCCAAATTTTTGTCCTACCAATTTTTATCAGAAAAGATTAACGTTGTAATAAAGGGTGTTTTTTGTTCCAACTAAATAAATTCTTCAACATTATATTTTTGGCACTTTTCCTATTGTGACGAGGACATAGGTACCATCAGATTCAAGAATATAGCATGTCCTCTCGAATCTATATAAGCTGTCAGGAAAGAAGAAGGATTTGGCGATATCATTTATGTGAACATTTGGGTCACAATTATTCATGGCCACCCGATATTTTGTACTGTAGAAAGCGTTCATGTTTGTACATTGTAATTCTATTTGTCAGTTCAGTTAGTATATTATAGCTTCGATAATTTGTTCTTGACTGTTAACCTGTTTGTAGCTCATGGAACGGATCTCTATGTAGCACGCTATGTTATTTGCTTTATTATGATTTCCTTTTGTAAGAGTATTCAGAAAATGTAATCAGAAAACGAACTTTAAGTAATGCTAAAAAAATTATGGCGGAGAAAATTACAATAAATTTCTGTTTACTTCCGTGATGTTGAAATGTTATCTAAAATCAAAACTTACAGTGTTTCCTGGATAGTACTAATGTTTTGTTTCTTTAGAAGAGAATTTGGTTGTTTACTGCATTCGTAGGGCTATTGATTTTGATTCATTTTTTGATGCCGAAAAAGAACAATCTTCTAACATATTTTAGAGTAAAATTTTACAATAACATATGTCACATTTTATGTCTTTTTAATGCATTTGGTTTGTTTGTCAAAGGTCCACAACACATAGATATGAACCTGATACTCTTGTACCGTCTTAGGATACTGACAAATTACCTAAACGTATACTGATATTCTGTACTGTTCTACCAGCCAAATGATCTTAAACAACATTCTCAAAATGTTCACATAAACATGTCATCCATCTTTTTGTGTTAGCCTTTTTTGACACCTTTGCCCCCGCCCTTGATCCACCTTTGAAGGGATCTGGATCACCAAATAAAATTTTGGTAGGGTGTGGGTGGGTGGCCCGGGGGGGGGGGGCTTGGATATTTCATGTGTATCATGTATAAGTTTCATTAAATCTTCAAGCTGCAAATATGCAGTAAACGAGTCCATAATAACATAACTTTATTGAAATTGATTTCATGTTCTGAAATAAAGTCCGAAAACACGCTAGATATTTATTTGTCGGAACTAAATCCCGGTCACAATCATTTATAACCTATCCGCATAGATTGTCTAGTTGCAATTAGTTTTCTGACTCATGCAGAAGTTCAGAAGGAGAAGATTTCCTGTACACAACTTTTAGGCGACCTTGAGTACATATAATATACCAATTTTAATTCAAAATCCTATAAGCGGTTTCGAAGGAGAAGTCGAAAATGCTAAAATGACAAATATGGACAATGACCATATCTTAAAACACAGTACCAAATTGATAATTCAGAAAATCATAAACCAAAGGTATACAAAATCGGGATAAAACAGGACCCAAAGCAAACAAACAAAAACCTCTACCACATGAAAAGGAATGAACTCCCAATATTTGAGTGAAACCAGGTGCCCAGGAAGAGTCAGCATCTCCTGCTTGCATGCAACACCCGTCGCTTCAATTCTCAAACCTAACGACAGACAACGACGATGATATGCGACCGCTGCCGCCGACGACATACGTATTGATTTGACAATAGCTCACTTGAGCTTCGCTCGGGTGGGCTAAAAAGGTTATGATGAGTGACCAACGTCACTTTGTATGTAAAGGAAAAATACATTTGTTCATGAACTGTACTCAAACCTCTTTTATCTAGACATTGATCGAACGATAAATGTTTTGTTATGAAATCATTTTATTATTGACATTTTTAAGGGATGACGAGAATTAAAATATTCAAGCATTTTACAGTGAACGAGTTCTAATGTTATGTTCTGGTAAGGCACAGATTACAAACTAATTTTCCCGCAGGCCACAAAGTGTATTACAGTAAAACATGTAATATTCTTAATACAATACTGCACGACATTTTACAAGAAAACCTTTGTTACAGCAAAATTAATGCACTAAGCAAATGGCAGTACAGACTTTTTAAGACTCCCATTTTCATTTGTCGACAAAAGGCTGTTTTAATCTTACAAATCGTGTGGGCAGTATCCGTTGTAAGATTTGTACGTAATCTGTCTGCAAAGAAAACGACATTGTTAAACTTTTTGCATGTCCCATGTCCATACGAACAATCCCATTTGAAAAATTACATTGCATAATCTGAAATGTAGTGAAAAGAAGTTTTACTTTTTTGTATTGTCAATTTCAGACATGTCAAAGAAAGTTCCTTTTTAGATCTAAGGAACAATTTTTCTCCGGATATTTGCTTTTGTATTTTTGTAACATAGATAGTCTGATTATGTAAATCATTGCTGGCCTTACATGAATTTAGACTCAAAGAAATGAAATGATTGATGACTCAAAAAGATGTCGTCTTTGTAATAGAATAGAAGCATAGAATAATGACAAAATATTTCAAATCATCTAAATTAGAATGAAAAGGCATCAAAACCAGGATACTAGTATACAATAAAAAGCTTTTAATTATCGACTGGAATCCATGTGAACCTGCATCGGAATTGAGATCACTTGATAAGTAGGAAAGAAAACTCGAACTGTCCAATTCTGCTTTAACAACCCTCGCTTGGTAGGAACATCTAAGAAGCCGAAAGGCAATATCAATGTCTGCAATTGTTGAATTGAATATTGTGAAAAAGGGATCAAAGAAAGAATTAGAGCAAGTATGACTTTCAATTTGAACATTTTGTCTTCGTTTTTCGTATATTACAACTAGTACCATGCAGCTATATAGCATATATATAAGTAAAGGTAAAATAAGTTAAAACTGTTTTTAGAGAACTGCTACATTGGTGAATAAATCTCTCATTATACCTCAGTTGGATACCTTTTCTGTCTATTTTTTGGCGATCATGCAACCGTGGAAAGTCATAAACTTGACCTAAAGTTTCTGCAAAATACCTTTCTAAAGACAAAGCGAGATATTCCTTAGTTTTAAATTTTTTTACAGCGCAATCAAGAGACGCAGACTCTCCCCGAGCACCTGGTCTCACTTCGGAATGTTATTCATTCCTATAACATTTCGATGTTCGCAACCGTTCCTATCAAAATTCTTATGATTTGCCTTGCCTTCTCGACTTTGAGACTGAATAACCGATAGGTACTTTATATATTTATATTAAATCTTGTGACGGAGAATTAAGAAGTCTTTGGCAGCACAGTGTGAAATTTCGTATTACCCACTAAATAAACTTGACAATATACCTTAAAGAGACAAGAACAATCGAGATCATTAAGAATGTTTCCAATTCCAGCTGACAAGAAGGACTATATGAGTCATACATACAGCGATAATTATCCAAACTCTGAATGACAAATATGGATAATGACCATATCCCTGTATACAGTACAAAATCGATAATTCAGAAAATCAGAAACCGAAGGCATACAAAATCAGGATAAAACAGGAACCAAAGCAAACAAACAAAAACCTCCACCACATGAAAAGAAGCAAACTCCCGATATGGCAGTGAGATATTTTACATGGATATATTTGTCACTGATATTTTTCACATGGATATATTTGTCAAGATATTTTACATGGATATATTTGTCACTGAGGAAGTTTTATGGTCGATATGGGGAAATGATAGCACACTATGTCGTCCGCTTGTCCAGAGTCATAAATGATATTCTGACGTAGACCTTTTGTGCCATGACATACTAATTTATACGTTTGTCTTCCTTTGTAGGAGTTACCGATTGTGACCTTTCTACCGAAGTGAAGTGTCGGGTGTTGCATGCAAGCAGGGGATGCTCACTTCCTAGGCACCTGATCTCACTACTTCGCAGGGAGTTCACTTCTCTTCATATGGAAGTTTTTTTTTCATTTCTGTTCCTTTGCCTTAGTTTTAGTTTTATCCTTTTTTTTTTGCCCTTGGTTAAATGAATTTTTGATCAACGATTTTGTACTTCTTAATACGGATATTGCTTTGTCCATATTTGTCATGGTATGATTGTTGATCATTGAGATTATTGAAGAAGAGATTGAGATGAAGTAAGGTTAAACCTATTGATATTCAAGATGTAAGTCAAGATGACGGTGCTCAGACAATGATGGAGACAAGTGTCGGAAAACTTTTCTCCGAGCTGTAAGGTTCTCAGTAGATCAAGGCACAAACTGTGGGTGGTTTATTATTTTCAATGCTTGAATTCTTAACAGACAGATTCTATAGGTTTGAAGGGCAAGATAAAAGCAATTGTACTTGAATGATCTTGTTATTCAACATAAACCAAATAAGCTGAAGAACTGAGATATACTGATCATTGGCCTTAATATGAATAATAAGTATACTGTTGGAAAAGTAGATATCAAGGGAACAGTAATAAGCTTCAATCAATACGATTAAAATAAAAGTTTTATATCGTTCAAATTATGGAATCTTACCAGTATCAAAAGAATTAATTATATTGTTACTAGATCAAAAAATATACGTGTATATATTGTGATTTCAATACTTATGCATACATTATGGGCTAACAATTGTCTTTCCAAAACAGAATAAAAATAGATAAAAAAAAAAATGTTCAACCACTTATGATTTATTTGTTAATTTCATGCAAAACTATACGTTATTCAATGGAAAGCTTTCAGACATATTATTGATTTATAGGATCTATAGAACGTTGTTTCTCTTATTTGAAATCGAAGGACTTGCATACAAACTGTAAATAGATAAACATTGAATGACAAAACTGAGATTTTTGCGACGTCATACAAATGCAAATTTCCTATATGTTTTCAGCCACTAATCACCTGCTAGAGGGTTTATGGATTACATAAAATTTGACAAAAGTAATTCAAATCTCTCAAAAAAGCCATTACGAGAAATAATGCAGGAAAACGGGTCAGGGTTAGTCAAAACAATGTTGTGTTAACGAATACTCTTGGAAAACAATCGTTCTCATTGTAATAAATGTATTGCATTATACTTTTAGTGCAGAAAAGTAATTATTACAAAGGAAGGCTTATCATTACATGGGAAACCATACAACACACCATATGTTGAATTTTAAGAAATATCTGTTCAAATTAGTATACAATGAAATCTTACTAATTCGGACTTTTGTGTCCGTTTTCATCTTGTTTGGAAGGAAATAACTTCTATTATGTTTCTCTATGATCGACTCCAGTTGTTAAAAACTTTGAGCTTTCCATTGAGGTTAATCTCAGGTTATCTTTTGAGTAATGGATGTCGTTATTACAATGGTGAATATTGAAATATATGTTGTATAGTACCAATCTTATTACTGGACACGTGTTTCGGATAGTGAATCCTCGACTGTAGTACTTAATGTTAAATAGGTTGAAAAAAGCCAACCTATCATAATTTTATTTTTGAATGATTCCTATATATAGAAGCTGTTTGTTTTCAAAGTCAATTATGCAACGTATACGACATTTCATGTCATAAGAATACTATTTTTCTTTTAATATTTTTCATATTAATATTTAATATTTCATTAAACAGTATAAGAATAAATCACGCGATGCAAAATAAACTTGGAACATTGTCAGAATGATATCTTTCCATATGCAGCTCGTAACAAGCTGTTACATCTTCTAATGTTCCAACTATAATATTATCTAGCTACAGTGAGTAAATTAAATAAAGAACCGTCATTAGACTTTAAAAAATAATAAAGAGGTACTCAACTAAGGAAACAATGAAAATAAATGAAAACAAAAAGAAGGGAGGAGATCTCCAACAAGACCCCGTTGCAGCATCAACAGTAAAACACCAAAACACCCGATGCAAAAACACAAAAGACGAGTACAGCACGAGACGGAAAAGAGACACACGACATGTAAACATCAAACACAAAAGACTACACATAAACCGACGAGACCAATGGGTAACTGGTGCCGACTTTGGACGGCCATCTGTCACGCAAGTAAAGGATTCTGCGAACTGCAAAACTGTATCGCCAATAGAGATAAAAACAGGTGCCCGTGGAGAGGAAGTATCTCCTGCTTGTTACAAACATTCGTCACTTCAGCCATACATTCAAAGTAAAATAAGTATCTTTGGATGTATCAAAGTTCGTAATTAAATTGGTTCTTACCCATTTATCGATTTTCAATTTTGAAGACAACGATATATATTCCAATTCATTTCGAAGTGACTAAGTCAGTCGCACTTAAATACACCCAGAATAGCTATTTAAGAGTAAAACTCTTTTCAAGACAAAATGAATATTTTGTAAATTATACGAGGGCCGACTGATACGTTGTGAGCCTCGTTTTTAAGAATTTAAATTTTATCAGACATTTTGCAGTATTCTTCTATATAATCCCCTTGAGTCACTTTTGCCACCGATGTTAATAGGCCTAAATACCACTTTTAAAGAACTCCTGATCTGGACTGGTCAGAAAGCCATTCACTGCAAGTATGACGCCACCATTGGACTGAAAGTGGTGCCAGAAATAGCTGATTTCAGGTTTGGGAATAGATGAAAGTTTGACGGGGCAAGAATACGTAAATTAGGCGGATGCTTAGTCAAATTAAAGCTACATTCATGAATGACAGCCACGGCAGTGACAGACTTGTGAACAGGAGCATTATTCTGATTGAACAATTAACATACCTTTAACCAGTGAGCTTTCCGCGGCGCTTAAATTAGATATGTTCCCGTAACTGTGTCAGAAGTGAAGCATCGTATGTGCAATTGATTGTTCGTCCTTTTCGGAGATAATATATCAGCAGAAAACCTTCTGCATCCCAGAAAACCGAGGCTCACATCCATCACCCCTCGTATCTTAAAACCCATACTAGACAGTTCGAGATTTAGACTTACAGGATATATTTTTATATCTATATATAGCTATTTTAAATGCAGATTTATAAGCTATCATACGCCGATGTCTGATATCCTAAGAATCCATCTTTCTCTAAATAACTTAGGTTCCTTCCGCTCAGAGAACATTATATTACAAATAGGTTAAAAGGAAATTCAGAATGGTTATGATCCACTCTTTACCGTACCAGACTTTAATTAGATTATCTTCTGCCATTCTCGCGTATATAAATTCGTCATTAATGTTTGAAGATCCCCTCTAATGAAGAAATACTGACCCAAGTGGTGTTATGAACAATATCCGACTTGGTCCTAATTCTGAAGTGTTTGGCACTATATCAGAATAAAGAGCTCTGATGCTCTTCTTCTCCATACATTGTTATTGTATTGAACAGTTTATGTAAGGTCAAAGGAAACTATTGACGAATGAGATGCTACATCAGAGAGGACACCGTGGGGCATTATAATAGAAATAATGAAAGAACAAAAGTATTCTTCGGAAATATGTTTTATATTTCAAAGTGGTATATCAACTCTCACATGTCGGTTCTTCTTTGTTTCCGTTCATAAACCTTTTCTGTCTCTATCAGCAGAGGAGTGGCGTTTTCTGTTTTCCGGTGAACGTTCTGATTTGATGTGATGATAAGTACTTTTCTAAATTGTAAAAGAATATTTTCCTGGAGTTCTTGCACCGATCTTCCAAGGTTAGCATGTGCACAAAAAGCATCATTAAAAAATGATGTGACCATAAATTCACCCCGATCTAATGAGTTAAAGAAGATCCTGACGATAATCTCAACTGCACTCACAATAGAGCACAAAATTGAGCATTGACGTACAACCCATCGACTTTATTCCCTAAATTTGATCTGTCCGCGTGACTTGATGTTTGTTAAGCGTATTAATTACTTCTTTCTAGTTCTGTCGCCGCCTGAAAAAAAGCTTTGTTTTGGCCCTTTATCAAGTTGACATCATATATGTCCATGCTGCAAATTTATCTGCTCTTAAATGATGCAATTGAATTTGAAGACGTTTAGCATTTGACTATTTCGGAAACTTGTAAATTCATTCAAAATATCATCGAAATTATAGGAGGTTAACATCTTAGCGGCATCCCTCCAATGCCATTTTGAACAAAAATTTTATTTGAAGAATACTACTGAATCGACCCTACAGGAAATTGGAGCTGCGCACTCTCTGTAAAGAAAATGCACAAATTTAAATTAAAAAAGAACAGAGGGCGTTGTTGAAATGAATTTGGCTGTGTATGAAAATGACTTTGACTAGAAGCATCACTGATGAGGATTTAATATCCGAAACACGTGTCTGGTGCATGGAAATTTGTTTGAAATTATCTTCAAGAAGATATAGAGTTGGAACACAGCCGTATTATTCTAATCATTTAACCAGGAAAGAAAGGATATGATCTCCAACAAGACCTGGTAGCAACATCCACAACAAAACACCTAAACTTCAATGTGCGAGTAGACAAGTACAAGAGACGCAAACAGGACAAGGAACACCAAATACGACCAAATATACATAAACTAACGACACCAATAGGCAATCGGTGCAAGCTTAGAATGGCCATCTTCCACGTTAGTAGCAGATAGTTTATTATCCGGATGTTTCAAGTTTGTCTTTTTGTTGGCGGAGTTTATGTCCTTTGACCTTTAATTCCATTTCTCTAGATTTTCATCAAAATAACCTTGTACGTAAGAGAATGTTGTGTGAATGACAGCCACGAAAGATTTGAAACATAGACCTAACAATGCAACTTCGTAGAAACCTAAACGTTACTGTTTGGACCAAGTCTATTTATCTTTATTTACGTGAATAAGTTTTCCTTTGAATTGAGTTTTATTTTCCAGGAGTGTTCTTCCATGTGTCATGTGTTTAACGTCTTCAAATTCATTAACATCATTTTAATGCATCATTTTATTATATCCGGATTTAAAAATCAAAGATTCCGATCAGTCACATTTAGAATACTGAAATTCATGGCTAGTCTTGTTCAGGACGAAAGTAGTTCCGGAGTAAATGGGGAGGAAAAATGGATAAAAATGACCTATTATCTCTATCCGAGATTTCAATCGATTTGCATAAACAATCCTTTTAATTTGCATATATTTATAAAAGCTTAAATAAATTTGCATGGTTTATGAACTTACTCATTATTACTGCATACATCCATTATTTCAATACCTACTTTCATTATGAAGATTAATTCACGTAAAACCGCTAATTTTGATCAATTAATTACATTTAATCACAGAGATAAAGCTTACAGGTTGACAGGTCGACATGTTGACAGGTGGACAGGATGACAGGTCGACAGATTGACAGTTTGACAGGTCGACATATAGAAGGGTAGACAGATTGACTGGTTAAGATAAATTCACGTAAAACAGCTAATTTTGATAAATTAATTACATTTATTTACAGCTTACAGGTTAACAGGTCGACAGGTTGACAGGTCGACAAGTTGACAGGTCGTCAGGTTGACAGCTCGACATATAGAAGGGTAGACAGATTTACTGGTCCACAAATTGACAGATAGACAAGTCGACACATATATAAAAGGAAAATCAATATTTTATATGTAAACATGTTGCGCAGTCAACTCAGGGATATCAAATCTTCAAAAATGTCGACCTGTCAACCCGTCAACCTGTCAATTCAAGAAATAAGGTAACCTGCCAAATTGTCGACCTGTCAACCTGTTGACCTGTCAACTCAAGAAATAATATAATCTGCAAAACTTTCGACCTGTCATCATGTCAAATTACTATAATAACTTCATGAATATTCAGTATAAAAATTACCAAATTTGCATATGGTTCACAGTAATAAGAACCAATTTACTCATATGAATACACCTGGGACTATTTTTGTGTATTCTATACTTGACCCAAATTCACTTAATTCAAGATTATGCAATTATCTTAACAAATATTCACGAATTAGGTTAAGGTTGAAGTTTCCAATCATTATTTGGGTCACAATTGTGGTCTTTGGCATGTTATTTGACAACATGACCAAACTTTATAACTTAAATTGATAGATTAAATATTCTGACGAATATAAACTTTGAATTTTTAATAAATATCTCAGAATGATACAAGTGTATTTATCTAGCGCATCTATTATACTAAAATAATTTTGTTTATACTAATGTGAATTTATGGACCAGACATGCATGTTTCGGGTACTGAACCTCGTCAGTGATCCTCAGTTAATGTAATATGGCCAAAGAGTGTGGAAGTTATTATGTCAAAAATGTACCGAAAGACGTAGTAGGATGGGTGAGATATGATGATACAGGTCCACAGAAATTTGGATAACAGAGAATTTCGAATGCTTTGAAAGAAAGGAGGGCATCTCCAACGACACCAAGTTGCAGCACCAACAGCAAAACCCCAAAGCACCGACTGCAAAAACACAAAGCAGACACGCACAGAAAGAATTATAGCAAATGGGACAAGGAACGGCGAATCAGAGAGAAACATCAACCACAAATGACTACACATAAACCAACGAGACCAATGGACAATCGGTGCCGACTGAGGACGGCCGACTGTCACGTCAGTAGCAGTCGGTGTGGTAATTCTGGATAACATGCACACAACCCTCCCACTTTTCAAATTACCCAGAGGTCTCGATGAACGCACAATTGTGGTGTAAAATAACTTCCTCACTGGAAGATGAACATACAAACAGACAGCATGACACAGGGGCCCAAGAAACACATGTAGATATGTAAATGGATATAAAAATCAGAAGGCATACGAAATACATGCCGTGCTCTGCTGGCTGTAGCGAAGAAACGATCAACGGAAGTTGATCGAAGTTGGCTACATGTACCGTCGGGGACTCCTGGTCCACCAGCAGTGACACTCACCAAGTGGTACAAATGTCAAACGTCTTCAAATTCAATTGCATCCTTTCAGAACAGATAAATTTGCAGCTCATATTTAGTTTTTTTCTATTTTCAATGACTCCAGCAAACATAAACTTGATTGAATATCAATACAGAACAGGATAAACTGCATTTAATTTATCAATAGTATCTCCACTACGTTTACGCAAAGTATAAAAACCATAAACTGTTAAAATCTTGTTTGAATTCTATCAACACAGTGTGCTCTTCTTATCACTAGATAATTAAAGATATCTTTGTCTTTTATGATCTCTGTTTTGCAGTTAAATTAATACATTAATGGAGTTCAAGGAACATATGAAGTTAGAAAAGTATATTTAAGATCAAGTGTAGTTCTAGTTATTTGTAGTTTTTAACTTAAAGATAAGTAGAACTCGATGATGTCAGTTAGCAAAATTTACAGAATAACGAAAAGTTTCCTTTGCGCAGATCAGTATCATTCAATTTAAGAAAAATTGTAACGATAAAATCACGTAATAAATAAGTGATTGAAAACCATGTACAAAGCTAAACTCAGTCGGCAAACAAAACCAAGAAAAATGCTAAATCAATCAAAACAACCAAAGACGGAATACAAAGGAGCAAAAGTAAATCCCCGAATGAGATGAAATCACGTGCCGGGGAGGAGTTACACTGTATTATATCCTTTGCGCTTACAACACCCCTTTCTTAGGCCGTGCAAAAAGGTCTAAGTCAGTGGATGGTTCTAACCTTAAATAAATTTCAGCATTGGGGACAATATGACGAGGTTTCAGCATTGGGGGAAATGATGCTGTTAAATTTGAAGACGTTTAACAATTGAACGTGTTCCACCTGTATACCTTCATGAAGAAAATTCCAAACACCAGACACGTGATTCGAATATTAAATTCTCATCAGTGATGCTTCCGGCGGAGCCATCAAAATTCATTTCAGTTGCGCCCTCTTTAATGTTTTGAATTTAGATTAGTACATTTACTTTACAGAGAGTGCGCGGCTCAAACTTTCCTGTAGAGTCGATTCAGTAGCATATCCAAATAAAATATATGTTCAAAATAGCAGAGGAGGGATGGTGCTAAGATGTTAACCTCCTTTAATTTCGGTGATAGTATTGAATGGAATGACATGTTTTCGAAATAGCAAAATAATATCTATGATGTTAAATCGATAAAGGGCCGAAACAAAGCTTCTTTCAGGCGACAGAGCTAGAAAGAAGTAAGTAATACACTTCTAAACATCAGGTCACGGGGAACGATTTTAACTGCTCCACACTGCAACATGAAAAAAGATTTTATAATAATAATGCGGAAGTGTTCCAACTCTGTACCTTCATGAAGAAAATTCCAAACACATTCTTCCTGCACCAGACATGTGTTTCGAATATCAAAGGAAGGAGGAGATGTACAACAACACTAGGTTGCAGCACCCACAGCAAAATCCCAAAACACCCAATGCAAAAAAACACAGAACAGACACCCACAGAAAAAAAGCATAAGGGACAAGGAACACCAACTCACAACATATATTGAATTTAAAGACGTTTAACATTTGAACTACTTGGTGAGTGTCACTGCTGGTGGACCAAGAGTCCCCGAGGGCACATGTAGCCAAGTTCGATCAACTTCGGTTGATCGTGTGTCTCTTCAACGCATATGAAATTTTCTGTTACAAAATTTCTTGAAATTTCCAAAACGTGGGTCCTGTAGCATCATATCCCACCCATTCTGCTACGTCTTTTGGTACATTTTTTGGACATAATAATTTTCATACTATTTGGCCGTATTACACAAATAGACTGAGGATCACTGACGAGGGTTTAGTACCCGAAACGTGCATGTCTGGTCCATGCTGAAAATTTAATATCAGGTTTTAAATGATGCTATTGAATTTAAAGACGTTTAACATAGAAACATTAAACATAAAAGACCACACACTACCCAACGAGACCAATGGGCAACCGGTACCGACTTAGGACGGCCATCTGCCACGTAAGTAGCAGACGGTATGGTTATCCTGGATTACCTGCGCACAACCCTCCCACTATTCCGATTCCCCAGAGGTCTCGAAGAACGCACAATTAAGGTGTAAACAACCTCCTCACTGTTAGATGACCACACACAAACAAAACCGTAAAACGCAGGGGTCCAAGCAACACAGATGAATATGTAAATTGATATAAAAAGAGGACGTTCGTAAAACAGTCCGTGCTCTGCCGGCTGTAGCGAGTTCATATATGTTATCACCCGAGGAGTCCGACTGACATTCAGAGAGGACAGGTTGTCGGGGCCCTGTCTTCTCTATAGAGGTTTGGACAGGGCCCGTCATGGAGTCCCGTCGTCACACTCATGCAGAGTGCTAGTCTTAAGAATGCTCTCGTACAAGACTGTAGATTGGTCAAGTACCAAGCTAAGTGTCCGTCTGGTGACATCAGGATCATATATAGGATTGTTGATGTCACCATAAAATGCAGGTTGTGAAATACCTAAAGTTAAATGCTCTTTTGCTTGTATGGGTCCGAATTTCAAAAAAAGTTGATCATAATTTTTGTAAAATTTCCAGAAAATCTTTACTAGTTTGTGAAAGCGAAAACCTTGACCTTAAAGTTTCTTTATAATTTGTAAATTTCGTCTATGCAAATCCAAAACATCAGTACCTGCTCTAGCATACCGGATGAGCTGTGAGATATAGATACCGTATGACAGTAATCTAGGGACATCACCGTCAAGCCAGGGGAAATTTACTTTGTTGAATCCAAAATCATCTCGTTTGTCATACACACTTGTATGAATTTCTCCATTGACAATTTTGATATTTAGGTCCAAAAATGGTGTTTCTGTGTCTGAGTCAATTCATGTGGATAAATAACATCTTTATACTTTTCAAAAACAGAATTATCGATAGTAAGAATATCATTAGTGACCTTTAAGGCAAAACATATCATTATTTAGGAAGTTGGCGAAGCTGTGCATTATTGATTAGTGAATTTACCCAATTCAAGCTACTCTTTCACTTTTGGTAGGAACCCATACACACATACACACCAATTCATCTTACCCAATATTACATTTACCCAACATCCACCCGACATGCATAACTTAACACTCTTATTATAGTAAGTAAAGTAAGTAAAGTATATTAACTTTATCCAAAGACTTTATAGTTATTACACAAAGAGTTTGTCTTGGCAAAACACTGATTCCTGGAAAAATCCACTATATTGTTGTTTTGTGAGTAGCATGAAATAAAACGCTATACCATTATTTGGCCCCCCCCCCCCAATAAAATATATCCGTTTTGAAGCTATGATGCTACAGGACCCACGTTTCAGAAATTTCAAGAAATGTTGTAACAGAAAATTTCAAATGCATTGAAGAGACAGACGATCAACCAAAGTTGATCGAACTTGGCTATCAGTCATACCTGACGGTAATGATGAAAGAACAGAACCACATACAAGGATTTGAAAGTATACAAGAAGTCCCCATCGTCGTTCAGGAGTCAAAGATACAAAAAAAAACTCCGTATTTTAATGGACGAAATTCTTTTAAAGCAAACCGCTATTTCTTTATTGTATCGATGTGCTGACAAACTTGTATAGACAAACGGATTTACATACATACTGCCACAAATGTTATTGCAATACCCATCGACATTTTAAGGTAAAGTATTGAACATAAACGGATATCTGTTCTTAAATGATGCTAGTGAATTTGAAGACGTTTAACATTTGATTGCAAGTCGGAGAAATATTTATTGCACTTGATTGTTAAAATTATCAAGAAAAGTCGATGATTACTGATTTCTTTTCTTTAATTTCTGATGAAATTTAGATTTACTTATAAGAGTAATGAATATACGATCATTCTGATGCAGATTATTTTCTCATTGAAACGATGAATTACATTATGTTTCAATAAAGAAGCTGTCGACATAGCATTTAAACCTTCTCAGCAGTCCTTTCACAATTCAATAAAACAATATTCGTCCATCATTCGTCCATTTGTTATGATTTATCAAGGTCTGTTTGACAATAACGCTTAGAAATCAATTCAAAGAATAACTTGACCAGACAAAACAGTCACTTCAGCAAGAATTAGCTATTGATATTTCGGATATTATCAATCCACAAGCCGTGCCCTAGTTCTTTTAAGCGACATCCGGTGAAACAACTGCGATGTATAGATATATCAGGAAGATTATAGTGTCGAATATCGCGAGAATTCAGTTGATAATGATCGACTGTGTTCGTGTGAATTATATAATCTGAATAGAAATTCAAATTGAACTTCATGTAGAAAGAGGGATATCAAATACATGAAATGGAAAATGTAACCTTACAGCTAGACATTTGGGAATTATTACCCTCAGTCATGACTGACGGTATCATATTAAAGCATCCGTGACCTACTTGCAAGGATATAATACATCTTCTTGGCATAATGGTTGCTTGGCATTAATATAAGAAGTTTCAATCGAAAAATCTGTACTACTAAAGATAAAGGAAGGATCTCCAGCATGACCATCCTGCACTCACCCAACAAAACAAACTCACAAGAAAGTGACACATAAATGACATCAGACGAGATTACATATCGCATAAAGACACAGCAATATTCACTAGAACATCGTACATTAATGACAACATATAAAAGGAAGGAGACCAATATGCACCCGGCGCCGACGTTGGACGGCCATCTGCTATTAGCAATGGTGTGGTTATCCGGATTACGTGCGCAAAACTATCTCACTTATCCATATACACAAAGGTCTCCATTGACGCCGGGCCGGTGCACATTGGTCTCCTTCCTTCTAACCGTATTCCAACATATTTTCGGGTACCAATTGCGCCCCACTGCTTGCGGACTTATTTTTATATTCATACGAAGCTGACTTTATCCAACCTTGATCTCGACTGGGCGAAGCACCTCGCATCTCAGTTCAATTTTACCCTCAGATACATAGATGACGTGTTGTCCGAACTTTGCGGATCATCTACATGGAATCTATCCTCGTGAACTAGAGATCAAGGAAACAACAGAGAGTGACGGATCCGCGTCGTACTTGGATATAATCCTATTTTTCGACGCAAACGTCCATTTGAACACCTCACTGTATGACAAGCGTGACGATTTCAGCTTCCACATAACTAACTTCCCTTTCATGAGTAGCAACATTCCGTCTTCTCCTGCTTATGGTGTTTTTGTTTCTCAACTGATACGGTACGCCAGGGCATTATCCAAATATGAAAATTCCATCAGTAGATCCAGCTTGCAAGTAAGCTACTTGTTCGGGGTTAGGTTACACAACGGCTGAAATCACCATTGAGGAAGTTCTTCGGTCGCTACGGGGATGTAATAAAAGCATATGAGATCCCCCTTTCCAGAATGATCAGTGACATTCTGCATTGTGATTGAATGGCTGTCAGCATCACCAAACAAGACATACTTGCCTGATATGTACATCAAAATGTACATCGAGACAATCACCGAATTTGACAGGTTTCCATGGAGCTGTTGCGGCGGGTGTTGCATCCAATCAGGAGAAGATAACTCTCCCCGGGCACCTGGTCTCACTTCGGAATTTTATTCAATCCGAGGTTCGCAACCGTAGTAGGATGAAAAGTGTCTAGGTGTGATTTTCAATTAAACAGCAAATCAAATATGGTGATTACCTTTGAATGTTTAACTCTGCGATCGGACAGATAAACTAGTGTACGACAAATACAATGAGGGTTATCTCAATGCTTCAAATGAATGAATGAAAGTCAAACACAAAAGCCGAAATCAAATCAGATCACAATCAAAAGGCTTACGAATTCTTGAACAATATAAAACAGAAGTTTCTCACAAGAACAGGAAAATCAGACATACAGACAAAGACAAAGACGCAGCTCCATAAAAGAACAGGAAGGGAATGATAGAATCTATCACCCCTTGGTACAGGGACAGGCAAAGTCCATCCGAGCATCAAAGATTTGCAGTCCACGACGAGGCTTGCCGAGTTGTGGACGTTGAAAATCTTTGATGCGAGGAGGGGATTTCCCTGTCCCTGTACAAAGGCTCTCATCCATATATTTTCACATAATCCATGAAAAAAACATTTCTTGATTTGCGTTAAGTGTTGCTCCATGTGAAATCATTTCATTTCCATTGTTATCATTAAGAAACGACGATTCTGATTGGCCGTTCAACACAAAACGGAAGTACGCGCCTAGCAACGTCATAAGCAACGTCGTTAGCAATACGATTTCAAAGCTGCAAATTAACGTTGAAAAGCGACGAAATGAAAAGATAAGTAATCAATGTAATATTTTTTTGGTTGATCGAAGTATCAACACCAAACATTGAGGGAAAACTTATGCATCTTAAGCTACGCGCACGATGCAGTTTTCCCTCAAATTTTGGTGTTGATACCTGGATCAACCAAAAAAATATTACAATGATTCCTTAAGTCAAACACTGCTAAACCAACGTTAATGTCTATGGCGTCACAATAGGGGATTCGGGACAAACATACGGGGATGCGAGACAGAGTTGTCTCGGAACATGTCAATCTGTAGATTAATAGAATCTATCCCCAGATGTGAGTTGGGACAAGGAAATCCAACCCGAGTGTCCGGATTTGCTTGTACCACGACGAGGCTTGCCGAGTCGTGGACAAAAGCAAATCCTGGACACGAGGATTGGATTTCCGTGTCCCTGATCACATCTGGGGATTGATTATTTTTCTCCCACTGTCTAAAAGCGCTCAAAAATGAGTTTTTATGTATTCTTTTTCATATTTTAATCGGCAAAGGCATCAATCATGAATGACGTCACAATTGACGTTACAGTCAAAAGGCACGTGAAAATGTTATCTTACCCCATAGGGGTAAGACAATGATATCTTTTCCCAGCGTTTCCAGTGATACCCCAGTCCACAGTGGGAGAAAAAATTGTCTAATGAAAAGTCTCCAGAATCTTGTGCAAGTGCAGAATGAGTAGATGTTTACACATGAACGGGTTTCCAAATAAGAAGAGTAATGCTATTTCTAACATGATTACATCCTATTTTTCGTTATTCGAAGAACTAGTTACTTCTGAAATAGAAATTTTAGAAGGGTTATATACTAGTACCATCTCTCTAATTGATTTTTAAGCGCCACCTACAATGCATTCCGTACTTACGCTGGACTCAGGAGAATTAAAGTTGTAATTCGTGTTTCTATGAAGCTGTGTTATTGTACTCCGTCTTTTTGTCCTGTTTTCTTTTCTCGTTCGAAAGTTCTGTTGTATTTTTTTCAAGACATTGTCATTCTTTTGACTTTTTAATCTTCGAATCTGATTTAGGGCTTTGTGCTTGACGGATTTTCATTTGCGTATCTTGAAACCTTTTTCGTATAGTTAACTATCCCTTTATGGCCTACATAGAATATCGAACTATTTTTTTCTTTTTGAAGAAGAGGTAAATAAGGTTTTGAGTTTTAAGCTATTCATTATAAGTGGCGACTGTGAATTATTTAGCTAACGATATAATGATGAAGCATTATAGTCTCGTGTATTGTATTTTGTAACAAGATTCTTATCTTACTTAAATTATCTTTTGGATATGTTCATATCTATAGACTGTCACGATTTGATCTTTCGTTTCTGTTTATGACTACGCAAATTATTTCATTTTGAATTAAATAGCCTCCTGTCTGCTCCGACCACACCAAATTTTATTTCATTGCATCCTATGTATTAATAACATTCGAATTTTTAAAGCTGATTTAGGAAAGCTAAGTCAAATATAAAATCGCGTGGGTTTAATCAATGCTGTTCTCACAGTTGACGTTGTTGACAAGATGGTCAGAGTTTCTATTTTGATTTCTGAACTTCTATGCTCAATTTGGTGCTCGATTGAGAGTGCTATTGAGATTGTCGTCAGGATTTTTTTATTTCATTACTGCGTGAGGTAAGTTGTCATTGTCATCCATAAAACAAGAGGCCCAAGGCGTCCACATCGCTCACATTAGTTACAAACAAAAGAATGATAGTGGACAATTTGGTGGAGGCCCTTGACTGCTTGCTTCTTTAAAGGTTTACGTGAAATTTTTAGCATCAATTTGGGAGATGTCGAAAATGTGTCAGCCATTCAAAGCCCTCGGTGGCCATATTTGGAAGCCAATAAGCTCAGAAAAAACAAACTTCTTAGAGGATCTTGAGTACTTGCTTCCAGTATGGTTTTGCAAAATTCAGTGCAGCGGTTACAGAGAAGAAGTCGAAAATGTGTTAGCCAATCAGAATCCTCGGCGGCCATATTTGTTGACTATTCAGGGCGAAAAAACACAAACTTGGTAGACGACCTTGAATACTCGCTTCCTGTAAGGTTTCGTGAAATTCTGTGCAGCGGTTGCCGAGGAGAAGTAAGAAATGTGTCAGCCAATTAAAAGCCCTCGGCGGCCATATTTGTTGACCGATCGGCACGAAAAACACAAACTTGGTAGAGGACCTTGAGCACTTGATTCCTGTAAGGTTTCTTGAAATTATGTGCTGTGGTTGCGGTAGAGAAGTCGAAAATATAAGTTTACGCCGGACGGACGGACGACGAACAGCGCTTAGACAATGGCTCACTTGAGCTTTGCTCAGGTGAGCTAAAAACGTGACTGATCGCAGGACAAAATATTTGACAATGTCTGTAAAACAGAGAATGCATGAACACAGATTATATGGCTGAAATTAATTTACCTAAAAATCAAAAACGAAAAATGACATCAATAAGAGTGAAGCGCTAACTTCAGAACACCTGTATATCGAATCAGAAATAGCAATACAGAATATTCAACAAGACAAGTATATGCTTTCTCCAAACTGAACAATGTTTTTATGTCTTTTTTTCTTTTTTGATACATAATATATTAATATGTTTTTTGTACTTAGATTGATGTATTCTCTCTCTCTTACCTATCTTTTGTAAACATCATCATAAATGATTTCAATGATTGAAGATTTAAAGTATGAATGAATAAATGAGAGGAGCACTTTTGTGAAAAGAACCAGTTAACAAATATACAAAGCAAGGACAACATGACAAGACATAAAGGAATTTCCTGACACTGTCCTTCAATCAAAGTGAAAGATTCTGTCAATATTGAAATATATGTTCTATTAGTACCGATTTTATTGTACTAGACACGTGTTTCGGATATTGAATCCTCGTCAGTAGTACTTCATTTGAAACAGTTTAAATAAAGCCAAAGTGAATTTTCCTGGCGCCATCTACAATACAGACTTTTATTTCATCTTGCCAAAATGATGTTAACAGCAAGCAGGGGATACTTACTCTACCCGGGCATCAGATATCATATTCCTTGATTAACGCATCGATGACTTTGACTTTATATCTATGCTCTTTTCGTTCTTTCGCTTTATGCATTGTGTGTGGTGATTTCAGTCTGTGTGTGGTGCTTTCAGTTCAGCGTGTTGTGCTTTCAATCCACTGACCATTGCAAAAAGCCATACGAATATCTGACTTTATCAAAGGTATTCTCAGTATCACATTTTCCTTTTCCTTTCTAGCAAAAGTATGACCTCTGTGGTTTATTCATATATTGAATATCTGAGATGGGACATCACGGACTTCAGTTCTTAGGGCTTAAAAGTTACCTTTCCTTATCTGCTCAAATAATAAGCTTTTGGTATAATAACAGTTTATTTTATGGTTTATAGTATGCTTTAGGTATTCTTGAAATAGCTCGCAAAATGGGGCATCATAAAAAGATATCTTGAAATATGTAACATTTTCCTGTTCCGCCCATTAAAGCAATTTTTAGCAATTGTATTAAATCCATATCAATTTTAAAAGGAAGAAAATGTATTATCACTATGGTATCTCCCATTGACACAAAGTTTGCGAGCATTCGGTAAATAATGCTCATGTTGATAGGAAATGTGGCTTTGTTTTATTTTGCGTATATGTAGAAATAAATGTTATCGATTTTTTTTATCTATCTTATCTTACATTGTATGGAACATGCTATTTAGAAGTTTGAGCGCAAGTCATTGAGTAACACTATTCCTCTGACAATCTTTACAGTAAGCTATGCGTGAAAGTTAAACACAAAGGAGGGGATCTCAAACAATACTAATCTGCAGCTCCCACGGCAAACCCCCAAAACACCCAATTCAAAAACACAGAGCAGACACGCACAGAAAGAGAAGCAAGAGGGACAAGGAACACCAACGCACAACATAGAAACATCAAACACAAAAGACACAAAAATCACAGCAATCACAAAATCACAATTAAAATTATTATCAATCAGCATAAAGAACAATGACCAATAAAAATGGATCAAAACAACTCCTAAATTGTCAATCATTCTACAAGGAACAATAAAGGACTACCAAATTATGAGAATGAATACAGATGCCCGGAGAGTACGCATCCACTTATTGCGAATACTATGAACCACTTTATTATTGGTAAACATTGAATTTGAAGACGCTTAGCACATACAAAATTAGTGAATATGTCAAAATTTGTAGTTTCGGATAAATCTATATCCCAAAATATTCTCATACATTTTTAGTCATACTTAGAATGAGCCTCTTCATATATTCTCTTTTTCCTCTTTTTCGCCACTTCGGCCTCAAGCGTCACTGACGAGACATTAATTATTGGAATGTGAAAATGGTGCACTGAAATAATTCTTACGATAAAACATATATTTCAAAATTAATCATTTCAACCACTAGTTATCTCAGCTGGTGGACTGTTAAACCCGAGACTATCGTTCAACAGTGTTGCGAAAGATTCATACAAGTGTATATGACAAAAGGGATGATTTTGGATTCAACATAGTAAATTTCCCTTGGCTTGACGGTGATGTTCCAAGATTACCGTCATACGGCATTTACATATCACAGCTCATCCGGTACGCTAGAGCATGTACTGATATTTTGGATTTTCACAGTACAAATTTACAAATTACCAAAAAACTTTTATGTCAAGGTTTCCGCTTTCATAAACTAGTTAAGACTTTCTGGAAATTTTACAAAAATTACAGTCAACTTCTTTTAAAATTCGGATCTATACATGCAACAGAGTACATTACTATGGGTATTACACAACCTGTCTTTTATGGTGATATGATAAACAAAATAAAAAGGATCAAAGGTAGGCAGCATAACCATCGAAAATGCGTCAGAATCATCAAACGCCTTTTATACCGTGGATATGATCCTAATGTCACCAGACGGACACTAGGCTTGGTACTTGACCAATCTACAGTCTTGTACAAGCGCATCCTTGAGACTTGCACTCTGACTGACTGTGACGACGGGACTCCATGACGGGCCCTGTCCAAACCTCTTTAGAGAAGACAGGGCCCCGACCACCTGTCCTCTCGACCACCTGTCCTCTCTGAATGTCAGTCTGACTCCTCGGGTGATTACATACATGAGCTCGCTACAGCCGGCAGAGCACGGACTGTATTACGCATGCCCCTTTTTTATATCCATTTATATATTCATCTATGTCTCTGGGCCTCTGCGTTTTGCGGTCTTGTTTGTGTGATGTCATCTTACAGTGAGGAGGTTGTTTTACACCACAATTGTACGTTGTTCGAGACCTCTGGGTAATTGGAGAAGTGAGAGGGTTGTGCGCACGTAATCCAGGATAACCACACCATTTGCTACTTGCGTGACAGATGGCCGTCCAAAGTCGGCACCGGTTACCCATTGGTCTCGTCGGTTTATGTGTAGTCTTTTGTGTTTGATGTTTACATGTCGTGTGTCTCTTTTCCGTCTCGTGCTGTACTCGTCTTTTGTGTTTTTGCATCGGGTGTTTTGGTGTTTCACTGTTGATGCTGCAACGGGGTCTTGTTGGAGATCTCCTCCCTTCTTTTGGGTACCCGAAACGTGCATGTCTGGTCCATGCTGCAAATTTATCCGTTTATAAATGATGCTATTGGATTTGAAGACGTTTAACATTTGAACTACTTGGTGATAGTCACTGCTGGTGGACCAGGAGTCCCCGAGGGCACATGTAGCCAAGTTCGATCAACTTCGGTTGATCGTCTGTCTCTTCAACGCATTCAAAATTTTCTGGTACTAAAATTCTTGAAATTTCTAAAACGTGGGTCCTGTGGAATCATATCCCACCCATCATGCTACATCTTTCGGTACTTTTTGACATAATAATTTTCACCTTCTTTGGCCATGTTTCATTTCTTTTAAATTGAGGATCACTGACGAGGGTTGAGTACCCGAAACGTGCACGTCTGGTCCATGCTGCAAATTTATCCGTTTATAAATGATGCTATTGAATTTGAAGACGTTTAACATTTGAACTACTTGATGAGTGTCACTGCTGGTGGACCAGGAGTCCCCGAGGGCACATGTAGCCAAGTTCGATCAACTTCGGTTGGTCGTCTGTCTCTTCAACGCATTCAAAATTTTCTGGTACTAAAATTCTTGAAATTTCTAAAAGGTGGGTCCTGTAGCATCATATCCCTGCCATCCTGCTACATCTTTCGGTTCTTTTTGACATAATAATTTTCACCCTCTTTGGCCATGTTTCATTTTTTTTAAATTGAGGATCACTGACGAGGGTTGAGTACCCGAAACGTGCATGTCTGGTCCATGCTGCAAATTTATCCGTTTATAAATGATGCTATTGAATTTGAAGACGTTTAACATATAGACGATGTGTTGTCCATCAATAATCCAGAATTCGCGGATTACCTCAGGAGAATCTATCCGTCGGAGCTTGAAGTCAAAGAAACTACAGAGACAAATGTAAACGTCTTCAAATTGAATAGCATCATTTAAGAACAAATAAATTGGCAACGTGGACCAGACATGCACGTTTCGGGTACTTAACCCTCATCAGTGATCCTAAATCTAAACAATGTAATATGCCAAAAAAAGTATGAAAGTTACTATGTCGAAAAAGTGTACCTAAAGACATAGCAGGATGGGTGGGATATGATGCTACAGGACCCACGTTTTAGAAATTTCAAGAAATTTTGATAACAGAAATTAGAATGCGTTGAAGAAACGATCAACCGAAATTGATCGAACTTGGCTACATGTGCCCTCGGGGACACATGGTCCATCAGCAGTGACACTCACCAAGTGGTATAAATGTAAACGTCTTCAAATTGAATAGCATCATTTAAGAACAGATAAATTGGCAACGTGGACCAGACATGCACGTTTCGGGTACTTAACCCTCATCAGTGATCCTAAATCTAAACAATGTAATATGCCAAAAAAAGTATGAAAGTTACTATCTCGAAAAAGTGTACCTAAAGACGTAGTAGGATGGGTAAATACTGTAAATTGGTTTTTATTCGTCAGATACAAATTCTCGTCATTTTCGTCATTGCCTTCCTTGACGAAATTACGTACCGACGAATATAAATACTCCTGACAAAAATAAAATGTAGTAAGGAAAAATTTAATCAGCCTCTTGGAATACTTAAAAATGAACCGGGAGCACTGCGGAAGTTTAAGTTTAAGAGTTTTAAGACATTGTTAAATGACAAATCAATGAAAACTGAATATGAACAGAAGGTCGCATATAATGTACATGTACTTCTAATTACTTAATAGTATGTTTTCACAGCAAGGTAGGTGATATACATGTCTAATTGTATGTTTACCGATATGTTAAACAATCAATGAAAACAAAAACATGCGACGGATTTGACTATTTGGCGGCGGATCTATATGTTAAGTTGGCATTTGAGCAGACCAATTTACATTTTAGGGACCCTTGGATGACGAATTTACGTCCTGACGAAATGGTCATTTTTAACGAATTGACGAAAATTGGTACTGACGAAAATAAAGCAATTTACAGTAATTTAGCATCATATTTGGACATAATGCTGTCCTATGACACTGATGGTCACATGGACACCTCACACTATGACAAACGTGACGACTTCAGTTTCAGCATCACAAACTTCCCTTTTCTGAGTAGCAACATCAATTCATCGAATGCTTATGGCGTTTTCATCTCCCAGTTGATACGCTATGTCAGAGCAAGTAACAACTATACAGATTTTGTTATGAGAGCTAGGCGTCTAATGGATAAGCTTCTTAGTCAGGGATACGTTTGTGATCGACTAACTTCGTCACTTAGGAAGTTCTACGGTCGATACGGGGAACTCGTCATACACCATGATATTCCATTGTCCAGAATGGTGAATGTTAAACGTCATCAAATTTGTTCGCATCATGTAAAAGCAGATTAATTTACAGCATGGACCAGACATGCACGTTTCGGATAATGAACCCTCGTCAGTGATCCTCAATCTAAACATTGAAATAAGGCAAAAATCTATGAGAATTATGTCCTAAAATATACCGAAAGATGTAGCAAGTTTGCTGGGATATGATGCTACAAGACCCAGGTTTTAAACAGAAAATTTCAAATGCGTTTGAAGAAACGACCAACCGAGATTGATCGAACTTGGCTACATGTGCCCTAGGGGACTCCTGGTCCACCATCAGTGATTATCTTCTGTGTTAGACCATTTGAACCATCCAACCACAGACTATACTTGCATCTTCCAAAATACAAGTACCGGATGTGATATTTCTGCCGAATTGAAGCGACGGGTGTTGCATGCAAGCAGGAGATAAAGATCCTGACAACAATCTCAATAGTACTCACAATTGAGCATCGACGGACCCCTAGCAAGCTAGAGTTGGGACCAGGTGTCAGGGAGAAGTAAGCATGTTCTGTTTTGCTAGCTGGACCCGCCGTCGATGTTCATGCATGAAAATGAGAACGATATCTACAAAACATGCAATGTCTTAGGTTATATCTATATAGAAAGTGCTATGGCGACCATGTGAGGGAAAACATTCATAACACTTACTGTCAAACCCTTTGTAATGCTGACTCTTCCTGGGCACCTGGTGTCACTCCCATATTGGGAGTACGCTTCTTTTCATGTGGGGAAGGTTTTTGTTTGTTTGCCTTGGTTCCTGTTTAATAATGATTTTGTATGCCTTCGGTTTGTGATTTAAGGAATTATCGATTTTGTACTGTGTATTGGGATATGGTTATTGTCCATATTTGTCATTTGAATATATTTGCAATTTTCCGTTACAAAATTTGAAAAAAAAGTCTGAAGATAAGGGGTTAATCCTTATGAGATAGCTGATCATAAGGTGGTTCAATGGCATGCATGAGTTTTAAGCCTCATACATTCATTGTTTAGATGTCATCTAGTTCAGTCTTGAGCATCACGATAAGACATTCCTTCTTGTTTGCGCATATGTTGCACTAACATAATTACATTAGATACAATAGAATATATCAATATTCTGTATACAGCTTCTTTCCAAAGGTCTAAAATTTACACCAACTCCGAAAGGAAATAAAGTGGACTTGATAAAAGATACTGAAGAATTTTGTAGGAAATTGAGACTACGTGAATTTTTCCAAGATAATGACTACGACGATGGATCGCTGGTACGTAACAGAAGTAATTTCAAACCTAAAACGAATAGAGATAAACATTTGGAGGATTATATCAATTGTCTTAAAAGCTCAGCTTCAACAAACCAAAACAATCAAAATATCAAAGATAATATTTCTAGGAGCGAACGTAGTGCAATCGAAAACCTTTCAAACGACGCAACTATCGTCATCAAAGAGGCTGACAAAGGTGGCGCAATTTGTATTATGGATAGGGAACATTATAAGAAAATGGTTATGGACCAACTTAATGATCGTAATTTTTATCACGAACTGACGTCACCGGAAGACGCAAGAACAATGAACAAAATTAAAAAATTCACTTCTGTTTACGCGGATTCTCTTACCGATAAAGAGATAGACTACCTAAACAATTTCGAAATGAAATCAAGTAATTTCTACGGCCTTCCTAAAATTCATAAGTCAAAAGAAATTCAACATGGAATTCAGGCCAAAAATGCAACTTATGTTAAGTTACCGCAACCCGGTGATTTAAAATTAAGACCGATCGTAGCAGGTCCGGCATGTCCCACGCACAGATTGAGCAATTTATTAGACATTATACTCAAGCCACTTTGTAAATTAGTCCCAAGCTACATCAGAGATGACATTGACTTCCTAAATTATATCCCAGATAGTGTCGATGCAAACACCAAATTGATAAGTTTTGACGTAACGAGCCTTTACACCAATATTCCTCATGACGTAGGAATGGAGTCTATCACATATTGGATAGAAAAACATCGTGATGAAATCCCGTCCAGATTTACAAAAGACTTTATCATAGATGGTCTCAAACTTGTTTTAGAAAACAATCATTTCTTCTTCGATAATAAATATTTTCTTCAGATAAAGGGGACAGCGATGGGAACCAAAGTCGCACCTACTTACGCTACTCTTTTTATGGGATATTTGGAAGAAAAATTATTTTCTCGTACGGAAGATGTATTTGACGCAAACTTCGGAAATTGCATCCGGAAAAACTGGAAACGTTATTTGGATGATTGTTTCATTTTTTGGAATAGATCTTTGGATGACTTGAATAAATTTCATGATCTTTTAAACGGACTTCATACTAGCATTCAATTTACTGTGGAACAGAGTGAAAAAGAGCTTCCTTTTCTCGATATATTGATAATTAAGGAAGATAACAGAATTACTACGGATCTGTTTTACAAAAGTACGAATACACACCAGTACCTTATATTCAGTTCCTGTCATCCATCTCACACAAAACGTAACATCCCGTTCAACTTGGCTCGACGAATTTGTACAATAGTTTCAGACCAACATCGAAGAGAAAAAAGACTAAAAGAACTAAAGTCTTTCCTACTTAAACAGAATTATCCCGTAAATCTAAGTGACGCAGCCACAAACAGAGCAAAGGAAATACCGCTACCGGAACTTAGAGAGAAAAGCAGACGTAACACAAATAGCCATAAAATCATTCCATTTGTAACAACACACAATCCGAGAAATAAAAACGTATTCAAAACAGCAAAAACTTGTCTACCAATTCTTCATCAGTCCGACAATTTGAGGAGTCTCATCAACCAACAGGATATCATTAATAGCAGGAGACAACCACCTAATTTAAAAAGACTTCTCACCAAAGCCAGATTTACAACCGAAACGGAAACACTCGTCGTTAGCCAATGCCAGGACCCTCGCTGTGGAACATGCCCGTACATTCAAACCGGTCAATCATTTACATTTAAAAATGGAAAAGTATTTCACGTAAACGCAAAAATGAATTGCAAATCCAAGAACTTAATTTACGTGATGACGTGTCCAAACTGCGGCGAAAATTATGTCGGACAAACGGGAACGAAATTGGCGGACCGTGTACGCGTACACAAACAACAGATCAGGGATCCATCCACTAGAAACACTCCTTGTAGCGGACATTTTGATATGTGTGGTGGGGGAAGTTTTTCTATTTTCCCCTTTTACAAAGTAAAAGAGGACAATGAACAATTACGTAAAGCCAAAGAAGATTATTTCATAGAGATTTTCAAACCTAAATTGAATTGTTAAACTATGATTTCATTTCGTCTTTACAAAAAGCTATTTATTATTGTTCTTAAAGCATCAATATACGTAAATAATAAGTGCGCCAACGTCTGGGACATTTGTACGTGACGCGCCTAACTGTAACGTTATGATGACGTCATAGACGCTGCCTACCTACTGTTCTTTGTTATTGTTATTGTTTATATTCATTGCAACTCTGAAGAGCCAACAGGCGAAAACGTTTAGTGCAATAAACAAATTTAATCGTCATTATGTCACTTTGATTTTGATCAGATATTGAGATATATAGACAATGTGCTGCTGTCCATCAACAATCCAAAATTCGCGGATTACCTCAGCAGAATCTATTCGTCGGAGCTTGAAGTCAAAGAAAATACAGAGACTAATAATTCAGCATCATAGTTGGATATAATACTGTCCTATGACACTGATGGTCACATAAACACCTCACTCTCTGACAAACGTGACGACTTCAGTTTCAGCTTCACAAACTTCCCCTTTCTGAGTAGCAATATCCCTTTATCTCCTGCTTATGGCGCGTCCATATCTTATATAACATAGCAACTGAGGAAGTTCTAACGTCGATAAAGGGAACTCAAACGCCATGATATCCCACCCTCCAGAATGGTGGATGATATTCTGTCTTAGACCATTTGAACCATCCAACCACAGACTATACTTGTATCTTCCGAAATGGAAGTAACCGGGTGTTATGTTTCTGCTGAATTGAAGCGACAGGAGATGCTGACTCTTCTTGGGCACCTTGTCTCACTTCCATATTGGGAGTTCGTTACTTTTTATTATCTGTGGTCATCTAACAGTGAGGAGGCTGTTTTACGCCCCAATTGTACGTTCTTCGAGACCTCTGGGTAATTAGAAAAGTGGGAAGGTTACGCGCACTTAATCCAGGATTACCAAAACGTCTGCCACTGACGTGGCAGATGACCGTCCTAAGTCGGCACCAATTGCCCATTGGTCTCGTTGGTTTTTCTATGTGATTTGGCGTTCATTTATTATTTTCGTCTCATTCTGTTCGTGTTTGCTATGTGTTTTTGCAGTTGGTGTTTTGCTGTTGGTGCTGCAAACGAGTGTTGTTGGAAATCCCCTCCTTTCTTTCATGTGGTGGAGGTTTTTCTTTGTTTGCTTTGCTTCATGTTTTATCCTGATTTTGTATGCCTTTGTTGTATGGTTTTCTGAATTATCGATTTTGTACTGTGTATTTGGATATGGTCATTATCCATATTTGTCATTGATGAATTTACCATTGTGGATAGCAAAATGTTTTAACGTTTAATATTAAAAAAAACATGTATTTTTGTTGTAACAAAGCCAGTCGCTCAATGTTCTCAGCCGATTGACTCTGCTAAATCGTTGTCATTAAATATTATTACAGACGAATGCCATATATTTCTTTTTATATCCATTTACAAAGAATCTATGTTAACTGCCGCTGCGTTTAACTATCTTGTTTGTGATGTCACCTTGCAATGAGAAGTTTTATATTTATACAGCGATTCTGTGTCTATGGTGACCTCTTAGTATCCTGTGAAAGAAGCTTTGTGTTCAACCGATATCGATTTGAAATCAAATGTAATGTTTTGCTATTTCGGGAACTTGTCATTTCATAAAAAAATCTTCGAAATCATAGGAGATTAACACCCATCCCATGCTATTTTGGTAATACATTTCGTTTAACTACACTAGTCTACTGAATCGATTTTCAACAGAATTTGGAGCCACGCACTCTCTGCAAACTAAATGCACAAATTTAAATTCAAAAGATAAAATCAGAGGGCGCTATTGAAATACATTTGGCTGCGAGAAAATCATTTCGGCATTTAATAAGTACAACTGATGAGGATTTGATATCCGAAACACGTGTCTGGTGCAATAAAATTGGTTTCAAATTTTCTTAAGAAGGTCAAGAATTGGAACACTTCCATATCATTTTCATAAAAAGAAAGTTTAACACTAAATAAACCTACAACCAAAAATATGGACGGAGACAACGAGAAAAAACCTATCAAATAGACCGACAAACAAGGTATAAGACGCGAACCTTTAGTACAACAAATATAAAGAACAGGGACCAATTACCCTTTGTAGATAGCACCAAAGGCGCACAACCAAAGAATGGATGGGGTCTCCAACAACACTTGGTTGCAGCACCCACAAGAAAACATCAAAATACCTCAAGTGAAAACACAGAGAAGACATACACAACAAGAGAGGCAAAAGGGACACAGAACATCAAAACACCAAACATAAAAGACTACACATAGACCAACAAGACCAATGGGCAATCGAAGGACGACCATCTGCCAAGCCAGTAGCAAATGGTGTGGTTATTCGTATTATGTGGATACAACCCTCCCGCTTTTACCCAGTGGTCTCGAAGAATGCATAGTTGTTGTGTATACATGTAATAACCTCCTTTCTGTAAGATTACCATACAAACAAGACAACAAAAGGCATGGACTAGTTTTTTTCTCATTTCCAATTAATGTTCAAATTAATATACATATCAAACAAGCGGTCGTTTTATGATCTCTGTTTGAAATAAGTTGTATTTAGAACATGAGTATTGATACATGACATCTGTTTAGAGAAAGAGATAAACTACACACCTAAAAATGTTTGTATCTATGTGTTGTCATTTTACCTCATCCTTAAGGACTATATGTTGACTATAGTCATATAATACTCTAATTTGTATTACGCATTTCCTTATGCAGCAAATTTATAATCAACATTTTATAATGAACAAAATCAACGTAGAAAGGTAAACCTTTTTGTTCTTTTCCCAAACAGTCGCAGTATAATCTGTTCAACCAGTATTAATATGTTGTAATGTTCTGAGGCTATATGACTTGATTTAAAATGAAATAATTACATTGGAATGATTCTACCTAATGGTTATAAGTTTACATAAATTCATTTTAAGCGATTCATTACCATATGTTGCGTATGTTATAATGACTGCCTTACAGCCACGGAAACAGATTTGTTCATCGTTTCAGAATCAATGTTTTTCATCCTATAACAATTACATATCTCTTACATGTTCTAATTACATTCATATAAATTGTAAATCTTCGTATAACACTACCTTGTTTTCGCTGTTTTTTTTTTCTCTCATGTCCTATTTGATATTCTGTTAATATAAGCCATGAATTCTTTGATTTTTTTTTCTGCACAGATGATGCGTAGTTGACGGTATTGGTGATTGACGTACCGTAGAGGCGTGTTCCATCTATAGGAGAGAATCTTACAGTTGTATAAGGGTTATCTAACTCAACCTCAATGAGCTTATCACACGAAAGAAATACAAGGAATGGAGAAGAAATATAATAAGATTTTCTTGTTTTGGCTCTACATATGGCTTATGCAAGGTAAGATTCATACTTCTTATTTTTCAAATTAGAATTAGATTAAAATGTAAAATTAAAAGACGATATGTCATGTTGATTAAATTCAAATTCATTTAAAGTAAAGAATAATTATGATATTTGAAGGTTATTAGCTGCACAGATGCATATATGTGACAGTGTGTAGTAAATTATTTTAGAAATAGTATTACACCAGACAATTATCTGAATTTGAAAAAAAAACCCACATCGAATCAAAAAGGAAAGAAGGAAATACTATGAGGGGAGAAAGGTGAATGTAATGTAGAAGAAGCAAAAAGGTGATTTCAGGGCTGATAATAAAACAAACAGATAATTATGAAATGACATTTAAATCGTTGCTTATAAACAATGTATAACATTCTTTGCAGCTTACTTATAAGATAAGGGGCACGAAAAAAATAATTAAAGAAATAAAAAGAAAACAAAATGAAATTAAGAAGTAAATAATAGAAGAGGAAATTGCTGTGAAAAGAAAAATGCATCTGTATCTTTTTTTTGAAAATTTTGCATTTACCGTAAACTTATTTCGTGCGGTACAACTTGTTAAAGTCGAAGTAGTTGTTACTTTCTCCGAATAATATCTAATCTTGCTTTGAATTATCTTATATAATCTTACAAAATTTTATTCTCTTGCAACTCTGTTGCAGCTGGGATAAAGCATCGATGACAATTTCGTGAATCTGACTGTGTGATTGTGAACATCATGAAAGATATGTATTTAGCATAGAAACAATGTTCCCCACGAAGAAGGAATGAGTTCTATTAATTTTCAAGATCAATGTCACTGTACATAGACCTAGGCGTAAAATCTTTGTAAACAGCATAAAGACAAAGCAAATATACGGTTATAAAACCTTCCGTAAATGTTCATAGAAAACGCAGTTGCAGTGGGGATGAATTTTAATATGCAACTGGGCGCTGTGAACGAACCGATCAATGACGTTACTTGAAATTTAATTTTTTTAGTAGTTTCTTTTTGCATTTTTTTTACTCCACATGTTCTATCTATTCTTATTAGTGACTTCATGAATAGTTATGCAAACAGAGTTATGCCAGAGAAGTGCGTATTGTAATGAGGTATAATCACGAGTTATTGTCTCTTTGAGTTTAACTACGTCATTCAACTACAGTCAATACCCAAGTTTTCATTAATGGTGACCCAAATTGATAACAGAAATAAACAAAATACATTGTTGTCCCTTAGTGTGTTCATTATATCGATTCATATATATGCAGAATAAGTGTATTAGTGCATTTATCACACTTGTAATGCGCGTTGTGTTGCATAGCAAAAACAAAACACAAATTATGACATTTATTATATATAAATGCACTGAAGTTGTCAGTTTTATTCTTGTTTTCTTAAATCGCGTTTTTCCAAGTAAAGAGATGCGTTAAAATTTAGGTCACCGCGGGTTCAGTGTGCAGGCTAGAACAACCGCCCCGGCATATTTCTTCAAAAAGAGCTTGTAGCGCAATAAATGGTTCTTTGACATTATCAATAAACGAAACGAAACGTCGAACTCTGCTATTAGAACTCTGCTGTTAGAACTCTGCTGTCAGAACTCTGCTGTCAGATCTTTGCTGTTAGAACTCTGCTGTCAGAACTCTGCTGTCAGACCTCTGCTGTCAGAACTCTGCTGTCCGAACACTGCTGTTAAAACTCTGCTGTCAGACCTCTGCTGTCCGAACTCTGCTGTTAGAACTCTGCTGTCAGAACTCTGCTGTCAGACCTCTGCTGTCAGAACTCAGCTGTCAGAACTCTGCTGTTAGAATTTTGCTGTCAGAACTCTGCTTCATTCTAGATACGGTGTACCAGACATGCATGTTTCGGTTAGTTGAAACAAATTTATTCGTCACAATAATATTATTCATGAATACATTTGGTACAAAGTATATATGAAAGGATCAGATAAAAGCTTAAGGTATCCGATGTACAATAGAGCATTTTTCCATGTCTGGTAAGGTACTATTAAATCTATATTTACTGACAGGTTATAATGCCCTCTGCTCAGATATAATATTTTTGGGGCCTGAAAAACAAAGGGGAATAACTGATGAAGCATTTAAATTGTCTATTTTCTCAATATAACATATGCAAAATAACAAATTTATACATGAGTTTTTCCCCTTTGATTTTTGAAGACCTGGGAGTCAGGGCATCAGTACTTTTCAGAAAATATATAGTTTATAGTACCTTACCGGGCATAAAATTTACGATACTGTACAATGGAGATGATTAAAACGCTATGTAAAATGACTCAATTGTGCAACTGATATATACCTTAATGCTTGTATAAATTCTTCTCCCAAAAATTCCTGTAGGGACACTGGTGAGAAAAGAGGCAGTTATACAATCATGTGACAAAATGGAAAAATGCAATTACATGTTTCGGTTAATGGATCCTTATCAGCGGTAAGCCAAAAATGTTCAGACGTGAAAAAAAGTATAAAATTTGCCGAAACAATTTGATTGATTAAATGATTATTTTAGCGAAATAGATAAAAACAAAAAATAAAAGCAAAAACGAAAAACAGTACCGAACAAAAGTGTTTATAGCTGTAGATGATTTGAACAGTGGATGAACGACAGCTAATCAATATAGAATGCTGTGTGGGATAGCAGTGACATTTCTCGATTTATATTTCCCTTGGTCCGTTTTGATTGTGTAATGGTCAATTTGAGTTGAAGAAGCGGTTGTCTCTTTATTGTTCTCCGCGTTCGCGAAAGCAAGGAGACATTCAAACCGGTTTGTCCTTCCGTCCGTCTGTCTGTCAGTCACAACAACTTTAACCTTGTGCATAACTTTTGAAATATTAAGTGATATGGCTTTTATATTTCACTTGTTTATTTCTTGTGACAAGACCTTTCATTGGAAACAAATATTTTTGACCTGTGACTTTGACCTTGGAGTGTGATATACTTTGAAAAAATTAACCTTCAGCATAACTTTCGAATGGTAAGTGATAGGACCGTCATATTTTACATATGTATTTCTTGTGACAAGACCTTTCCGTGGATACAAAAATTTTAACCTGTGCCCACGGCCTTGGGGTTGGACCTACTAGTACAAAAACTTTGAAATTAATGAAATTCACGATAAATATAATGTCAATAGCAAGTCATGATCTTTATTATAAGTACAGATGAAAATAATAGAGGGACTGAGCGGTGATGAAGTAGATATTTATTATGTTAATGCTGCCGAGGATGTACTATGTGCCTCCCTATCTTAGTATGATCTACAACTTTGAAAAGATTCTAGCGCTTATTGAATACCTTGGCGTCTTTGACGATTGTATTATTACTGGTGAAATCCTATATGTAATCTTATAATAATGTATATTTATTAGTTATTCCTGATTAGATAAATGGGCAAATGAGAATTATGATATTTTACCGTATGAAATTGAAATATGAAATATGGTTTGAATTATGTGGTCAGAACAAGAGATTTTTTCCATGTAATACTGTAAAGATGAGATTAATATTGACCAATAAACTCATTTCTTAACTAGAAACATTTGTTTTGTTTTATATTTTAATAGAATTTGTATGCCTAGTGATTGTGATATCTAGGTTTAAGTTTTTTTGGTTTTTGGTTTGACTTTTATTCACTGATTGAAGTATAAAAATGACGTAGTTGATGCAGTCAAACAAATGATTCGTAATTTAATAAAGTAGATTATAGCTCACTTTATGACCTCTTTCCCAACGACACTGCAGATACAACTCCAGGAACAATGTGGCTAATGTAATGCATTCGATTATTTTGTCATTTTCTGATTCATCAGATTGTAAATGTTCAAGATAGGTACATCGAAGACTTAGAAAACCAAATCCCAATGGCTTCTTTTGATACCTTTTAGAGAACATCATGTCGATTGAAAACTTTGTGTCAGCTGTATGGTTAAGATGAACTTGATTATGAGTTTTGTTTGTTACGTGAAATAATTTGTCTGGGAAGAAAATAGCGAAGCGACGCTTGAGATTTCGTTTCACTGATATATCAAAAACAGACAAATTTTGATACAGCGAAACATTCATAAAAATTGATCTTACTGTGTTGTAAACATGAAACAAATCTTACACAAATAACGTGAAAACAGATTTTCCATAAAATTCAAACGTTTGTGGTTTAAACTGATTTAGAGTAAACAAAGTACATTGTCAATCTTCGTGGCGATTTCCAGACAGTCGTCGACTCGTCATACAGTATTTACATAATTTAACTTATCAGATACGCTAGAACCTGCTTCTATGTTTAGGACTTTCTAAGTAAAAATTAACAATATTACTATAAAACATTAAGGTTGTTGAATAAATTTATCTGAAATCCTTTCAAAATTCGTTACACCATGTATCATTTGGAATTGATTTGTTTGATTCATTTTAGTGTGATTTGACAAATGAAAAGGAAAGGATAAAAAATATTGAACATTTATCTTAAATATCAAAGTTACAGATCCATCTCTGCCGCTTTGCACTTAACAAAATAGTTATACATTACGTATTTCAAATAATCATGATTTTAATATTTCTTGTTTCTCCCTCAACCATGAGCTGTTTGATGCTTTTATAGTGCACTGAATGCTTCTGTATTCATTGTAACAACAAAGTTGGTATTAGATATCGTTTGTCATGTTTATAAGAACCTATCGTAAAAATGTTACACATTACATTTTCTGTGTCTAGATATGAAGACATACGTCTTAACTGTGTGTAGATTAATTCATACATTTGTACAAGAAGTTTGTTTTTAGAATCTAGATTTTTTCCCAATAACTTTACTAAGTCAATCAGAAAAACCCGAAATCAGATTCCAAAAATCAGACTTACAAATTTTTTTACCCCCCCCCCCCCCCAAAAAAAAAATCCCAAGAAATTTCTCACGAGAAAAGAAACATCGGACTAATAGATGGAGCCAATAACAGCTTCATAGAAACACTAAGGACAACTTTATTTCATGAACCATCTCCAGAGTCAAGTGTGAGTACTGAATGTATTGTAGGTGGCGCTGCTAAATGACGCGATGCATGGATTAGTAAAGTTTAAAATATCCCTCACCAGTGGTACTTGAGTGAATTTAAACGCTACTAACATGAGCTTGGGCTGTGTCTGAAAATCACTTTGGCTGGAAGCATCGCTCATGAGGAATTACTGTCCGAGACACGTGTCTGGTGCATTAAAATTGGTTTGAAAATGTAATTAATAAGGTAAAAAGTTAGAACGCTTCCGTATTATTTGTAAAATGCCGAAGTGATTTTCTGAAACAGCATGTATTTCAGTAGCGCCCTCTAAGATATTAAGGGTGTGAAAAATAAAATACAACCACAACATGTGGACCATTTTTTCTCCTAGTTCTTCTGCATTGAGTCCTGAGCATTATGAGTGTTGGTGAAATCAGAATAGATGGGAATGTAGAAATACTTTACACTTACTATGAAATGTTTTATTGTTTAATTAACATTGCCATCTTTTCATAAAGGAAAAATTGTGGTAGCTGATACATGCAGTCGTACTGAATTTGAGTGCACTAAGTTTCCACAGTGTATCGATGAAGGAAAAGTTTGTGATCTAGTCAAAGATTGTAAGGATGGATCAGATGAAAAACTCTGTCGTAAGTATCATTTATTTCTTAAACTCCGTCGTACGCATCATGTATTTCTTAACCTCTGTCGTAAGTATCATTCATTTATTAAACTCTGTCGTAAGTACCGTTTACTTCTTTTTAAACTCTGTCGTAAGTATCGTAATAATACGGAAGTAAGCATCATTTATTTCTTTAACTCCGTCATAAAACAAAGGAGGGGATCTCCAACAACACTCGGCTGCAGCACCCACAGCAAAACCCCAAAACACCAAATGCAAAAACACAAAGCAGACAAGCACAGAAAGAGACGCATAAGGGACAAGGAACGTCAACGCACAACACAGAAACATCAAACACAAAGGACTACACATAAACCAACGAGACCAATGGACAACCGGTGCCGACTTAGGACGGCCATCTGCCACGGAAATAGCAGAAGGTGTTGTTATCCTGGATTACGTGCGCACAAATCATTTACGTGCGCAAGAATAATTTACTTCTTAAACTCTGTCGTAAGTATCGTAATAATACGGAGTTTAAAAAGAAAATGATTCTTATGACAGAGTTAAAGAAATAAATGATACTTACTTCCGTATCATTACGATACTTTAAAATTTCTTAAACTCTGTCGTAAGTATCATTTATTTCTTAAACTCTGTCGTAAGTATCATTTATTTTAAAACTCTGTCGTAAGTATCATATATTTCTTAAACTCTGTCGTAAGTATTGTCTGTTCTATTGTACCAATTATATTGTACTGGACACGTGTTTCGGATATTGAATCCTCGTCAGTAGTACTTCATGTCAAACAGTTTAAATAAAGCCAAAGTGAATTTTCATGGCGCCATCTACAATATAGACTTTTAATTTCCTCTTCCCAAAATGAGCGGCTTAAAATTTTGTGTAGGGTTTATTCAGAAGCGTATTTAAGTGAATAAATATGGCCAAAAATCGTTGGAGGAGGGTAGGCGCAAGGAGCTTAATTCTAAACATGACCGAAAAAAATTATGCCGAAACCCAGCTAAGGACAGAGCTATGTAATGAGGGAGATTCCCCTTAGTTTTAGACATTCAGGTCTAATTTGATGACAGGAAATTTAGAATATATTACAATACAGTGCGTAAACACTTAAACTAGGTTAGCGATATCCTCGGGGACTCACAGTCAACCAGCAGCGACACCAGCCTAGTGGTTGAAATTGTCAATATAATTTATTTCTGGATTTTCATATAAGGATATTACCACTGTCTCGTTTTGTTTTCAGTATTTTGATGATCTGTATCTATACCATAGTTTTGTCCTAACTTTAATTGGATACTATCCTTGCATTAGATATGTAACGTTATCTATGTGATATAAATATAATTTGTACGGCGCGTTTTAGCAGTGCCACCTACAATGCATTTTACTATGCCTTCCGCACTTGTAGCAGAGATGGTTTATTAGATCTGATCAGTTGGCCTTCGTGTTTCTGTGGAGCTTGTGTCATTGTCTCCGTCCGTTTGTCCTATTTTCTTCTCGCATGGGAAAGTTCTGTATAGTATTTTCTCCAAAATTCGTAAGGCTTACGATTGTGTTTTTGTGCGAATAGCACATATCGATTGCATGATTTCTTCACTCAGGGTGCCCCGTCTACTGAGTATGTATAAACGATGTTACTCTGTTTACATGTACCTTGGGACTGCTTCAGCGTCGTGATCGGTATAAAGTCTGATCATTGTCTGAATCAATGACTTATCTAGAGCAAGTGACCATATTTCGCCGCATTTTTCGTATATTTTCTCGGAATTTTCAATACTTGGTGGCCGATTCAATAATTGGTTTTGCTACAAATTAATTTAACTCCATTCTCGATCGAAATACTAGAAAAATGATATATTTGTCTCATTTCATTGTTTCCTAATAAAACGTCAAAATATTTCGTTTCCATGTTTTCGGGGGTTACCATATTTCGCCGTTTTTGCTGATAAGTATCCATTTTGCACACAAAACGGACAAAAGTGTTACTTTCTTTTCAGGAAATCTTTCGTCGCCACTACTTCTACGAGATGATGTCAAATAAAATGTTTTCTTCGTTTGGTTTTTGTAAAAATTTTGGATGTTTACGTCTATAATTTAGTGATGTAATTAATTTTTCCTCATTTTGAGGTATTTTTCGTCACACTTGAGTGCAGGAGATGTCACATTATATCAAAACATGACTGTTATGGTCATATTTGATAGTATATAGAAAAATAAGCTTGACAAACAATTCCAATAACCAACGAGAAGCAATTAACAATGAAACGGCGAAATATGGTCACCGGCGAAATATGGTTCCTTGCTCTATATAAGTCGAGCTGTCGTGTTATTAACATGCATGGCCTAATGAAAAATTGCATCTGTAGGTACTTTGATGAATACAGGCTGTGAGTTGGAAACCCCTTTCCATAACCCGTTTTAGTGGACAATATATAAATGAAACGAATGAAACGGTGCTATCGATAAAGATATTAACTTCAAGTAGGCTTATCGTGCCCTGCTACACAGAATAAAATCTGTATACGGAAAAATTAGGAACTTCCATCCAGAAATATGATATTAATAATTATGAAAAATAAAAGATCAAAACATTCCCGTTTAGGAATCATATTTTGTATCATGCTTTTATACACTAAAAAAGAAGTGAATTTTCCTTCAAATTCTTAGCATACACCTAACAGTGAACATGAAAGGTTAAAGAGAGAATGGGGATCAAATCAGAAAATAAGATTCTTCTTCTTTCCTTGTATATGGTATCATCAATCGATAGTCATATTGGATTGTTGTTTTTTAGGGGGGTAGATTTAAGGTTAAAAAAAATGATTTTCTGATGTTATTTAATTTTCATGTTCAATGTCAGACATTATCTTTCAATTCATTACGACAACATTATGGATTTGCATTTTAGTTCTGTCTTTATACGTCCATAAACTGGCCTACGAAAATATAACATTTTGTTATACACCATAAGTGATACATATTCTGACTATTCGCACTTAGTACCCTCAGTGCTTTGATTTTAATATGGTATCGACTTTTCTATGTGACTTTTATCAACTTTATCCTCCATTCGTTTTTCGATGCATGCATATTGTATAACTGGTTTGGTTTCAGTAATGTTATTTTGATTTTTAAAAATCCATACTTATTACTTTTGAATAAAGGAGAATGAAATAAAACATGACCAGACTCAAGGATCCTTTTGGACAAATGGTTTTGGCAATTGTTTGCTCCCCAGTTATGAGATATGTTCCGCAATAGCTAAAATGAATAGAATCGGGATGTCGTGGGTACGAACCTCGGGCGAGTAATCGATTTTCTCTCTTTTGTTACTAGTACACTCCCATTTTATTATGACTTTTTAGTGAAAATATTCAAGGATTTACATTCTTTCCTTATTGCCATACTTAGGGGATAAACGTACTGTGTTTTGTGGTTCCGACAGGTATATGTTGGATATACTGTTGGAATGTTAAACGTCTTTCAATTCAATACCATCATTTAAAACCTGATAAATTTACAGCATGGACCAGACATGCACGTTTCGGGTACTAAACCCTCGTCAGTGATCCTCAGTCTAAACAATGTAATATGGCCAAAATGTATGAAAATTATTATGTCCAAAAATGTACCAAAAGACGTAGCAGAATGAGTGGGATATGATGCTACAGGACCCACGTTTTAGAAATTTCAAGAAATTTTGTAACAGAAAATTTTAAAATACGTTGAAGAGACAGACGATCAACCGAAGTTGATCGAACTTGGCTACATGTGCCCTCGGGGACTCTTGGTCCACCAGCAGTGACACTCACCAAGTAGTTCAAATGTTAAACGTCTTTCAATTCAATCATTTAAAACCAGTTATACCGTCGGGGCTTGTCCCCGACGGTATAACGTATGTTTCCAACAGTATATCCAACATATACCTGTCGGAACCACAAAACACAGTACGTTTATCCCAATTCATATGACATATTTTAACTTTTTATACCCCTCAGAGGGTCTCATGTATCGCTTTAGAGGTGACGTTGCTACGGAGGACTAACAACGACCAACAGAAATTATTGCGCTGCAAAATATGAAATACAACTGCTTCGTATTTATAACAATAGCGAAAAATCAAAGTGTAATCAATAATAAACTTACTTGCTCTGTTGTTTACATGTGGAGAACGCCATTTACAAGCTCATACATTGTAGTTTTACGTCACAGTATGACGTCACAAGAGCGAAGAACAAAGGGAAGCATGACGTCGTACACGAAAAGTGCGCTAAAGCTTTTAACGTGCAAATTTACGTAGAGATACATTTTAAAGTATGTCAAGTGAGTCGGTTTGCGGCATGTATATCGTCCTTATACGTGCTTGTAATAATCTTGTGAACCAATCAGAATGCGTGAAACAAACAGAATGAATTATTAGTTACACGGTTAGTTAGTGACCTGATACGGAAAAATACATGGTGTGAAAAGAAAACCCGTATCGGGCGAGGCGAAAGCCCCTTTTTCACACCATGTATTTTTCCGTATCAGGTCACTAACTAACCGTGTAACGAATTTATCACGTCGAAGACCTCTAACTGTATGTGTGGGGGTCTCTGTATCATGCAATTCACGACGTCATAATGAACTACTCGCCCGATACGGATTTACAAGGCTGATACGGCTTTTTTCACGGCGTCATGTGACCATGATCTGACCAATCAGATTCAAACATTTTTGTCTGAGGCGTGATAATAGAATATATCATATGTGAAAGGTTGCTTTTATGCAGAGTTTGACAGAAGTTCATCCTTATTCCTAAACACCCAGGGATTACATGTACCATAGTAGTAGGTATTACATTATTTGAATGGGGAATATAAAGCACGACTTTATTTTACAGGTGATCGTTACCAGGATGATATATGGGACCTTACCTATCCAAAGAGACCGGATGCTGACAGGGAAATAAAACAATTATCATGTGGTAATACATTTCTTCCGATGAAATTATGCTCATAATCATGCTGTTTCTTTGGATCTTCATACACTTATTCATTGCATATTTGACACATTTTAGAAATTGAATGTTTGATATTGATTTTATTCTATTTCTATTCTAAGAATTTTCCTTCAGTTTTATGGATTTTCGTTTTCAAATGCAAAAGAGGAGACAATTATTTTCATACATTATGATCCTTATGTCACTTTATAATCCTCCTCTCATTGACGAATGGAGATATCCTCTTCTCATTGACGAATGGAGATATCCTCCTCTCATTGACGACTGGAGACATCCTCCTCTCATTGACGACTGGAGACATCCTTCTCTCATTGACGAATGGAGATATCCTCTTCTCATTGACGAATGGAGATATCCTCCTCTCATTGACGACTGGAGACATCCTCCTCTCATTGACGACTGGAGACATCCTTCTCTCATTGACGACTGGAGACATCCTTCTCTCATTGACGACTGGAGACATCCTTCTCTCATTGACGACTGGAGACATCCTCCTCTAATTGACGACTTGAGACATCCTTCTCTCATTGACGACTTGAGACATCCTTCTCTCATTGACGAATGGAGATATCCTCCTCTCATTGACGACTGGAGACATCCTTCTCTCATTGACGACTTGAGACATCCTTCTCTCATTGACGAATGGAGATATCCTCTTCTCATTGACGACTGGAGATATCCTCCTCTCATTGACGACTGGAGACATCCTCCTCTCATTGACGACTGGAGATATCCTCCTCTCATTGACGTCTGGAGATATCCTCTTCTCATTGACGTCTGGAGATATCCTCTTCTCATTGACGACTGGAGACATCCTCCTCTCATTGACGAATGGAGATATCCTCCTCTCATTGACGAATGGAGATATCCTTCTCTCATTGACGACTGGAGATATCCTCCTCTCATTGACGACTGGAGACATCCTCCTCTAATTGACGACTTGAGACATCCTCCTCTAATTGACGACTTGAGACATCCTCCTCTCATTGACGACTGGAGATATCCTCTTCTCATTGACGTCTGGAGATATCCTCTTCTTATTGACGACTGGAGACATCCTCCTCTCATTGACGAATGGAGATATCCTCCTCTCATTGACGAATGGAGATATCCTTCTCTCATTGACGACTGGAGATATCCTCCTCTCATTGACGACTGGAGACATCCTCGTCTAATTGACGACTTGAGACATCCTCCTCTAATTGACGACTTGAGACATCCTCCCCTCATTGACGACTGGAGATATCCTCTTCTCATTGACGAATGGAGATATCCTTCTCTCATTGACGACTTGAGACATCCTTCTCTCATTGACGACTGGAGATATCCTCTTCTCATTGACGAATGGAGATATCCTTCTCTCATTGACGACTGGAGACATCCTTCTCTCATTGACGACTGGAGACATCCTTCTCTCATTGACGACTGGAGACATCCTTCTCTCATTGACGAATGGAGATATCCTCCTCTCATTGACGACTTGAGACATCCTCCTCTAATTGACGACTTGAGACATCCTCCTCTCATTGACGACTGGAGATATCCTCTTCTCATTGACGACTTGAGACATCCTTCTCTCATTGACGAATGGAGATATCCTCCTCTCATTGACGAATGGAGATATCCTCTTCTCATTGACGACTGGAGACATCCTCCTCTCATTGACGACTGGAGACATCCTTCTCTCATTGACGAATGGAGATATCCTCCTCTCATTGACGATTGGAGATATCCTCTTCTCATTGACGAATGGAGATATCCTTCTCTCATTGACGACTGGAGACATCCTCCTCTCATTGACGACTGGAGATATCCTCCTCTCATTGACGAATGGAGATATCCTTCTCTCATTGACGACTGGAGATATCCTCCTCTCATTGACGACTGGAGACATCCTCCTCTCATTGACGACTGGAGATATCCTTCTCTCATTGACGACTGGAGACATACTCCTCTCATTGACGACTGGAGACATCCTCCTCTCATTGACGACTGGAGACATCCTCCTCTCATTGACGACTGGAGACATCCCCCTCTCATTGACGAATAGAGACTGTTTGATAAACTTTGTAATCATATTTGATAAAACTTTATCAGTGAATGAAGGTCAATCACAAAAACCTGAAATCAGACTAAAAAAATCACAATCAAAAGGCTTACAATTTTTTGAAAAAAATTTAAAACAGAACTTTTGACAGTAAGTGTTTTGAATATATTACCCTGACATTGTCGCCATAGCACTTTCTACATAGACATAACGTCAGACAGTGCATGAACTTTATATATTGTTTTCATCTTCGTGCTTTAACATCGACGGCGGGTGCGGCTAGCCAACAGGGGATGCTTACTCCTCCCGGGCACCTGGTCCCACCTCTAGCTTGCTAGGGGTCCGTCGATGCTTAATTTTGTGCTCTATTGTAAGTGCTGTTGAGATTATCGTCAGGATCTTCTTTAACTCATTTGTGTCACACTTATGCCCTTTGCCGTGTGGAGCTCGTAAAAAAGTTCCCCGCGAGGGGTTTGACAGTAAGTGTTTTGAATATATTTCCCTGACATTGTCGCCATAGCACTTTCTACATAGACATAACGTCAGACAGTGCATGAACTTTATATATTGTTTTCATCTTCGTGCTTTAACATCGACGGCGGGTGCGGCTAGCCAACAGGGGATGCTTACTCCTCCCGGGCACCTGGTCCCACCTCTAGCTTGCTAGGGGTCCGTCGATGCTTAATTTTTTGCTCTATTGTGAGTGCTGTTGAGATTATCGTCAGGATCTTCTTTAACTCATTACTAACGAGAAAAATAAAAACACGGATAAGTAGACGGAGACACTATACGTGAAGTACAACTTTATCTTATGAACAATCTCAATATTTCAGTACAAATGAGGGAAATTTTGTAGGTGGCGCTGTAAAAACTGAATAATATATATTTTCATGTCTCCTAAGTGTTATTTAAAAGTTTTAGGCTAAATGAATAGTAAAAAGTATTAGAATGTTGTTTTAAGTAATCAGTGTCCATAAGGGTGAACATGTGAATGTTGTGACCTCTTTTTTGGAAGCTAATATTAAAGATCAACATGTACTCCGATAACGTAGTTGAAGGGAAATATTAGAATGGCTTTATCTGATTGTATTAATATTATAAGAGTTTACATGGTGAGCGAAAGAGGCCTACGTAGGGCTCTTGTTCAATTCTGTCATCAGAAGTGGAAGCATCACTGATGAGAAACACGTGTCTGGTGCATCAAAATTGGTTTGAACTTTTCGTCATGAAGGTATAGAGTTGGAACACGTCCGCGTATTATCATGATAATATAGAAAGTCTGTTGGAAGGATATCTGGTCTGTTTCTAGTAGTAAGGATCATATTGAGCCGATATGAAAGTTTTCAATTGAAGGAAGAAAGGTTGAACTGAAATTACACTCTGTGAGTTTTGCCTGCCAAAGTACTAATCACGTATAGAGAAGATGACGACAAATATAAAGACGTTATCTTCTGCAGACAGTTTTAATGACATTTTTTAGACTTCGGGAAATTGTTCGTTTTCTTTAATTTGCTTTAAAATGTTAGGTCGGCAGGTTCGTTCCCAAATATTCATCCAATATCTTTATCATCGTTCTCGTTATTCCCCAACAGGAAGCTGATCGCTATTGGTGATATAACACGTCTATTAAATCTTCTAGCAACAATCTTATTTTTCATCATCAGCTCTGACTTCAGGGCAAAAAGAGGTGCGCTGTGGTTAATTGACACCCTTTAACGGAGTAGATAATGGGTGATAGTAAATAATAATCTTATATCTCATTTCATAGAGTCATCACGTGGTACCAACATACAGCATTAAGATCACTTATACTCACGTGTCAGGAGAAAATGAGGAATAACAAATTCGTCATGTCCTTTAAAGAGGATTTATAATTTTGAACTTTCCCTTTTGAGCAAAACACATTATTTACGTTCAAAAGGGAAATTATGTTTGAATAGGTTGTCCTTTGTCCGACGCCGACCTGATAGAGCTAATTAAGTATGATTTGTGGCATTTTGCTTCGACCTCATTCTCGAAGATTCACAAAAGGAAACTGAACGATCAGTCAACAAAATAAAATAGACACTGATTTAATGTAGTTTCATTCGAACAAATGATCTAACGTTGCTCATTAGAGTCGACTTCAAAATAGCTTGCAATTTTTCAAATGCTTTGAATAGACCCATCATATTTTGCAAACAAGCCTCCTCGCTTTGAGCCATTCAGTATAAACAAAAGAACATAGAATAGTGAAAATCTTTATACGCAGAGAAATGCTCAATGTATATCGTTTGAATACATGATGTGTGCAATTCTAAAGACAAATGAGCATAACTGTCAAATAATTAGTTGACATGAAAGAACAACGAAATATCGATAAGTTATTACATTTTTTTTAATTTCTTCGTGGTGTAACCCGCGATTTAGTGCTTTATTTCAATTTCTTTATTTTCTAACTTTCAATCGCTATTGTGACTCATTGATTGAAATGTTATATATTGAAAATTGTGTCCATATGTATTTTGAATTTTGCGAAATTGTTTTCTCTTTGTATTTGTTTTCTTCAGATAATTCTCACTTCTCAACCCTGAAAGTAGTGCATGATTTAGCCTGCTAAGTTATATTCTATTTTACAGAGCTTGGTATACAGACACCTAACTGTTACTGCCTAGAAAGAAATAAACTCTATTGTAACAATGCTGGTTTACGAGAATTCCCATCTGGCATTTCATCCAATGTAACTGTTCTGTAAGTAGAAGTGATCAAAGTGATTACAAATATTCCTTTTAGTTGCAGTTAATGTTAACATTGACAGATTATGGACAGGTAAAAACCTGCTTTCTCTATGTTATGTCTCAATAAAATCTAATCTCAATGCCAATATCATTCAAAAAGAAATTTAAAACAGTTGCTTGATGTTTGTCTCGAGTATTTGTTTCAAAAGAATTTCATTGTTCTCTTTCATTGCTTTTTATTGCCTTAGTTAAAATCGATGACTTTTTTCATTTTTTTTAATCTAGAGCAAGCTTATTTCAAATAATAGTAATCAGGTGAACTTCAATATCGAAGGTGCATAATATAGGCACCTACACATTAAATAGTATAAAATTCATTAAGATGGAATAAGGAATCGAATGTTCGAGATTCAAATATTCTTCTTTTTGCAAGATATAATAATACACAGCCAATTGTGCCTCATATGAAATTCATGTGAAATTTACATGAACTTCACATGAAAGTTCATATGAAATTTATGTGAAACGAGCACGAACATGAAATTTACATGAAATTTTTCACTTGAAATTCATGTGAAGATTTTTTGCATGGATGATATGTGAATTCAGTTTCCTGTGACGGTCACTTAGAAAAATTCATATGAAATTCATGTGAAAGAAATTTATATGAAATTCATGTGAAATATTTTTCACATAAATCTTATGTGAAATTTATATGAATTTTACATGAACTTTCATTTGAAATTTACATGATGCTCATTTCATATTTATTTCATGTGAGGCACTATTGGCTGTGTACATTTTTGATTTAAAAGAAAGAAAACTTCAGAGAGATACAATTTGTTGATGTACAATAAAGAATAGCATGCGTTTAACAGAGGGACATATTTTCGACAACATCTCATTGCAGCCACGAAATTGACCTTCGGATTGCGGGAAAAATGCAAAATTTCGTGACGTCACAATGCTTTTACCTCGGACAAACAAGCTTCGAACCTCAGTCAAACATCAAAATTGCATTGTGACGTCATGGAATTTCTCAAATTTTTCCCGCGATCGGAAGGGTCAATTGTAACGCCCAAACCTTAGAAACCCTCATCACAAATGATGAAAATAACATTCTGAAGAATGTGGCTTTTACAATTCATGAGGCATCGCTTATGCAAATAAGTCGTGATGGAAAATCAAACACAAAGCAGATAAATAATTAAAATTCACAAATCATACAAATCCTTGAAAATTATATTGAATTTAATAGATAACTGAATAAATGAATGAATGAAATTACTAATGGCCAATGGATGTTTAAATGACAAATATTGATAATGACCATATCTCCTACACAGTAAATATCGATAAGTCAGAAAATCATAAACCGAAGGTTATCTTAATATCTCTTTTTGTATTATTAAAAAAAAAAAAAAAGGGGGGGGGGGGACTTAGCTCATTGACCCCGTATCAAAATCTATAATAAGAAAAATAACAAAAAATCAATGAAATATATCTACAGTCAGCGTGATTTATAATCTGTGTAGGTGGCACCACGCAGAAAAATGGTGCGACCTCTAATGATTTTGCCTTGCCATCTGAGTAACTGGTTGGTACTTCTGTGATTGTTATTGAAATAAATTCAAATAAACACTGAAATGACCAGGCTTCAATTGTTGTAGTATAGTCATGGGATCACACTAAGATAAGGAAACTTAAAGATATATTCTGATTGCAGAAAATCAGTCTGTAGTATGCATTCCGTCTAAGAAACAAAACAGTGCATCTCTATATGATATAAAATAACAATAAAATTAATTGACCCTTATTAAAAATCTGCAAATTCTATGAAAAAGGTTCAAATCAGAAAAAAGACCAAACTGTAATCAAATCTCATAGTAATTTAGTATTGTTTAGTTTTATTGCACCAGTATGCAATTTGCCTAAATGAAATTCTAACCTCCCAGTAAAGCTTAAGCAAAAATGTATAAATATATTGAATACCCTAGTGGTATGAAAATATATTGTTTTACTCATTTCACTATTTATGTGATATTTGAACCCTATTATGGATAAACTTGCACCATATGGCAAACATAATTCATCATAAACCCTATATAATGACATTTTTATTGTATAAATATGTTGTGACCCTATTACCTGATAGGATCACTTTTCATTTCATTAAGATTTTATTGAACAGTTTTTTTCTAAATGAGTGCATTCTTCTTTTTCATTGTTTCCTATCCCAATTTCGATTCCATAACCGTAGTACGAAAGATTTTTAATTTTTATTTGAAATTACTTTTAGCACTCGTCTTTGATTTGCATAACATTTTCAAGAATTTATACTCCTATTAATTGTGATTCTTGGATTCTAATTTTTGTTATTGAGTTTGACTTTCATTCAATGATGATATTGTGTCATTTTTTTCTAATTCTGAAAATGTGTTTAAAAGAAGTAAGAATTTGTGAATTGGAATACTAGTATCCAAAGTGCATACGAATTTTTTTGTGTTGTATACAGTAAATTTATCAAGAAGATGAAAGGGATAAGATACATGTACTCCCCCTCCCCCAATTAAGAAATTATATATCCGAGATTCAGATAACCTACCTTTTTATTCTAAGGAAAAAATACATCAGAACGGACAACTTGATGATAGAATAAATAATGATAAGTGGTCGAATGTCAAACACAAAACCATAAATGTATATTCATAAGAAAGGAGGGAGTCTCCAATAGCACTCAGAACCCTTAGCAAAATCTCAAAGCACCCAATGCAAAAACACAGCAGAAACGCCAAATCACACAGAAACATCAAACACAAATGCCTACACATAAACCAACAAGACCAATGGACAATCGGTGCCGACGTAGGACGGCCATGTACCATGCCAGTAGCAGACGTTGCAGTTAATCGAATTACGTGCACACAACCCTCCCACTTTTCCGATTACCCAGAGGTTTCGAAGAACGTACAATTGTTGTGTAAAATAAACACCGCACTGTAAGATGATCATACAAAACAGACAGCATGACTCAGGGGCAAAGGAAATAACAATCAATAGGTATACAAATTCCTGAAAAATAGACGAAATAAAAAAAGAATAATGATAAAAATTGGGTGGATAATGAAATGAATACGCCAAACAGAGGAAACATTCCCGACAACTTTTCATTGTGACCATGACAATAAATATCTCTATCCACATAAACCTTGTTCACAAAATAATGACAAATTCGTGGAAATGATTCTTTTTGATAGTATTCAGGCATCACAAATACAAGCAATTTCTGGAATTTTTATTGAAACGTTCGTGGCAGAGATATAAAACGCCAATCTGATCATGTTCTCTTTTTCAATATTTTTAGATTTCTTTGTTAAGGTTTTGTAACAGCAATACGCAATAAGCCTCAATAAAACTCTGACGTTCCCGTAAGGCTATTACGAAACTGAATCAAAAGATATAAAATACATGGATGGTATTAAAACGAGTATGTTTTACTTTATTTTTGATACATGAACGATTTTATGGACAGATCTGTAACATATGGCAAATGTAATTAATCATCCCCTCTTTATAATGACATGTCTGTTGCATAAATGTGTTTTGATCCTATTTAGCGGTATTAACCTACACGAAAACCTATTAAAAGATAAGTTGATAAAATGAACTCATTTATTACTACATGTAGTATTTTGTTTATCCAATAAAATGAACCGATATGTATAAGATATGCTTGTAATCTCGTTTACGTAATATTTCCTATATTGTATCATGTCGACAGAGAAAAACGATCTAGAAATATGTTTCCTTTCTTATTTCTCGCTAACGAAATAACATCGATTCGAATTCGCTTTTCCAATTTGATACTCTATGATTTATTCGTTCTTTGTATCTGATTGTATAATGTCGAAGGGTTCCAACTATGTATGTTCCATCGAGAAAGCATTAAGCGTTTGTTGAGATTTCTTTTTACATACATTTGTAAATGCGAACATGGATATTTTTTTATCGTTTACAGTATATAACTCATATCCTAGTTTCATATGTATATGTTATTCGACTTTGCCGCTGATGCTCTGATATCTAGTGGTTCAGTACGTTTTCATGATTTTGTTATTTCGTAGGTATAACAAAGTAGTTAATGCTTTGATCTTATTAGTCAGAACAGAGAGACTTACTAGAACGATAAGGTTTTTACTTGGATATATATGAACAACCAATGTAATTCCCTGAGATGAAACTATTGAAAGGAACGTTCTTGTATTTCGTATGAAAACGCTCGTGATGTCACAATACATAAGATCTAAAGAAACATCCTGCGACGACTATTCCAAGCTGCAAACTGTACTCGTGGTGACATGAATGCAACATCACCTTCGTCACCTTGTTACATAGAAAACCGCGATTTCAGAAAATAAGAATGAAACAGACAGCTGTGGTGCATGCCATATGTTAGCGCATTATATGTACGATCAATGCACTTGCTGTGTGTTGCATACCCGTAAAAACACAAATTCAGACACTTATTCTCTATATGTTAAGATGTGCATGCTCCCGAATATATCTATTAAAAAGCCACTTCTTTTGACTGCGAGCTTTTATTTGAACATCCAACCACAAACAGAATTAAGCTGAAATCGGATTAATAAAATTCAACCGCTGTGTAGTCTAATAATACATTATCAGACGCCACCGATTTCTAAGAAAATACGACACCAATAAAAGTGCTAGATTCGTATAAAACGTTCGTACAAATATGTCGGTTTCAGCTTTCGAACACTCACAAGTACCCTGTAACATTTATGAAAAGTACTTTCTTAATCTGCTTTGTTACAGATACATTCAGAAAAGTATTAAACAGGTTTGTAAAAAACAATTATTCGAGGGCGAAGAGATTGTAAAGATCTAGTAAACCTCTCTATTCTGACTAGACTGTAAATTAATTGTATTGTTTATTCGTCAAAAGCATATGCAACTTATAGACAAAGTATAAAATACATTGAACATATAATAATTAATTTTCATTGGCTTCAAAATAAAAGAGGAGAAATACGTAGGGTATACACTTGAATGAGTTAAAGAAGATCCTGACGATACTCTCAACAGCACTCACAATAGAGCATTAAATTGAGCATCGACGGACCCCCAGCAAGCTAGAGGTGGGATCAAGTGCCCGGGAGGAGTAAGCATTCCCTGTTTGGCTAGCCGCACTCGCCGTCGATGTTCACGCACGAAACTGAAATGATAGAAAGTCTTCAAATAGGGGATGAATTGAAATTTCAAAATGAGAATTGCCATTGCACATATGATATGAAACAGCATTTATTGTTAACTACAAAGTATCACAGGGATCAAATGAATACTCTCTCTGCCTTTAATAACATTTCTCTGCTGTATTATTTCTGATAACTTCGTATGAAATAATTGAATAACATATTTTTTTCCACAGAGACTTGTCTGGAAACAGCATTGAATATTTAACCAGAAATGATCTAAATTCACTGTGGAAGCTTGAAATGTTGTAAGTATCGAACGTTTCAACCTCTATGCCTCTACTCTCTCAATCTCTTAGTCTTGATGTAATTTGTGTTGATTCACATCGAAATAGAAAGGATATTTTCAAACATTTTAAAAATATCAATAAGAGGATGACCCAAGCGCATCCACATAGATGTTAGAGATGTCACAACTAGTTGGGGATTCCAGGATATCCGAAAAAGCACGAAAGACATAATCTAGATAGTAACATTCGTTTTCTCGAAGAAAGTTGAAAATCTCCTACATGTACATGACGCCGTTGTCATACTAACAGGAAAAAACAACAAAATAATCAAACATAGAGTGGACAAGCACAAAATGAGACACAATGGAACAAGTAAGACCAACATCAAACACGACATGAAAACACTAAACATAAAAGATTACACATAAAAAAACGAGCTCTGGTTACACATTTTTTTCTCCAATCTTGTGTTGTCCTATATCATTCCAGTATACATTGTTATAATCTTGGGATGTTCTTTTTTATAGTCCATGATTTTTACTTCCTTGTCCGTTTTTATCCCGTGGGCGACAAGAAGAGACAATCAAAGTTTTATCTCTCCTTTTTTATTGTTCAAACATTGTCATTGATGAGTGTCATTTAGCAATTTTTTTTTGGTTTTGCTTTGATTTTATCCTTGAGGTAACATAATCCTTCGTTCTTATTTATCTGATATTTCAGAATTTCAAATTATTTGAAAAAAAACTGCTGTCATTTCTGCGACTGAATGAATCTTATTTGAATTAATGTGAAAATTGATATTTTACCTGCGACGTATAGTTTAAAAAGTTCATTTCAATGCTTGTGCCAGAGTGAAGTAATTAAAGTAAACATCCACCTATTGGAAATCTACAACTTAAGAGATTAACACCCAAACAACTTTTGGTAACACATTTCATATCACCACGGGTTATAATAGATCCTGGATTGGAGTCGATCACATTTATAAGATTAAATACTTGAAATTGACATGTGGGTGCGCTACTTTCAGCTTGAAAATAACAACTGATGTCAATTTGTTAGCCGAAATTATCTCATCTACTAGGTATTGCTGTTTAGCTGCGCCACCTCCAATAAGATGGGTCAATATGTTTCTTTGTTGGAGACTTGGAGTGATTGTCTTTAAATAATGAATGAAATTGTGTATTGTATATCATGAATTTGATAACAGTATTCCTCTTTCTATGGCCCTATCAAATAAGTCTTGCTGGGTATTCTTTTCTTCTTGTATCAATACAATGTCTATTTTTCCCGAACCACTTATAATACATCGGACCTTCTCTGCACTATTATCTTCGAATGCCCCCATCCCCACCCCAACCCCTCCTAGTTGTCAGACATTACAAGAGACTACAAAGGGATAAGGTAAACCAAATAAACAAGACTTTACCACAAAAAAAGCTACTGTACGCATAAACCAAGGAAACAATGGACAAGGACTGATAACGAGAACAAAGTAGGTATACAGAAATAGATGTCTTGACAGTGATGAAGGAAAATAATTTCTTTAACATTTGCTGTTCACAAATTGTACAAATTTGAACTATCTTTTTTGTCTATATTTTCAGATTTATCAGTAATAACGAATTGACGGCAATAACAAATAACACGTTCGGATCCAATGAAAATCTAAAGAAGTTGTGAGTAACAAATTTCAAATGATATATCAGAATCTATTATTTTCTCAAATATTTTTAAAAGTCTCAGAAATAAACGATGATTTATCTTGTAAAATTCGCTGTTTAGTATGGTTCCAATGAATCAAATTGTTAATCTAACAAATGTAACACTGAATATGTATTGAAAATGCTGAGATAATGTGAATTATCTCTTAAGTATTGGGAGTAAATTTCTTTGAAAAACATATCGGGTCAAAAAGCGCGTTCATGTAACCGGAAGTGAAGTTAAGCACCAACGTACCGATAGAAGTAAATTTATTAAGATAAATGAGTTACTTAAAGAAGATCCTGACGATAATCTCAACAGCACTCACAATAGAGCACTAAATTGAGCATCGACGGACCCCTAGCAAGCTAGAGGTGGGGCCAGGTGCCCGGGAGGACTAAGCATCCCCTGTTGGCTAGCCGCACCCACCATCGATGTTCACGCAAGAAACTGAAAACAATATATAAAATACATGCACTGTCTGAGGTAATGTCTGTATAAAAAGTGTTATGGCGACCATATTATGGGAAAATATTCAGAACACTTACTTACTGTTAACCCCGCCGCGGGGAACTTTTTTACGAGCTCCACACGGCAAAGGGCATAAGTGAGAAACAAATGAGGTAAAGAAGATCCTGACGATAATCTCAAGAGCACTCACAATAGAGCACCAAATTGAGCATTGACGGATCCCTAGCAAGCTAGAGGTTGGACAAGGTGCCCGAGAGGGGTAGGCATCCCCTGTTGGCTAGCCGCACCTGCCATCGATGTTCAAGCACGAAATTGAAAACAATATATAAAATACATTATAATACAATATAATAAAAACATCCAGACCATGAAAAGGATATTTTGGGGGTGTATTTTTATAACAACCGTTTTTATCATAGAAATAAATTTTGGCAACGATATCTTTATGGATGCTTTTCCTTAATCTATTTTCTTTAAGATAACACCTTTAACACCTTTGTGACAACTATTTTCTTGATTTTTTTTATTCAAATCTAGTTCGACCAATATCAATCTTTATGTAGGACAACCTCTAGCCAAAATGTCACTTCTAGTTAAGAGATGAATCCTTCGAATCGTAAAATTTCTCTTTTTATGTCAAAATTAAAAACCGGATGTGCATCTCGGTCGACCAAAAAGCGGCATAATTTGGCTGAAAGTCACCATTAACATCGGTGAACATGGAATATGGAGCAATTATGAGCATTATATGTCTTTAACTTAAATAATCGGCAATTTGACAACATTAGCGATTGAAAGAGGATAGTTGGAATAAACCTTAACCGGAAGTCGACTGAAATAATTTAATACCTTTTTTAGCTCACCTGAGCAAAGCTCAAGTGAGCTATTGTCATAGCGTGCCGTCCGGCGTCCGTCGTCCGTCCGTCGTAAACTTTTCACATTTTCGACTTCTTCTCCAGAACGGCTGAAGGGATTTTGATGAAACTTGGTGGGTATGAAGTACTAATGTTCCCCTACAAGCGTTGTTGTTTTTCGTCCGGATCCGTCAACAGGTGGCGCCACCACAGCCAAAAGTAGGTCACGGGGGTACCCTCCTTTGACAAACTTCTTCTTCAGAACCGAAGCATGTATCGACAAACCGAAAGCAACAGGATGATCTAGAGAGATGTCTGTGTTGTTATTTTTGGTTCCTCGTCGAAGTCAAATTTTTGACGCGTTTTTGACGTCTTTTCGGACTTAGTCAGAAATGCACATTTGTGCACTATTTCTTTAAATAACTCCCACCATATTTCAAAAGAAAAGAAACTCCTTGTATTTCCTATAGCTACACACCAACAGTTGCATCTAAAATTTACAATTACAAACGATTCCTGCAGTGTATTGATTTAAGTAATCCCTCACTACATCCACTTCCCTGCGAATGTTCTTCATCGGATTTCAACTACTCTCCTTGTGGACACGTTATTACTGGTGACCTTAGTATAGTCAAGAACGACAAGTTGAGAGAATTGTTAAAAAAGGGTCCCAAATACAGAGAAAGTATGTCCTTTACATGGAACCAAAATGTCAAAATTATCATGGACTCTTGTGAGGAATATGCAAGACGTTGGGCAAAGAAAGAGGATGTACAGCTCGACACCCTTTCCGAATGGATAAAATCAATCAGAGGGTTACTTTTATCTAGAATTAACCGATTAAAATCAACTGTGAACACCAGATTCGTGTCTATATTTAAAGACCCTGATGTTATCACAGAGCTCACCTACCTCCAAGAACATTATGCCATCACACCAGCGGACAAAGCCTCAAATAATTACACATTTACTTGCAAAAAGTACTATTTCGACAGTCTAGTTAAAGAGTTGGGTTTAAATTCGACACCTGGAAATCCCACTTACACCCCAACAAACCTTTCTGCCTCTGAAATAATAGATAACCACAAATCAGCTCTTACTTCCTTTGGCTTCGACACTACCAAATTAGATTTAGATTTACCATACTTGTACTGCATACCTAAAATGCATAAGAATCCGTACAAACAACGTTTCATCGCTGGTTCCTCAAAATGTTCTACCAAATCTGTATCGATCTTACTCACCAAAGTTTTATCTGAAATCAAATCTGGGCTTCAAAAATATTGTTCGACAGTGTATTCTCGCAGTGGTATCAACCAGATGTGGATTTTAAAGAATTCGAAGGAACTTTTAGAACATCTGAAATCCACTCATTTTAGTAGAGTCCATTCGATCAAAGCCTTTGATTTTTCGACACTTTACACTACAATTCCACATTCTAAATTGAAAGAAAGACTCGCAAAAATTATAAGTAATGCGTTTACAAGTAAGAACGGTAATCGCAAATACAAATTTATTGTTGTTAACTATGACAAAACCTACTTTGTAAAAGAAAAGTCCGATTCTGAAAATAAGTACACTGAAACAGACATTATTCATATGTTAAACTTTCTGATCGACAACATTTTTGTGGTGTTTGGAGGAAAGGTCTTCCAACAAATTGTCGGAATTCCAATGGGGACCAATTGTGCCCCACTCCTTGCCGACATTTTCCTTTACTCGTACGAAGCTGAATTCATTCAATCTTTGGTCTCTGAAGGGAAAAGATACTTAGCTTCTGACTTTAACTTCACTTACAGATACATAGACGATGTGTTGTCCATCAATAATCCAAAATTCGCGGATTACCTGAGCAGTATCTATCCTTCGGAGCTTGAAGTCAAAGAAACCTCAGAGACAATTAATTCAGCATCCTATTTGGACATAATGTTGTCCTACGACACTGATGGTCACATGAACACCTCACTCTATGACAAACGTGACGACTTCAATTTCAGCATTACAAACTTTCCTTTTCTGAGTAGCAACATCCCTTCATCGCCTGCTTATGGCGTGTTCATATCTCAGTTGATACGCTATGCCAGAGCAAGTACCAAATATACGGATTTTGTTCTGAGAGCTAGGCGTCTTTCAGATAAGCTTCTCGGTCAGGGATATGTTTGTGACCGACTAACATCGTCACTAAGGAAGTTCTACGGTCGATATGGGGAACTCGTCATACACTATGATGTTCCACTCTCAAGAATGGTGGATGATATTCTGTCATAGACCATTTGAACCATCGAACCAAAGATTGTACTCTATATCTTCCAAAATGGAAGTAACCGGATGTGACAGTTCTACCGAATTGAAGCGACGGGTGTTGCATGCAAGCAGGAGATGCTTACTCTTCCTGGGCACCTGATCTCACTCCCATATCGGGAGTTCGCTTCTTTTCGTATGGTGGAGGTTTTTGTTTGTTTGCTTTGGTTCCTGTTTTGTCCTGATTTTGTATGCCTTCGGTTTCTGATTTTTGAATTATCGATTTTGTGCTGTATACAGGGATATGGTCATTATCCATATTTGTCATCAATAAGTGTATGATTTTACACACTCATTTACTGCATATTTATCAAATTTAACTTACTTAATGCTTTATGTATTTTATGCTTAAATTTTATTTTTTTGATTTTTTATGATTTTTATCTTATGTAAAAAGGAAGGGGGGGGGGTTGATTTTCATACATTTTCTGCTTCTTTTCTATAACCACTCTTCAGATTGTCATGACAATTTGTAGGTATGAGGTACTCATGCATGGTACCCTACAAGTGAAAGAATTTTGTCAAGATAACCACTTTTGCATTTTTAAGGAATATTTTCTAAGATTGTACATAGGTATAATGTATGTTTTCCATGCCCAATGGACCCATGTGGAGTGGCTTCAAACCCCGGCGGGACCCCAACAATTTTTAGCTCACCTGAGCATTGCTTTGATATGTATTTTATACTAAAATTTTAATATTTTTTTATTTTTTATGAATTTTTTTTTTCTAATGTGAAAAGGAAAGGGGGGGGGGGGGGATTTTCATACATATTCAACTTCTTCTCCAGAACTGCTGAACAGATTTTTATGAGTATTTTTTCAATCATGAATAGATATGTTTACTATGCACATGGACCCAAGGCTTGTGGGTTCAAGTTCTGGTACTTCTTTTATCTATATCAGGAATTTTAACCCTGGTAACTTTAGTTTCGTATAAGAGGGGGAGAACTCATATAGTTGGTATATGTATAACAGCAGAACTCATGTATGCAGGAGTTGTCTTTCTTTAATATTGATATGTTTTTGAGGTTTAAATTCTTGGATTATCGATTCATTTGAATGTTATATATTTTAAATTATAAAATAAGTATGCAAAAGGAAAGTGAATAATTCAAAAAAGATGAATAAGTATTTTCAAATTTATCTTGTGAAGACTTAGATATATAACTTTGAAATTGAAATATTGAGAGCAGCTCAAAATATTAATGTAAAAACAGAACTCTACATTTACATCAATGTTATCAACAACGTAGTGAAAGGAGGGGGCTGTAATTATTAGCAGGATTTTGCTTTAGCTTCTGTATAACTGTCTCTCTCGGGTTACTTAGATTACTCAAGAAGAAGGGGGGAGATGATTTTCATACATATTCAACTTCTTCTCCAGAACCGCTGAGCAGATTTTCATGAAACTTGGTATTTACGTGGCAGATGGCCGTCCTAAGTCGGCACCGGTTTCCCATTGGTCTCGTTGGTTTATGTGTAGTCTTTTATGTTTCATGTTTCTATGTTGTGAGTTGGTGTTCCTTGTCCCTTTTGCATCTCTTTCTGTGGGTGTCTGTTCTGTGTTTTTTGCATGGGTGTTTTGGGATTTTGCTGTGGGTGTTGCAACCTGGTGTTGTTGGAGATCCCCTCCTTTCTTGGTAGGAATGAAGTAATCATGGTCCCCTACAAGTATAGTTGTTTTTTTTGTCCGGATCTGTCAACAGGTGGCACCACCACAGGCAATTAGAAAACAGGAACCTGATCAAATATTCTTTTCTTTTCTTATTTGCTTCATGTTACTTCATTATTATTACTTCATTTACTCCATACGTTTTCTGCACAAAATATTTCTTAAGGCTTTTGAATTAATGACAATCTACTGTAAATTGCTTCATTTTCGTCAGTACCAATTTTCGTCAATTCGTTCAAATGACCATTTCGTCAGTACGTAAATTCGTCATCCAAGGGTCCCTTAAATATAAATTTGTCTGTTCAAATGCCAACTTAATATTCAGGTATAGGCCGTATGCGTTTGTTTTCATTGTTTGTTTAACAATTATTGGTAAACAAACAATTAGAGACATGTATACCACCTAGCTTGTTTTGCATGTTGTGAAAACATATCATTTGGTAATTAGAAGTACATTATCTGTGACTTTGTGTGCGTATTCAGTTTTCAATGATTTATCATTTGCCTGTTGTACAATGTATTTTAGACTCTTAAGATTCAATTTTTCCTTTCTACACTATATTTTGTCAAGAATATTTATATTCTTCGATACGTAATTTCGTCAAGGGAGGCACTGACGAAAATTGGTACCTGACGAATAAAAACCAATTTGCAGTATCTGATGCATCTTTAGGTTGTCCATTCTTTCCCCGAAGAAGTCAATTAGTACATGTAGTTTCCTCTGCTAATCTTTCTCCTCCTTTATTTCATATCTTATTTTGTGCATGCATTTCATATGTCATATTCCTAATTGTTGTTTTGTTCAGTTTTGTGTGCTTTGTTTAATTTTACATGTATACATATTTGTCGGTCAAAACCTCTTAGGAGCTTGTGTTAACCTGTTTTCATATATGCCAATTTTAAATAAACATTGTTTTGTCTTAACATGCTAAGTATTCTCAGGTGTTCTCAGGTGAGGGTTGTGGCCCCTGGGCCTTTTGTTTTACATAAAACCTGATGTGAATTGTGAATCTTCAGCCTAATGTGGTTTAACTCTTTTTCAAGTACCTGTTACCTTAATTTTTCGATACTTTTCTTCAAACTTTATTCTACATTGTTTTCCCTCAAAAATACCTTTTTTTTTTCATTTGAGGCTCTATCCAAGCCAAATGTTTCAATTTCGATATCATTTTAGTATATTATGTTAACAAAACGTGTAAAGTTATCTGCAAAAGAATTGATATTTGATATATATAATGCAAAAAACTCTCGGTACTATCGTTCAAAGTATAAGGTCTTCTAAATATTGGGGTGTTGCTTAACTTTTATCTGTGTGTATGCGTTCCACGTGACTTGATGTTTAGAAGTGTACTAATAACTTCTTTCCAGCTCTGTCGCCTGAAAGAAGCTTCGTTTTGGCCCTCTATCGATTTGACACCATATATATTATTTGGCTGTTTCGGAAACTTGTCATTCCATTCCTAAATATTATCGAAATTAAATGAGGTTAACATCTTAGCACCATCCCTCCAATGCTATTTTGAAAATAGATTTTAATTGGATATGCTACTGAATCCACACTACAGGAAATTCGGAGCCGTGCACTCTCTGTAAAGCAAATGTACAAATTTAAATTCAAAAATGAAAGAAGAGGGCGCTACTAAAATGAATTATGGCGGCATATAAAAAAGTATGCTACATGTGCTGAAATTAACATAAGAATGACATTCCTTCGGGACAAGGGTTTGATAAAGGGAGAATTGATACAGTCAGGCTATGGTCGTTTTACTTATCGTGTAAATGTACTTTTGTAGGAATTTGGTTGATAACAAGATTCACCACATAGAATGTACTGCATTTCCAGCAAGTAATAAGTTAGAAGAACTGTAAGTCAATTTTATTTTCATGGTGTGATCTGTAGTGCTGTATATTGATATTGGAATATTGAAGAGTATCGATATTTTGAGATTTTCAATATGTATCGATATACAAATGCTGAGTATCGATACTTTCAATACATTTGATAAGAGAAAAATATTTTTATATTTCTTTTGAATCTTCTGTGATCACATCAACATTTAGACATATGAGTTCAAATACTCCATTCATGATTTTGTTGAGAAAGATGAAAAGTGCATTGATAATATTAAGTATTGAAGCAAAATATATTGTATTCTTCGGTTGATCGTCTTTCTCTTCAGCGCATTTGAAATTTTCTGTTACAAATTTTCTTGAAATTTCTAAAACGTGGGTCCTGTAGCATCATATCCCACCCATCCTGCTACGTCTTTCGGTACATTTCTGGACATAATAATTTCACACTTTTTAGCCATATTACATTATTTAGACTGAGGAACACTGACGAGGGTTAAGTACACGAAACGTGCATGTCTGGTCCATGCTGTAAATTTATCTGGTCGTAAATGATGCTATTGAAATTAAAGACATTTAATAATTGTATTGAAAATTTTATTCAATTTAATTGAACTACTTGGTGAGTGTCACTGCTGGTGGACCAAGAGACCCCGAGCTCACATGTAAGCAAATGTCCAATCAACTTCGGTTGATCGTCTGTCTCTTCAACGCATTTGAAATTTTCTGTGACAAAATTTCTTGAAATTCCTAAAACGTGGGTCCTGTAGCATCATATCCCATCCATTCTGCTACATCTTATGTACATTTTTGGACATAATAAGTTCACACTTTTTGACCATATTACATTATTTAGACAGAGGATCATTGACGAGGGTTTAGCACCCGAAACGTGCATGTCTGGTCCATGCTGTAAATTCATCTGGTCGTAAATGGTGCTATTGAATTTAAAGACATTTAATAATTGTATTGAAAATTTTATTTCAATATGCAGCACTAGTGATCTGTAAAAATTAATTAGGCTAATTTGGGTCATATCAACAATATTGAATTTTACGAATGAATGTGTAGAAGAGGTTATGTTCTGCTCATAAAAGCTTGTATCAGGGCATTATCAAACATTGAATTGAAAAAGTTACAAACACAAATGAAACAAAATGAGAATAATCAGTCGTCTCTCAGGAGATAAGTTTAAATGGTTATGCTCAATTACACTTTAAAACAGTATATACATGAATTTAAATGAATACACGTTTCAGCATGACCATGCCTCTCTTAAGAAATATCACCAAAAAAGTAAGAATGTTTTGTATTTTTTCGTGGATTTAATTCAGTCAGGGTGTTGGATAATGAAAGGCTTAATCTATAAACTCTTATGATTTAATCAAATTGAATTAAGAATTTACACATATGTCTATGGACGAAACTGGAAAGTTGTAACTAAAATATACATTCTCTTCTCACTCCTTCACTTCTCTTCATATGGTAGATTTTTATCATTTCTGTTCAATTGCCTTAGTTCTGGTTTTATCCTGGTTTTGTATGCCCTTGGTTAGATGATTTTTCGAGTAACGATTTTGTACTTCTTGATAGGAATATGGTTTTTCCATATTTGTCATAGACAAACAACTGTATTTTAACACCCCTGACCTCATATTCAAAAATCTTCCAGTCATAACATAATTCAAGAATATAGAATTTACCATATTACGCCTTCAAGTTCATAGCATCAATTAAGAACATATAAATTTGCTGCATGGACCAGACATGCACGTTTTGGATACGTAACCCTCGACAGGGATCCTCAATCCAAACAATGAAATATAGCCAAAACTCTGAAATGTTAAACGTCTTCAAATTCGATAGCATCATTTAAGAAAGTTATGTAAAAAAATACATTTACGAAGAAACGACCAATCGAAGTTTATCGGACTTGGCTACGTTTACCCTCGGTGACTCATGTCAGATAAAAAGCAATGAGTAACAGGTAAACGTATCATCATTTGAAATATTGATGATATATTTTGATAGCAAAAGTTAAATCGTTTTCTAATAAGAATGTCAAATACATAAAATCCCCTTAAGCCACAGATGTGTTGCATAAAACGTAACATATATGGTCGTTACAATGTAACAGTTGAAAAAGACTTTGTTTACGAAATTATGTCCTTTATGCTTTCTCATTGTCACTGTTGTATGAGACCAGGTGATTGCCAGTGTTTTGAAGTAGTTGAAGGACACAAGTTGTCGTTCGTAAGCTGTTCTTAGAATAATCCGCTTGTTATCATACAGGACAGGATATTGCTCCCGATACGAGGTGATCACAAATCTATGTCGACATATTAAAAGAAACCTTTCCTGAGATTCAAATCTGGCTGGGAAACCATACAGATAATTACAGTAATTGATCCTAACGACGTCATCTTAAGCTGATAAAACCGTCTCAGGTTTCCTGCTGATTGCACTATTGCATAATTAGTATATAAGATATAGAAGAGAGGGAAACGATTCAGCACTATTGCATAATTAGTAGCTGAGATGAACGATATGAAAATGTTTGAATTTTTCCTTCTTGTATAAGACAAATCGTCCGAACAAAATGGATAAACAAAATTCATAACGCAGAATGTTCTACTGCATAGTTAGTATCTGTGATGAAGTTAGAGAGGGAAGTGTCTCGAGTTTTCCCTGTTTTAGGGATAACAAACAAACAAATAAACAATTTAAGGATAACAAACAAACAAACAAACAAACAAATAGAAATCTCCATGATAATAAGCGCCAGATTTGATTACAGATACCATTAGGTTACTTTTTTCTAATATGACTTAACATTTCCTCCTTATGTGCAATAAAGTTCGCCTTGAGATTATTATCCAACACCATCCCTCTCAGATAAGCCACGCCTACTATGCAAATCAATTTACTTAATACCAGTTTCTGAAAACTACTTAATAACGATACTTGTCGTCTGCTTTAATCAAATTATAAAAATTCACTGCAGATTTCAGTCTAGAAATTTACAAATTACAAAAAAAAAACTTTTAGCTCAAGGTTTCGGCTTTCATAAACTAGCTAAGACTTTCTGGAAATTTAACAAAAACTAAAGTCAATTTCTTTTAAAAGTCGGATCTATACATGCAACAGAGTACATTACTTTGGGTATTACACATACTGCCTTTTATGGTGATATGATAAACAAAATTAGGAGGATCAAAGGTAGACAGTATAATCATAGAAAATACGTCATGTATCATCAAACGCCTTATGATCCTAATGTCATCAGATGGACACCTGGTACCTGACCAATCTACAGTCATGTACCAGATCATTCTTAAGACTTGCACTCTGACTGTGACGACTGGAATCCATGACGGGCCCTGTCCAAACCTCTTTAGAGAAGACAGGGCCCGACCACCTGCCCTCTCTGAATGTCAGTCGGACTCCTCGGGTGATAACATAAATGAGCTCCTTACAGCCGGCAGAGCACGGACTGTATTACGTACGCCCTCTTTTTATATCTATTTACTTATTCATCTGTGTTGCTTGGGTCCCTGCGTTCTTGTTTGTGTGTGATCATTTAACAGTGAGGAGGTGGTTTTACACCATAATTGTACGTTCATCGAGACCTCTGGGTAATCGGAAAAGTGAGAGGGTTGTGCGCACGTAATCCAGGATAACCACACCATTTGCTACTTGTGTGGCAAATTGCCGTCCAAAGTCGACACCGGTTACCAATTGGTCTCGTTGGTTTATGTATAGTCTTGTGTGTTTGATGTTTATATGTAGTATATCTCTTTTTCGTCTCTTGGTGTGCTCGTCTTTGTGTTTTCGCATCGGGTGTTTTTGGTATTTTGCTGTTGGTTCTGCAACAGGGTCTGATTGGAGATGCCCTCCCTTTCGGCAATTTGTATTATTATTTTTGAGTCTCTTTGGTCTTTTGTGTTTGGATATCGTATTTGATGCTCCTTGTTCCTTTTGTGTTTCTTTTTGTGCTTGCCTACTCAGTGTTTTCGCATAAAGGTGTTTTGGTGTTTCGCTTTGGGTACTGCATGCGAGTCTTGTTGGAAATTCCCTCATTTGTTTAGAACAGAACAAATCTATGATTTTAAAACAAATTATTTCTCCCATATATGACATACGTAATTATTATAATTTGAATAAGGAGTATTGAACTAAATGTGTCGATATTGTCGATGTCACTTTTTTCCCATAGCTTTTGGGGGGGGGGGGGAATTTTGGTTAAAGTTGAATTTTAAGGACTGTTCTATCACATCTCTTATATTGATTGTTTGTACATTCTTTGTCATTTCAGATACCTTGATCATAACGCAATCAGAACTCTCACTAAGAGTATGTTTAATTGTCTCCATAGACTCAGAGTCTTGTAAGTAAAAAGCTACAATTATTTTCCTCTGTTCTGAAATAAACACTTAGTTCCTTAGTGATTGATAATATGTGATTTTAAAGACATTTATAAGAGGGAAAATCAAAGACAATGTTAACATAATTCATCTTTCAAAACACGTAATTGTACTTCAGTGACACATAATTTCTGTAAAAACTACCACATAATCATTTTGATAAGATTACTCCTGTTTTAGACAATTGTATCAGGCAAATTAAGCTTGCATTATAAGTGAGCTAATTGATGTCCTTTAAATACTAAACTCTTCATGGTATATTTATAGGTATCTAAGAAGCAACAGAATTGATGACATAGAGGCAGGAACATTCTCAAGTTTGAAGTCGTTGCAAATATTGTAGGTATCAAAGTAGTATCCGAGCAACACATTGTGAAATAAATACTCATTTTGTAACGTAGTAGCGTAAAAACCTATGGGCTTAAAATTTCGACCCAATGTAGATCTTATAACCTTAAGTCGTGGTTCATAGATTTTATTAACTATGCTTTGTACAGGTTTATGATATTGTATATGGCTAAAAAAGGAGTGAAAATGAAAATAGAAGTCGATCCGTTTTAATTGCGTAAAATTAAGATGAATGTAATTATAACTTGCTTTTTCCCATTTCTTTAAAACATTTAAATTTATATTCTTAAATGAAAATGAGAACATTGCGCTGTAGAGTTCTACTAAATTCCTACATTCTTTTTAATCGCTTGATTTTCATTTTTTTCAGATTTTTGTCAAGAAATCATTTATCCAGAATTAAGACGACTTTCTTTTCGAATCTAGAAAGCTTGGAATATTTGTGAGCATTACTTTTATGAACATATTTCATTAACTTATTCTGTCATTTTTCACATTTTTTCAATTTTGAATAAGTCCTTTGCCGTTTTAGTGAGAATGAATTCCTTTTCAAAGAAAGACAAAAAATAATATAGTAAACACATTAGAGATGAAGGGGAATTTGTATTAAAACATTCAATCATTTTTTGTATCACCTACAAAGCACAGCTTGATATACGCATAGCACATTGTTTACCTTTGTTTCTTTTTAGACAGATAGCTGGCAATAAAATTGTATCCATAGAAGATTTTAGTTTCTCAAGCCAAAATAATGTACGATCATTGTAAGTATAAAGCATAGATGTTGTTATGTCAAATATCAATAACAGGTATCAGTCGCGACCATGTCATATAAGAATATAAGAAATCTTCCCGAGCGGATGTTTGATGAAACCAAAACGATGAATTTTTTTTCATTTTTAACTTTTATGTTGTAGACTCCTCTCCAACAACAGGCTCCGGAAGCTACAGGAGAAATCTTTCGTTGGGCTCGCAAACGTAACATATTTGTAAGTTTTTATGTCTGACAAATATCAATTATAATTTTTTGAACTTTTTAGATGACCATTGCGTCCTTAAGACATGTCATATCAAAATAGATTTGAGAAATCATTGCAATATTTCAAATTTGGTCCATAGGGTTGCCAATATCAAAGATGGAGATGAAACTACATGATATGCTACATGCTAGGCTATAATGTGTAACATAACATTTTCTATCTAAAAATTGATTCCCTAATCAACAGTAGAATTACTTATCTTCCTTTCTACGCACCTGGGAATCTTGTTCAGTTATTTTTGTACTTTGCTGGTACATGTATTAAAATTGGAATCAAATTCGCCTTATAAGTCCCCTACCGGCAACGCCGAAGGGGACTCTTAGTTTCCTCTCGGTCTGCCTGTATGTCTGTCTGTCTATCCGATTGCCAGTTTTCCAGCCTTTTTAATGTAACAAATAGGGATATTCGTGTGAAATTTGATACACAGTTTAGTCTTGGATAGTTACGGAGCAAATTTGACTTTCGTCACGCTTGACTTATTTTTCGAGGAGATATCTCTTTGATGACTTGCATAATGCAGTTCTCCGGACCTTTGTTCTGCAACAGATAAGATGTTCCGCTGAAATGTGATACATATACCATGGTCTTGGATAGTTACAAAGTATGACATTAGGTCACGCATGACCTTTTTCAACGAGTTATACCCTTTGATGCAAAAAAAACCCCAGCTTTCCGGACTTCTTTCTGCAACACATAGAGTTTGATAATTAGCTTTGGCATGTTTAGTTGCAGAGCAAAGTCGACTTACGGAGAATGTCAACTATAGTAACATAGAAAACTCCCCATTTTCTTTGACTGTTTGCGTAGTATTGGTTGCGCAGACATATGCCTTACTGTTATTTTCGAGAGTTCGAGATCTGTTTTAAAGTCAATAAAGGAGGTAACTCTTATTACTGAAGTGAGCTGCACGTACAGTAAGTTTAAATTCATGTTTAATTGAAGAGTTCTAGGCAGAGTATCAGGACATTAATTTATGCCGGTAGGGGACTTATATCGCTCAGAGATCATTATAATATTGTCATTAATTTTCTCGCACATATATGAAATTACAAATATTTCCTTGCTCTAAATGAGCGCATGAAATATTTTGCTATTTCAATGTATTCATTTTTTCCTGGATTACATGTCGAGCAAATCTCTGACATATATTAAAGTACAAGAGAAGCCATCATATTTATTAAAAATACACTACAATATAATAATCTAGAGTAACTTTCCGTAAAATAAGATGTCCGTTGTCAAAAGCATTAATTTGAATGACGGAAAGAAGACTCGCCTACATTTCTCTAATTTTCCGCCGTCCGGAACAAACGAAGCCATTTACGAAGCATCACATCTCAAAAGAGCTTGATAGAACACCCTCTCATCTTACGGTATAATTCTTTTATATGATTGAAAGTAAAAAGGGCAATGCTTCCACTCTGAACATAATCATCAGAAAATCTATCGAATACCATTGTTTTCTTTTTTACTTTGTTTATTAGGTAATCATTTCATGACAAATATGGATACTGACCATATCCCTGTATACAGCACAAAATCGATAATTCAGAAAATCAGAAACCGAAGGCATAAAAAATCACGATATAACAGGAACCAAAGCAAATAAACAAAAACCTCCACCACATGAAAAGAAGCGAACTCCCGATATGGAAGTGAGACCAGGTGCCCAGGAAGAGTAAGCATCTCCTGCTTGCATGCAACACCCGCCGCTTCAATTCGGTAGAACTGTCACATCCGGTTACTTCCATTTCGGAAGACATAGAGTACAATCTTTGGTTGGATGGTTCAAATGGTCTATGACAGAATATCATCCACCATTCTGGAGAGTGGGACATCATAGTGTATGACGAATTCCCCATATCGACCGTAGAACTTCCTCAGTGACGATGTTAGTCGGTCAGAAACATATCCCTGACTGAGAAGCTTATCTGAAAGACGCTTAGCTCTCAGAACAAAATCCGTATATTTGGTACTTGCTCTGGCATAGCGTATCAACTGAGATATGAACACGCCACAAGCAGGCGATGAAGGGATGTTGCTATTAGAAAATTTCCATTGTAATTATCAAGAAACGACGATTTTGATTGGCCGAGAAATTTTGTTGATACCTGTATCAACAGAAAACGGAAGTACGCGCTTAGCAACGCCATAAGCAACGTCACAAGCAAATTGAGGGTAAACATATGCATCATGCGCTACGCGTTTTTGGTGTTGATACCTCGATCAACCGACAATTTTTTTTACAATGATTGCTTAATTGCTAGAAAAATTGTACCTTAGCACAAAGCGATCCCGAGTGGTAATAATATGGCATCGCCTGTACACCCGTCCATTCGTCCGGCGAAGACTTTCAGATTTCGATTGCTCCGCATAATTTTGCTAGTATATTTTTCATTCTTTGTCGTTTACATTTGGGAATAATTCTGTCCATCTGTTCATTAGTCCGTTCGTCTGTCTGGTAGGATTACATGGAGGAACGGAGGGGATCTCCAATAAGACTCGGTGGCAGCACCCACATAAAAAACCGAAACATCCCAAACGAAAACATAGAGTAGACATACACAGCATGAGACGTATTAAGCCTACTTCACACTTTCACGGACGAGCAACGACTCCGCTACGACTCCAAAAAAGGTCTATCTGAGTCGGGACGCAAATTGTTCGATGAACCATGAACCTACGACTTCAGTACGGATTGCTACGAGTTGATACGAATCGAGTACGGATAGCTAAGGATTGCTGCGGATATCGTCCCGACATTGCTATGGATTGCTACGACACGCGTACGGATAAATACGGATTGCTACGACACGTGTACGGATAGATACGGATTGCTAAGGGTTACCACCACTCGAGTGGCCACGATTCGCACAAGGATAGCTACGACTTCAGTACGGATCAGAAGGACTGGCTAGAATTTCCTATGCATTTTAATCCATAATTATTTACTAAAACACCGAGTATTTTCAAATTGAGATGGTTTTAATTGTTTTATAACAGTATTGAGATCTTATACATGCCTTTATATCATGACCTGAAATTGAATAGTTGAAGTATTAACTCATATATTGACCGAAAAACGCACAGAAACCTAATAAATTTGAAGTTTATATAAGACACAATCCTTGGCTATCCGTAGCAACCGTAGGTGAGTCGTAACAATCCGTAGGAGAGTCGTAGCAATCCGTACAGATTCGTAGCAATCCGTAGCAGAGGCGTATTGCTATTTTTTTTTCACAAAAATGGTCCCGGATTGCTAAGGACGCGCTACGGGTTACTACGACTCCCCTACGGATAGCTACGACTCCACTACGGGTTGCTAAGACTCCCCTACGACTCCGCTACGACAAATCTATCCGTAGCGGAGTCGTGGGAAATTTTGAACATGTTCAAATTTTTTCTGTCTCATCCGGATAGTTACGGGTTGCCAAGGATAGCTACGACTTGTCACAACTAGTGCCGGATCGAGCTACGGATAGCTACGGATGTAAAATTTTTCTCGACCCGTAGCTATCCGTGGTCCGATCCGTGAAAGTGTGAAGGGGGCTTTAGGGACAATGAGAACCAAATGCGCATATACACACTTAAAAAATACATATAAACCAGCGATACCAATGGACAACCAGTGCCGACTTGGGACGGCCATCTGGCACGTTAGCGCCTAATCTAGTTATAAGGTGTCCAACAAAGTTTCACTTGACATATTTTATTTCATTCAATTTTGTTTATGAAGTAAATGGTTATTTTCTAAGCCTTTTGTTAAGAAAAATTCAATTTACCATAAAGGCTATACAGTCAGTAAGTACACGGTTTGCGTGCAGAATGTTCATTAGATTACTGAAGTTTTTAACAAAATTCAAATTACGAAATCCAAAGACAAATAAAATTTAACTTTAAACAAATAAATTCAAACCTATCCTGCAAAAGAAACTTGAGCTAACATGTTCGTGTTCAATTACCCATCAGTTCCTCGTGCAATGTGGGATTTGAATATCATTGGATTTACATTTTTTTTTATTGCTTTCAGATCTTTAGAAGGGAATCACATTATAGGAATCGACCAGAACGCATTCGTACCATTGACATCCATAAAATCCCTGTAAGTTTATTTCCATTTTAGTTTAAAAATTCAACTACTTCTCTTTCAGATGTTCTTTCACATGCAAAACTTTGGTACTGATTTGTCTATCTCATACATTGACATTAGGAATCAAAGTATTAGACTTTAAATTTAAATTTCCTAAAATATCAAATAAAATCGAAATCAAATTCTTCGTTTCCAACCCCCCAGTTACAGAAGTATCACATGCTTTTGTAATGCAAAAAATTCTCATTCTTATATAATGTAAGATACACTTTAGGTGAAGGTACTTAGATAATTTAATCCGATGCCATTGTTTCATATGTTTCAAAAAAGATTCAAATAAACAATGGAATGCCCATGAAAAATGGTGATGACTGCGAGGAATTAATCCAGTGAATACTCTCCGTTATAGAACTACGATTGTACATCTCTATGTCATTTAACGAAACAATAAATAAAATAACTTAGATTACGATAACATAGAAAAAGCAGTGCCCAGTTTCACACTTTTTTAAAGGAATTGTCTTTACTTTCATCATCAAATATGAAGCTTAAATTAAGTCAATTTAGATTATATTTTGCTTTCTGAAATCATTTCTACATACTAAATATAAATTCAGAAACAAAACAGCGCGATTTTTAGTTTACACGATGAACTATGCGATCCATAATTACAAAAAGTCCTAAAATGTTTCTTTTGGTACATTTTGGACATAATACGTTTCATACTTTTTGGCCGTATTACATTGTTTAGACTGAGGATCACTGACGAGGGTTTAGTACCCGAAACGTGCATGTCTGGTCCATGCTGTAAATTTATCAGGTTTTAAATAATGCTATTGAATTTAAAGACGTTTAACATTTCAACTACTTGGTGAGTGTCACTGCTGGTGGACCAAGAGTCCCCGAGGGCACATGTAGCCAAGTTCGATCAACTTCGGTTGATCGTCTGTCTCTTCAACGCATTTGTAATTTTCTGTTACAAAATCCCTTTAAATTTCTAAAACGTGGGTCCTGTAGCATCATATCCCACCCATTCTGCTACGTCTTTTGGTACATTTTGGACATAATACGTTTAATACTTTTTGGCCATATTACATTGTTTAGACTGAGGATTACTGACGAGGGTTTAGTACCCGAAACGTGCATGTCTGGTCCATGCTGTAAATTTATCAGGTTTTAAATGATGCTATTGAATTTAAAGACGTTTAACATTCGTAGGAATTTTTGTGAAACAGGCTGCAGATGTCGTGAATAAACAAATGAAAGCAATTAAGGCATTATACTAAAGGAAAAATATAAAATATCATTTTCTTCTCATCACTCATACCTGCATCGTTCCCCATGTATCAAGTGAAGTTCGAATATATAACGTTTACACATTGTTGTCTTGTTGTATTTCAGAGATTTGCGTAAAAATCCTTTTACTGGTTTTGGATACAACGCATTTAATGGTCTAGAAAATCTAGATAGTGGGTGAGTATCAGAATGAGATAGTAAATATTTGTATTTTTGGTGGTGATTTTAGTTTCTATTTAGAGTGGTATTGTTTTGAATTGTAAGAAATGTCGATAGGATGGACGATTACTATATTTTCTATGCTGTACGCACACATGTTTAATTAACTAAATACGATGTGCTAATCCACGCCTTAGATATGAATTTGTAAAAGGGATCTTTTACACCCTACACAAACTTTGGAGCTGCTCACTGTTAAAAAAATAAATACCGAAACTTTAGAAATACTTTCTTCGGTTTTTCGTCGCTTGGACTAACAATACCTCAATTTGGTCTTGCCTTCTCGACTTTTAGACTGAAAAATCGTTAGGTACTTCTTTGATGCCTATCTAATGATGATACATTGTCAGGCTGCTCTCTGGTGGCTTAGTTACAAGTTTTAGCGCGAGGTGTACGTATGACGTCATCACTTCCTGCGATATTTGATCAAATGACGTCATTGCGTGACGTATAGCTACACGTTATGGACCTGTAAACGACGCTCTACACGTAAGGACAAAACGGGTTAAGTTCTTCTTTGAACATTTCCACACTTATCATTGGTCAAACTTCCAGTTTTCGGTGTTATAAAGCACAAAACACGTTGAGGATTCTAACTTTCCTTACGTAGAGATTTTATAAATTTCGATGTACATTTCTCGCAGATGAAAACTGATTGAAAAGGAGCTAGCCACACGAACATCTTCCTACATAGGTATACTTAGATCTATACCTTCTTCGCTTCGTACATGTACGTGTACATGTACATGTACATGTACACGACGTCTTCGGATTGTGATGTCAAACGGTGACGTGTACATGTAAGTAATACGTACACGTTGAAAGCACTTGTAACTAAACCTCTCTAATGATAGTATAGCAGTACTCCAAAATACTGCAAAGTTCTCTCGGTGGACAACGAAAAAGGAGATCATGCAATCTTTCCATGTCATTTAAGCTTTCATTAAAATAAATATCATTTATGTGTTCTGCTTTAGGTACTTTGACGACTTCCACCTGTGTTCCTACACGCCTCATGTCAAATATTGTGAACCATTCAGCGATGGAATATCTAGCAAATACAACCTCCTTGAGAATGTATTCCTCCGATTTATGGTTTGGATAGTGGCCCTGGTATCCTGCGTTGGAAACGTGGTAGTTTTGTTTGGACGTGTTTTTCTTCAGGAAGATAATAGGATTCATTCCTTCTACATCAGAAGTCTGTCAATGGCCGACATGTTTATGGGCATATATCTATTTATATTAGGATCACGTGACATAAAATACCGCGGAATATATCTGTACTTTGACAAAGAATGGCGTAAAAGTTTTGAATGTGACATCTGTGGGGTTTTGTGTACAATCAGTAACGAAGTGTCCGTACTGACCTTGGCCTTGATAACCTTTGACCGATATGTGTCAATTTGCTATCCTTTACATGGTAAGAAAAACAATTTTTGCCGAGCATATGTAACAGTTTTCCTCATTTGGGTCATAGCGGCAAATCTGACAATCTTACCATTAACCGGAATCGAATATTTTGGAGCAGACTTTTATGGAGACAATTCGGTGTGTTTTCCATTACATTTACACCATCCGTATGCGAAAGGATGGGAGTATTCGACTTTCATTTTCCTTGCCATCAACCTTGCTGCTTTCACTTTCATTTGTTACGCCTACACAGCGATGTTTTACGCAATCAAAAACTCAACAAAAATATTACGATCTCATTTTGACAATCAAGAGAGAAACTTAGCGAAACGATTCTTTTTCATTGTGCTTACAGACCTTTTATGCTGGGCTCCTATTATGGTTGTTAAAATTTGGGCTCTTGCAGGTGAGTTCTATTATTCTAATCAAAATAAACTCTACAATATGAGGCATGCTCACCTTTGATAGTAAGTTTTGAAAGTATACGTACAATGACAAATTTGGATGATGACCATATCCCTGTATACGGCACAAAATCGATAATTCAGAAAATCAGAAACCGAAGGCATACAAAATCAGGATAAAATAGGAACCAAAGCAAACAAACGAAAACCTCCACCATATGAAAAGAAGCGAACTCCCGATATGGGAATGAGACCAAATCAACACTGACTGACACTTGGTTAAAATTATCTAATATTAGAACATAAGAAAGATCCTCAGCATATATTTTGAAAAATAAGACAATTCTTATGAAAAATTTTGGCTATGAAAGCAACAGCAATAAGCAGAGAACAAATGAATGTCGAAACGCAAAGCATATTCCAGCCTCGTGCTAACTCAAAAATGAAAAAAGAACAATGCACTTTACTACTAAAATGAATCTTGGCTTTGTCTAAAATCACTTTGGATGAAGGCATCACTGATGAGGATTTAATGTCCGAAACACGTGCGTTGTGCATAAAAAATTGTTTTGGAATTTTCTTCGGAAGGGATAGGGTTGGAACACTTCCATAATATTAAAGAAACACTTATTACCTGTTGCAGTGTGGAGCCATTAAACTCGATCTTCGTGACATGGATGTTTCTTAAGTGTATTTTAAATTACTTTTTCCAGCAATGTCCCTGAAAAAAATCCTTTCTTTTTGGTCTCTCTATCAAGTTAACGTCATTAATATTATTTTGCTATTTCGGAAACTTGTCATTTCATTCGGGGATGTTATCGAAATTAAAGGAGGTTGGCGTCTTGGCACCGTCCCTCCTGTGCTGTTTTTGGCATGGATTCTGTTTGGGTGTGCTGTTAGGTCGGCCCTGCAGGAAATTTTGAGCCGCGCACTCTCTGCAAATTGCACAACTTTCAGAAATTAAACCAGAAGGCGCTACTAAAATTAATTTTGGCTGTGTCTAAAAATTGGATAGAAGCATCAGTGATGAGGATTTAATGTCCGAAACACGTGTCTGTTGCATAATGAATTGGTTTTAAATTCTTTTCTGGAGGTAACTATAAAGTTGGAACACTTCCATATTATTTGAGAAATACCTTGCGATATGAAAAATGAAACCCTTCTTTATTACGGGCTTTAGCCTTTTTGAGCAGCAACTGTCTATCATTGTCATTTTATACTTAATTTAAAAAAAGATTCTAAAAACATCACAGACATATATATATTACATTCACAATGACTTTCTTTGTATATAAACACTGAACATTGAAGAGTATATGTCGGCCGACCCGTGGTCATAGCAAGGCTCGAAACAGCAATCATATGATTACAAGTCCAACGCCCTATAAGCTAGACCACGGCGCCGACATATACTTAATATAATACTTCATGATCCCCTCCTTTCTTTCATGCCAAAACCAGCCAAAATTGGACATTTTCTCTTGACAACCAATTTTTGATGAGTATCATACGTTTTAGAAAACTGGTTTCATTCAAAAGTGTAAGAAATAAAGTACCTTTAATATAAAGAAGAAATTTATACGGTGGTGTGAATTTTTAACACAACGATAGGTCACTCGAATTGCTAGAAATTTGGCTAAAATCGGAAATTCGACTGATACCCTCTATGAGAACTGCATCTTAATTGAACTTTTACTTGCGTTTAGTCATAGTGTTTCCTGGTTTTATATTTTGTAGGTCACGAGGTCAGTGGTACCCTCTACGGATGGTTTGTTATTTTCGTGATGCCTATAAACAGCGCAATCAATCCACTTTTATACACCATAACAACGAAAATGTTCAGAGAAAATTTCCTCTCTGGTACGTGGTATAGAAAACTAGTATTATGTTTATCTAGTCGTGGTACCCAGATGTCGCCCTCATCGTCAATGTCTTCGTCGTCCTGTAGGAAGCTTCATCAATCAGGAACTCATCACACGCTGGAGAGTGACCTTAAGGAAGTTGGTAGAAGAACTCTCCGATGTGCGTCAGAACGAAAACACTCCACCTCCTTTAAGGTATGCAAAAATGAATAATGTACAACATGAAAAAAAAATACTGAATAAGCGTAACTGTTGAATTTTTGCTACATTCTAAACTGATATATTTTATCATATCGAAAAATATGATCTATCGTAACCGGACAAAGTAGAAGGGCTGTGCGCACGTTATCCTGATAATCACACCATTTGCGACTTATGTAGCAGATGGCCATCTTAAGTCGCTACCTATTACCCATTGGTCTGGTTGGTTTATGTGTGGTCTATTACCCATTGATCTGGTTGGTTTATGTGTGGTCTATTACCCATTGGTCTGGTTGGTTTATGTGTGGTCTGTTACCCATTGGTCTGGTTGGCTTATGTGTGGTCTGTTACCCATTAGTCTGGTTGGTCTATGTCTGGTCTATAACCCATTGGTCTGGTTGGTTAATATGTGGTCTATTACCCATTGGTCTGGTTGGTTTATGTGTGGTCTATTACCCATTGGTCTGGTTGGTTTATGTGTGGTCTATTACCCATTGGTCTGGTTGGTTTATGTGTGGTCTGTTACCCATTGGTCTGGTTGGTTTATGTGTGGTCTGTTACCCATTAGTCTGGTTGGTCTATGTGTGGTCTATAACCCATTGGTCTGGTTGGTTTATGTGTGGTCTATTACCCATTGGTCTGGTTGGTTTATGTGTGGTCTATTACCCATTGGTCTGGTTGGTTTATATGTGGTCTATTAACCATTGGTCTGGTTGGTTTATGTGTGGTCTATTACCCATTGGTCTGGTTGGTTTATGTGTGGTCTGTTAACCATTGGTCTGGTTGGTTTATGTGTGGTCTATTACCCATTGGTCTGGTTGGTTTATGTGTGGTCTATTACCCATTGGTCTGGTTGGTTTATGTGTGGTCTATTACACATTGGTCTGGTTGGTGTATGTGAGGTCTATTACCCATTGGTCTGGTTGGTTTATGTGTGGTCTATTACCTATTGGTCTGGTTGGTTTATGTGTGGTCTATTACCCATTGGTCTGGTTGGTTTATGTGTGGTCTATTACCCATTGGTCTGGTTGGTTTATGTGTGGTCTATTACTCATTGGTCGGGTTGGTTTATGTGTGGTCTATTACCCATTGGTCTGGTTGGTTTATGTGTTGTCTATTACCCATTGGTCTGGTTGGTTTATGTGTGGTCTATTACCCATTGGTCTGGTTGGTTTATGTGTGGTCTATTACCCATTGGTCTGGTTGGTTTTTGTGTGGTCTATTACCCATTGGTCTTGTTGGTCTATGTGTGGTCTATTACCCATTGGTCTGGTTTGGTTATGTGTGGTCTATTACCCATTGGTCTGGTTGGTTTATGTGTGGTCTATTACCCATTAGTCTGGTTGGTTTATGTGTGGTCTATTACCCATTGGTCTGGTTGGTTTATGTGTGGTCTATTACCCATCGGTCAAGTTGGTTTATGTGTGGTCTATTACCCATTGGTCTGGTTGGTTTATGTGTGGTCTATTACCCATTGGTCTGGTTGGTTTATGTGTGGTCTGTTACCCATTGGTCTGGTTGGTTTATGTGTGGTCTATTACCAATTGGTCTTGTTGGTCTATGTGTGGTCTATTACCCATTGGTCTGGTTGGTTTATGTGTGGTCTATTTCCCATTGGTCTGGTTGGTTGATGTGTGGTCTATTGCCCATTGGTTTGGTTGGTTTATGTGTGGTCTATTACCCATTGGTCTGGTTGGTTTATGTGTCGTCTATTACCCATTGGTCTGGTTGGTTTATGTGTGGTCTGTTACCCATTGGTCTGGTTGGTTTATGTGTGGTCTATTACCCATTGGTCTTGTTGGTTTATGTGTGGTCTATTACCCATTGGTCTGGTTGGTTTATGTGTGGTCTATTACCCATTGGTCTTGTTGGTCTATGTGTGGTCTATTACCCATTGGTCTGGTTGGTTTATGTGTGGTCTATTACCCATTGGTCTGGTTGGTTTATGTGTGGTCTATTACCCATTGGTCTTGTTGGTTTATTTGTGGTCTATTACCCATTGGTCTGGTTGGTTTATGTGTGGTCTATTACCCATTGGTCTGGTTGGTTTATGTGTGGTCTATTACCCATTGGTCTGGTTGGTTTATGTGTGGTCTATTACCCATTGGTCTGGTTGGTTTATATGTGGTCTTTTGTGTTTTGTGTTTTGATGTCATGTTTGCTGTTCCTTGTCCATTTTGTGTCTCTTACTGTATATGTCTTCTCTGTGTTTTCACTTGGGGTGTTTTGGTGTTTTGCTGTAACCGAGTCTTATTGGATATCGCCTTTTGTAAAAATTAAGTGCACCATATGTATAAACAATGTGCAATAGAAGATGTTCGTGGCCGAAAAAGAGGAAATCCTAATGGTGAATACTTGAAGAGCGAAATTGTCAAAGAGCTTGCTAAAACGGAATAATGTAATGAGGGACATACTCATTAGTTTCAGAATAATGTATCACAATAAGTATCAGAAAATTTACATTCCAAGTCAGTGCAGAAGCACAGTTAAAGTAGGCGAACTATATCATCGCGGACAAACATTCCACTAGACACCGACCTAGTTGCTGAATGACAAATATGGATAATCCCTGTATACAGCACAAAATCGATAATTCATGCACTTAAGAAGGGAGGGGATCTCCAACCAGACCCTGTTGTATTACCAACAGCAAAACACCAAAAACACCCGATGCGAAAACACAAAGACGAGCACACTTAGAGACGAAAAAGAGACATACGACTTACAAACATCAAACACAAAATACTACACATAAACCAACGAGACCAATGGGTAACTGGTGCCGACTTTGGACGGCCATTTGCCACACAAGTATCAAATGGTGTGGTTAAGTATTCAGAAATATTAATGAGCACTGGCTTATAACACAAATATGCCGCTCTACTTGCTGGAGTTCACTTAAAGTCTACACATGGATGACATTGTTTTGTTTCTTGTTCTCTTTGATTTCAGTTTGTAAGCCCTTTGTTTCATTGATATTTGGATGACGGACGTATTACTACTTCGCGGATTGGATGACATGGTGTTTTTCATCCTTTTATTACTGATCATGAAAAAAAAAGAAATTGTTTTCATTTTAATTTTTTATCAACTCATGCGCGTCTATGTTGCCTCATCGTGTATCGCTGTGACTGACGGAGTTTGATTTTAACATCAATTTCAAAGAATTATAGATGAATATCACAAGAATCTAAAATCTTAAAAACATTATGAAACGAATTTATCTCCTCCTTGCTTGTAACATTCGTCCATATACCTGCGTAAGTGAAACCATACTTTTAAAGAATCGAAATATTTATGATCGAACAATGCCAGACTAGCATTGAACATTCGGTCGGCTCACATGTTGATCACCGGCACTGGTTGCCCATTGATTTCATTGATGTAAGAGTGGACTTTTGTGTTTGGTGTTTTGATTTCGTCTTTGATGTTAAGTCATTCTTGTCTGTTTGGTGTCTCATGTTGTACTTGTTCACTCTGTGTTTTCACATTTGTTTCTGTGGTGGTTGCAGCCGAGTCCTGTTGAAGATCCCCTTCTTTCTATTAGAATCCGTTAATGATATTTTTTCGGAATAAAAATATGGAAGTGTTCCAACTTTATACCTTCTTGAAGAAAATTGCATCAATTTGTTTATGCACCAGACACGTGTTTCGAATATTAAATCCTCATCATTGAAGCTTCCAGGCAAAGTGGTTTTCATAAGCCGCAAAAATTCATTTCAGTAGTGCCCTCTGGTTTTATTTTTTTTTTAATTTATAATTGATCATTTACTTTACAGGGAGTGCGTGGCTCCAAGGTATAGGATAAGGATGTCATTTATGTTTGTTTATCCTATCACAATAGTTTCATTATTCATCTCTATTGACTGGAAAAAGATTAAGTGATGGATGATTCTTACATGTTTATTTGTTTTATTTTTGAAATCTTATCTGCCTGAAATTAAGAAGGTCCAGAACAGTATCCAATCGGAAAGCTCTCGATCAATTATGAAGTCATAATAGAAACGGCGACATTGGCGCGTTTTTCACAAGAACGTCAGCAATTGGTAACGTAAAAATAAGGGAAGGGGTAACAAAATCAATATAACTTAAAAACAGACGGTCAAATTTCAATAGGAATTTTTCGGTGTTTCACTTGACATTAAAAGAAGATAATATCACGTTTTCACGAGAAATAAATGATAGGGTTTACTTTTCTGAGTAGCAACATCCCTTCATCGCCAGCTTATGGCGTGTTCATATCTCAGTTGATACGCATATGCCAGAGCAAGTACCAAATATACGGATTTTGTTCTGAGAGCTAGGCGTCTTTCAGATAAGCTTCTCAGTCAGGGATATGTTTGTGACCGACTAACATCGTCACTGAGGAAGTTCTACGGTCGATATAGGGAACTCGTCATACACTATGATGTCCCATTCTCCAGAATGGTGGATGATATTCTGTCATAGACCATTTGAACCAACCAGCAAAGATTGTACTCTATGTCTTCCGAAATGGAAGTAACCGGATGTGACAGTTCTACCGAATTGAAGCGGTTGCATGCAAGCAGGAGATGCTTACTCTTCCTGGGCACCTGGTCTCACTCTCATATCGGGAGTTCGCTTCTTTTCATATGTGGAGGTTTTTGTTTGTTTGCTTTTGTTCCTGTTTTATCCTGATTTTGTATGCCTTCGGTTTCTGATTTTCTGAATTATCGATTTTGTGCTGTATACAGGGATATGGTCATTAGCCATATTTGTCATTTCAGATAAACGGACTTAATTATTATAAGTTAACAACTCAAAGATGTTCTGAAAATACACATGAATTTATCTCCTTTCGACAAAGTCTTTTATAAGTCTAGAGATCAAATATAATTCTAAAAATATCCGATTGTCCATATCATATCGAAATGAAAAATACATAACTAATTAATATTCTGCTTCTACAGAAGATTTGTAATTGTTTTCATTACATAAAGTATGTTAATTTTAACGGCACATTCACAGCCCATTTTAGGGCTTTCAAGGGGTATATATGTACGTTCGTAGCTTCAAAACTAACGGTAAAAATTTGATGAAACTTTCCATGCAGAAAAAGTATGTTTCGATTATTAACATTTATAATTTTTTGGAAAATTAAATGATAGAATCTTTATTTCAGTCTGGCTGTCCTGTACTAACATTTCATGTCTAATTGCAGGTAGAAAGGAAAAGGGCATCACAAGATTACCTCTGTTTTCGGAATCGTCAAGAATACATCAGAAGAAACTGTAGTAGCACGAAACCGATATATTCAAGAACAGACTATCTTCCTTTGCAGAAAATGAATTCCGTTTAAAAAAGAAGAATAAAATATTGTAGCGCGAAACCAATCAATATCAGAGCAGACTTTCCTCCTTTGTAGAAAATGAATTCCGTTTGAATTAGAAGAAGCTGTAGTGGCAAGAAACCAATCTGTTCCAGAACATACAATCTTCCTTTGCAGAAAATGAATTCCGTTTAAATCAGACGGAACTGTACTAACAAGAAACCAATCTATTCCAGAACATACAATCTTCCTTTATAGAAAATGAAATCTGTCTAAAGGTGACTCGCGGCGTTTCCAAAGTAGCGTGTTTACCTATCCTAAAATTTTACCATTTATAGAGGAAAGTGTTATGTTTCTCATCTGATGGTTTGATTGAAATCGACCGCAGTTTATAGACGCTGTGATGTTTAAAATTTACCATGGTGACGTATTTCATCGAATACTGTAAATCGTGGATTATATCCCTTATTTATGAAAAACTAATAACGTTGATATCATGTGGCGTTCACATTCTTGAAAATACATTACATTAATCATTTCTATATGAATGTTGTTGAATTCCAATGACAATGAAAATTAAGAATTTAATAGCTGTTTTAAACACTTTTTGTGTGAAAATGTCTTTTTGGGAATGCACTAAACTAAGTACAATTGCCAATAGATTTCATATCTTAAGGCCGAAAGTAATAATTATTCACCTCAATGAAGAATAAAATAATACCTGGTGATGATGAATTTGTGTATTTAGAATTTAAAATCGAAGCTTCGATGTTTATATTATATAAGTATGTAAAAGTCTACAACCCGCACACATGACATTCTTCAAAATGTACCTTCATAATAAGTTTGTATAAATGTAAAAAATAGAACTCGATCTTACGTTAAATAGACAGTTTATTCCTGATGAAATGTCAAGATGTTACCGTAAAGCACTGAATTATTGTAAATGATACAGTTATTTTAAGCTCAACTATGATTATATATCCCCGAGTTTCTCTGCACAGAACTTGGTCCGAGCAGAACTGATATTTCGTTTATATCATCAAATGATATATTTTAATATGAGCAGAATTCCAGGATGAAGCAAAATTTTACATATAAAACTGTTGTTAGGTCCTTATTCATGCATATAATGCATTCTCCATATCACAAGATATTTTGCTGTTGAATTGACTTTAATTTAAATTATACACATTCAATTTAAAGACATTTATAACGTATTTTGTAAAGCTGAAAATGTTGACTGTTCCAATACAATCAATCTTTTACAGGTACGTGTTTGTTAATTCATTGTTTGTTTTACTAAAAATATATATTGTATCTTTGGTTACATGCATCTAAATATTTATTTTATTGGCTACATCCTTGATGGATTTTACATTATATTGAATTATCAATATTGAAATATGCTCTAACATAAAAGGTCAGTGCACCATATGCGCATTTCAACAAATTATGTCTCATCAGTGATGCTCGAGGCCGGAAAAGAGGAAATCCAAATAATGTTAAATGACGAAGACCAACAGTTTAAACTTGACCAAAAATTTCTACAAAAGAACCTGTTAAGGACAGAACTATGACATCAGGGAGAGATTCCTTATTAGTGTTAGAAAAATTTCCGTGAATCTCGAACGAAGCCTATCATTTGGAAGTTAACAAATTTAATTTTATACGGAGGAGCAGTCTAAATACATAACGAGTAATCATATTAAAAAGAAGAAAAAACTCTATAATAAGAATAAGTCACTTGCAGATGAGAAAGGTCTGCTGTGTAGATTTTCTTCCATTCATGTGCATTTACTTGTCATTTCAATAATAATCAGTGTTTGATAATCTTCAATACTTGTTTTCTCGGTTATCACAAAAGTGTGCTAAACTTTAAAGCGGTGAGCACCCTTTTAAACATAAAGAATTTGGTGTACCTGTCATTATTTCATATTCGGAGCACAAGACATGCATATTTCGGATAATGAATTATCTTATTTCAAAATGACATCATTCTTAGAATAGCAGCCGTCTGGACATAAAAATCATCATATTTTGTGCATTAGAATTGCTTTTGTGAGTGTATGCCAAACACAAAATCATAATTCAGAATCTAAATGTCATTATCTTTTTTTAAACAACTCATTTGTGGCATACAAAAACCTAAAATAAGACAGTGTGGACGACGGTATGTCGCCTTGCCATTAGAACGAAGGCTTTTTAGTGTGTACATGATCTTAAATATAGTATAACTGCGAGAAAATACACCATAGGCACAGCCGAAAGAATGATATTACATGTACAAAGGGAATGGAAATGTGTTATGTTATGTGAGTTGTCACGTTTGTCATACACGTATATTGATGTATTTCGGTGAATTTCATCGCAAACAAAAATTAAGATCTAAATAATATATATTCTAAACTTAAAGCTTTCCTTAGTATCTTTCGCCTCTAGTTCATCCGGATAGGTTGTACTGATCAGTGAGTGAAAGGAAAACGCGGAGCCAAAATCAAATACCACAAGGCACAATCATAAAGGCATACAAAGCCTTGGAAAATACAAAGAAATATACAGATAAGGAGGGTATCTCCAACAGTTACAACAGCGGAACAAACTCTCACGAGACGGAAATTAAAATAGAGACAACCAGATGGAGGGAATTACAACATACAAATACAATCTATATGAATGATATCCAGTGAGACCAATTTAAAAATGAACTGCATCATTAATGGATCAATGCGGCACTGTTAAAGTTTAAAAATGTACAAATGAATACAGATACTATGGTACCAATGTTTAACGCCTTTAAATTCATTAGCATCACTTTAGAGCAGATAATTTACAACATGGACTAGACATGCACGTTTCGGGTAATAAACCCTCGTAAGTGATCTTCAATTTAAACAATTAAATATTACCAAAATCTGTGAAAATTATGTCGTAAATATACCAAAAGACGTAGCAAAATGGCAAGGATTTGATGCTAAGGGACCCAGGTTTTAGAAATTTAAGAGAATTTGGCTACATGTGCCCTCGGGGACTCTTGATCCACCAGCAGTGACACTCACCAAGTGGTACAAATGTTTTAACGTCTTCAAATTCAATAGCATCATTCTAGAGCAGATAAACTTACAACCATGGTCATAGTATAGAAAATCGTATAAGAAAACTTCTGAAATATTGAACAATGCATCTCTATGTGGAAAATAAGACTTTTGCATACTAACTAACTCGACGATGGGGCTCTGTGACGGACCCTGTCCAAATCTCGCCAGAAAGGATAGGGCCCTGACTACCTGTCCTCTCTGAAAATTGGTAGGACTCTTCGGTTGATTGCATGATCCTAGCCGATACAACACAGACTGTTTTCGTACGCAATTATGTTTTGATATACGTTTACATATCCAGCTTAGTGTTACTTGTGTCCCTGTGTTTTGCTGTCTGTTTGTGTCATCGTATAATAAGGCGGCTATTGCATACAACTAAGAGTTTTTTTCTAGACAACTGGGTAATCGAAAGTGTGCACGTAATCCAGATAATGATATCATTTGCTACTGTGACAGATGGACAAACAGACAGCAAAACCTGTTGGTCTCGCTGGTTTATGCTTGGTGTTTTGCTTCAAAGTCGTCTGTCTTGTCCTTTTGGTGTCTCTTTTGTGCGTGTCCATTCTATGTTCTATTTTCATTTCGGCGTTTTGTCGTCGGTGCTGCAATTGTTACATGTTGAAGAAAGAAGGGATTTTCCAACAAGGCTTGGTTGCAGCACCAACAGCAAAACATCAAAACACCCAAAATGAAAACCCAGATAAGACATACACAGCAAGATATACGACAGGGACAAGGAACAGCAAACACGGCATCAAAACATCAAACACAAAAGACCACACATAAACAAACGAGACCAATGGGCAATCATTGCTGACTTAGGATGGCCATCTGCTATGTTAGTAGCAAGCTATACGTGTTAAATTATAGTGGTTATACGGATTACGTGCGAATAACCCTTCCTACCCGAAGGTCTCGAAGAAAGCTCAATGTAGTAAGATAGCCACATGAACAAAACAGCAAAACGCAGGAGCTGACTGTAGTGAACTCATGCCTGTTATCTCCCGAGTAGTCCGACCGATATTCAAGGAGGACAGGTGGTCAGGGTCCCCACTTCTCTAAAGAGATTTGGATAGTTCCCGTCATGGATTCCTGTCCAGTCAGTCAGAGTGCAAGTTCTAAGAATGCGCTGGTACAAGGCTGTAGATTTGTCTAGTACCATGCTGAGTTTCCGCTTGGTGACATATAGATCATATCCACGGTATAAAAGGCGTTTGATGATTCTGACGCAATTTCGATGGTAATTCTGTCCTTCTTTGATCCCTCTAATTTTGTTTATTATGTCAACATAAGAAGCAGGTTGAGAATTACCGAAAGTAATATACTCTGTTCCTTTTATAGGTCCGAATATAAGCGAAGCTGACAGAGATTTTTGTAAAATTTCCAAACGTCTTCGGTAGTACTGCTGGTGGACCAGAAGTACCCGTGGGCACATGTAGCCAAGTCAGATCATGTAGGTTGATCGTTTCTTCAAACGCATTCGAAAATTTATGTTAGGAAAATTTTCTCGAATTTTCTGAAAAGTGAGTCCTGTAGCATCATATATCACCCATCCTACTACATGTTGAACGTCTTCAAATTCAAAAGCATCATTTAAGAACAGAAAAATTTGCAGCATGGACCAGACATGCATGCTTCGCGTATCTAATCATCGTCAGGGATCCTCAATCTAAACAATGTAATATGACCAAAAAGTATGAAAATTATTATGTCCAAAAATGCACCGAAAGACTTAGCAGGATGGGTGGTATATGATGCTTCAGGAACCACGTTTTAGAAATTTCAAGAAATTTTGTAACAGAAATTATCAAATGCGTTGAAGAGGCAGACGATCAACCGAAGTTGATCAAACTTGGTTACATGTGCCCTCTTTTGGTATATTTTGGATTTACCTTTCAGTTACTTAGGCCATATTTCGTTGTTTGGATTGAGAATTACTGACGAGGTTTAAGTTACCGAAACTTTCATGTCTGATCCATGCTGTAAATTCATCTGTTCTTAGATCATGCTTTGAATATGAAGACGTCTAAAATTATAAAAAGCGGAAACCTTGACCTAAAAGTTTCTTGGTAATTTGTTAATTTTTTCTATGAAAATCAAAAAGATACTCTAGCGTACCGGACGGGCTGTGTAAATGCTGCATGACGGTAGTCTAGGAACATCACCGTCAAGCCAAGTGAAATTTACTATGATGAATCCAAAATCATATCTTTTGTCATACACACTTGTAGGAATCTCTCCGTTTACGATTTTGATATTAAGGTCAAAAATGGTGTTTCAGTGTTTGTAATGTTTGCTTTGTGTGTCAATTCTTGTGGATAAATTCTTATATAATTTCCAAACATGTTTGTTTACACGAATCTACGCATTTTGATTGGTCCAACATAAACGTTCATTCCCACTGTGTAGCATAACGTGACTGATGTTGGTGAAACCACGAACAAAAATGGAGGCGTACCGCTCGCCTGGAGGAAAGAAAACAGGTACTGTGATGGTTGATTTGATTCAATTTTATCTTTTCATAGCCAATGTCCTTGTAAAAAAATGATATTGTGATGATTTTTTCTTTGTCAGTCATGGACTCGTTAGAAAGTAAAGCGCCGTAGTTTTTTCAAACATTCTGACAAAAGGAACGTCGTGGTCAAAATAGCTTAAATACAATGTTGTGGTGGTTTTTTTACGCAAATATCTACAGCTTTTGTCACAATGACAAATATGGATAATGACCATATCCCTGTATACAGCACAAAATCGATAATTTAGAAAATCAGAAACCATAGGCATACAAAATCAGGATAAAACAGGAACAAAAGCAAAAAAAAAAAGTGAGACCAGGTGCCCAGGAAGAGTAAGCATCTCCTGCTTGCATGCAACACCCGCCGCTTCAATTCGGTTGAACTGTCACATCCGGTATTTTCCATTTTGGAAGACATAGAGTACAATCTTTGGTTGGATGGTTCAAATGGTCTATGACAGAATATCTTCCACCATTCTGGAGAGTGGGACATCGTAGTGTATGACGAGCTTCCCATATCGACCGTAGAACTTCCTCAGTGAAGATGTCAGTCGGTCACAAACATATCCCTGATTGAGAAGCTTATCTGAAAGACGCCTAGCTCTCAGAACGAAATCCGTATATTTCGTACTTGCTCTGGCATAGCGTATCAACTGATGCTGAAAATGAAGTCGTCACGTTTGTCATAGAGTGAGGTGTTCATGTGACCATAAGTGTCGTAGGACAACATTATGTCTAAATAAGATGCTGAATTATTTGTCTCTGTAGTTTCTTTGACTTCAAGCTCTGAAGGATAGATACTGCTCAGGTAATCCGCGAAATTTGGATTATTGATGGACAACACATCGTCTATGTATCTGTTAGTGAAGTTGAAGTCAGAAGCTTAGTATCTTTTCCCGTCAGAGACCAGAGATTGAATGAATTCAGCTTCGTACGAGTAAAGGAAAATGTCGGCAAGGAATGGAGCACAATTGGTCCCCATTGGAATTCCGACAATTTGCTGGAATACCTTTCCTCCAAACACCACAAAAATGTTGTCGATCAAAAAGTTTCAGATAAAACTTTGGTGAGTAAGATCGATACATATTTGGTAGAACATTTTGAGGAACCAGCGATGAAACGTTGTTTGTACGGATTCTTATGCATTTTAGGTATGCAGTATAAGTATGGTAAATCTAAATCTAAATTGTTAGTTTGGAAGCCAAAGGAAGCAAGAGCTGATTTGTGGTTATCTATTATTTCAGAGGCAGAAAGGTTTGTTGGGGTGTAAGTGGGATTTCCAGGTGTCGAATTTAAACCCAACTCTTTAACTAGACTGTCGAAATAGTACTTTTTGCAAGTAAATGTGTGATTATTTGAGGTTTTGTCCGCTGGTGTGATGACATACGATATTCTGATACCAATAGATCATAATCATGACGTTTTCTGCAAGTATTAGATCTATAAGTACAGAGAATCTTTCTGCATAAACTCTCAGCTCCTGCGTGTAGAATCCAAACACATAACTGTCATGTCGGCGACCTTGAATTTGAAATACAGAGCGCGTCATCAAACTGCTACGTCATATCATCTGATGATGTAATGAATTGCTAAAATGGGGCTCTAGATGGGGAGCAAATATTTTGACACATTTGTTGCATTCAACTAGCTAAGTAAACATCATTTCTATTTTGTTTGGGAACTAGTTTGCCTACGGGCCCTACGGAGTTGATTTTTTCATATGCAATGTACTAAACTACTAATTTCTCAAGTATATTTGTGAAATTTGGGATGAATTGGGGTTTGGAAATTATAGGACTGTTCAATTTTGACAGTTTATTGGAGTATGAACTTTGTCGCATCACAAATTTTGCGTAAAACCGCTTCTCTACGCTACGCAGTTTTACACAATATGTGATACAACAAACCAAAGTTCATACTCCAATAAACTGTCAAAATTGAATAGTCAATTCTTATATGTCTCAAAAATATGATGGTCAATGTTCAGAATATCATCCAGGCTCCTAAAAGTACCCTTAAACATTTCAAATCATCAACTGTTTTGATGTTTTGAAGATTTTGGTAGATACATTCTTTTTCATAAGTGTTTATGAATAATAAAATCTGCAAGAAGAGGTACACAGTTAGTACCCAAAGGAATCCCTGCAGCCTGCTTTTAAAGATCCTCACCAAATCTAACATAAATTTTGTCCAATAGGAAGGACACAGCATTACAAAATCAATACATGTCCATGATTTGAATGATCTGCAAAGGAACCCCTTTGATTTAGACGTATAAATATAAGTTTTCCCCTCTCGATAAAAACATCGAGTTTAGACAATCGATCGTTTATTTTGTCGTGTGGAATCTTGGTGTTCAAAAGTCGTATGAAGAAATCGTATTTGCTTGCAAATTAATTACATAATGACATAAAGAGTTTCATGATATCCTGCCACGTGTCCCTTTTTGGTAGCAAGTGCTAACGTCAGATTTCTAGACAAAATTGTAGTGGAGCAGTGGCTAGAATTAGCAATGTATCGAAATTTGTAAGGAGACTTGTTCAGTTTTAGGTATGCAACATATATTAGGCAGATCTATTGATGTCCAATGAAGACACTTCACTCTTATGTGTGTTCAAATGTAAAAGATACTTTCATTGCTTTTTATGTCAGTATTTGTAGAATAAAGTTCCGATTCTAAAAGTGATATGAAGTAACGTTTCCAAATAAGTGTATTATGGTGTTGTTGGCTGCTTAATCTGCAGGTGCAAATACATACTCTTCATGAAACATTCTCAACTTGGATTTGAAATATCTCTTCAGATTGGAACGTGGATTTTTAAAGATATGATGTTTTCATGAATGTTATCTATTCGAATATCAGTTATATCTAAAATTAGATTTTGCCAGTCATTCAGAGCATGCGATATGACTCCTTCCTTTTAACACCATCTATTGGTATAGTCATCTAAGGCTTCCTTGAGCACCTCACGGCATTTAATAAAATCTTACTTTGATGGAATTCTATACTTAGGTCCTTTTTTGAGAAAATCAAAGAGCTGCCTGTCTTTGATCAGTGAAAATTCATCTAAAACAATATGAACAGCTGGTTTGTATATATATCTTGAAGGTGCAGATAATGATACGGAAGTGTTATTATTTTGTGGGGGAAGTTTTATCGTAATAATACGGAAGGGTTCCAATGTTAAATGTCTTAAAATTCAATAGCATCATTTATGAACAGATTCATCTACAGCATGGACCAGACATACACGTTTCGGGTACTTAACCATCGTCAGTGATCCTCAATCTAAACAATGTAGTATGGCCAAAAAGTGTGAAAATTATTATGAAATTATTACAAAATGTACCAAAAACGTAGCAGGATAGGTGGGATATGATGCTGGAGGACCCAATGTTTGTTTTAGAAATTTCAAGATTTTTTTGATAACAGAAGTTTTTGAATGCGAGGAAGAGAAAGACGATCAACCTCTATAGCTTCTTGAAGAAAATTTCAAACCAAATTTCATGCACCAGACACGTGTTTCGTAAGTAACATCTGATTGACATTTTTGCTGATGAAGAAAGGTTAAATAATTTTGGAAATTCTTCCTTTCAATTTTGAATTTGGATTCTTTTATAACGATTCAAAAATGATTTGATCCAGAATAAAGTGCTGAAACTTTTGGAATTAAGAAGCTTTAGAATTTTCCTTTAAGTCTGGCATTTCCGAGAATGAACCTTCATCAATATTTCTTCAAGCTATTTCGTGCTGACCCTTGTATCATTTTAAAGTTTTTGATAGCTTTTTCGTCTCGTTAAAAGTAAGAGGAAAGGCTATGTAAACCTTTTTTGAAATTGATTAATTTGCACCGACGTAAAAAGTAGATAAACATTCTCTTTCGTGTGCCCAAAAGCATGAAGAACATCATTGTATAAGGACAGTGATAGACAACTTTTCAACGTGAACAGCTGTTGAAATACAGGAATCGCACTTGCCTTTTGGATATTTTTACAAATCCATGACTGTACATAACTACATATGATGTAACAATTGCATAACTTTTTGACGCAATTAATGATAGAAGTAAATGAAGCAAAATATCATTCTCACATTAAGTCTTAAGTGTCGAAAAATCAAAGGCTTTGATCGAATGGACTCTACTAAAATGAGTGGATTTCAGATGTTCTAAAAGATCCTTCGAATTTTTTAAAATCCACATCTGGTTGATACCACTGCGAGAATATACTGTCGAACAATATTTTTGAAGCTCAGATTTGATTTCAATGCAATGCTAAGATGCATAAAAATCCGTACAAACAACGTTGCATCGCTGGTTCCTCAATATGTTCTACCAAATCTGTATCGATCTTACTCAACAAAGTTTCATCTGGAATCAAATCTGGACTTCAAAAATATTGTTCAACAGTATACTCTCGAAGCGGTATTAACTAGATGTGGATTTTAAAGAATTCGAAGGGACTTTTAGCACATCTGAAATCCATTCATTTCAGTAGAGTCCCTTCGATCAAAGCCTTTGATTTTTGGATACTTTACAAAACGATTCCACATTCTGAATTGAAAAAATGACTCGCAAAAAATAAAAGCAATGCGTTTTAAACAAGCAAGAACGGCAATCGCAAATATAAATTCATTGACTATGACAAAACCTTCTACTGAAAATAAGTACATTGACACAGATATTTCGTAAATTTCCTTATTCTAAATTTGATATATTAATCAGAAACCAAGGAGTACCTCCCTTATGTCATAACTCAGTCCTTGGCTTGCTCTTTGTCATACATTTAGGTCATGTTTGGAACTTCGCTAATCGGATTTCCTCTTTTTCGGCTTCTAGCATCAATGATGATACATTGTTTGAGGAAATGCGCATATGGTACACAAAATCATAGTTATAGATTATATATATATCAATGTGATAGTTCTTATGAACGAACTTCGTTGTTGGCCAACAAGACGTGATTCTGTGTGCAAAGCTGAAGACGCTCTCTTTATTAGTTTATGAAGTTCCGCTCGATTTATTATAAGCTTATCAAAATTGTTTATAAAGCTAGTTAGAATGACATTGCCTTTTTTCTTAAGTTAAATGTGATAAACTTCATATGGCATTTAAAGATACACTCATCAACGCAATATCGCTTTCACTACAATTTATATGAATAAACATTAAAGAAGTAACCATCATTTATTCATGAAATATCTTTTGATGTATCAAAATTGTCTACAGATATCTAACAGCGTACAAATTATTTGTATTATCAAATACATGTACCACGAAATGTACACGTATATTGGCTCAATTGCAATGCTAGTTTCATTCAAACGACGCAATTTTCATGCCGTTTGAATTTGGTTGCTTTAACGGAATTGATGAATTCCTAGAAATTCTGAGGTGAAGTAAAATGATGTAAGGGAGTGGGTGAGTAATAGAGTCATGAATATACGATAACTTTCTGACACTCTCAATTACGCACATTCAAACGGCATTCACAATATATATTGAACACATTTGGATTTCATTCGTTGCAACCCTGCAACAAAATTAATATGTAAAAAAAAAAAAACAAAAACAAATAAGCAAAACAAACAAGAGGCCCAGGGGGGGGGGGGGGGGCACATCGCTCACCTTAGGAGACTGTATTTATGTTTTTAATTAAAGTCAGTATAAGACCTGAAGGAAATAGCTTTTAATGAAGCTTTGAGAAGGACAATGTGTACTTACTTCCTGTAAAGTTTGGTGACATTCTGTGCAGTAGTTAAAGAGGATAAGTCAAAATTGTGTCATCCAAATAGAGCCTATGGAGGACATCTTGGATTTCTCATCAGCTCGAAAAAACACAAACTCGGTAGAGGGCACTGAGTATTGGCTTCCTGTGAAGTTTCGTGAAATTATGTGCAGCGGTTTCAGAGGAGAAGTCGAAAATGTTTCAGCGGTGGTGGCCATCTTGTATTTTCTATCAGCTTGAAAAACACAAACTTGGTAGAGGGCAATGAGTACTTGCTTCCTTGAAGTTTCGTGAAATTGCTGCACAGAATTTCACGAAACTTCAAGTCGAAAATGTGTCAGCCAATCAGAGCCTGTGGCGGTCATCTTGGATTTCTGATCGGCTAGAAAAACACAAACTTGGTAGAGGACATTGAATACTTGCTTCCTATGAAGTTTTGTGAAATTCTGTGCAACGTTTTCAGAGGTAAAGTTGACAATGAATAAGCAAATCATAGCCAGTGGCGGCAATCTTGGATTTCTGATCGGGTGGAAAAACACAAACTTGGTAGAGGGCATTGATTACTTGCTTCCAGTGAAGTTTCCAGAGATTCTGTGCAGAGATTTCAGAGGAGAAGTCGAAAATGTGTCAGCCAATCAGAGATTGTGGCATCCATCTTGGATTTCCCATCGGCTCGAAAAACACAAACTTGGTAGAGGGCACTGAGTTCTTGCATCCTGTGAAGGATCGAGAAATTCGTGCAGCGATTTCAGAGGAGGAGTCGAAAATGTGTCAGCAAATCAGGGCCTATGGTGGCCATCTTGGATTTCCGATCGGCTCAAAAAACACAAACTTGGTAGAGGGCATTGCGTACTCGCTTCCTGTGACGGATCGAGAAATTCGTGCAGCGATTTCAGAGGAGAAGTAGAAAATGTGTCAGCCAATCAGAGCCTGTGGAAGCCATCTTGGATTTCCGCTCTTCTCCAAAAACACAAACTTGGTAGAGGGCATTGAATCCTTGCATCCTGTTAAGTTTCGAGAGATTCTGTAGAGTGGTTTCAGAAAAGAAGTCGAAAATGTGTCAGCCAATCAGAGCCTGTGGCAGCCATCTTGGATTTCCGATAAGCTCGAAAAACACAAAATTGGTAGAGGATATTGAGTACTTGCTTCCTGTGAAGTTTCATGAAAATCTGTGCAGCGGTTTCAGAGGAGAAGTCGAACATGTGTCAGCCAATCAGAGCCTGTGGCGGCCATCTTGGATTTCCGATCGGCTCCAAAATCAAAAACTTGGTAGAGGGCATTGAGTACTTGCTTCCTGTTATGTTTCGTGAAATTCTGTGTAGCGGTTTCAGAGGAGAAGTAGAAAATGTGTCAGCAAATCAGAGCCTGTGGCGGCCATCTTGGATTTCTGATCGTCTCGAAAAACACAAACTTGGTAGAGGGCATTGAGTACTTGCTTCCTGTTATGTTTCGTGAAATTCTATGCAGCGGTTACAGAGGAGAAGTCGAAAATGTTAAAAAGTTAACGACAGACGACGGACGGACGACGGACGACAGACGACGGACGCCGCGCTATGACTTGAGATTCGCTCAGGTGAGCTAAAAAGTAATAAAATAAGAGCTAGTTCTAAGCGATAAAAGTATCAAGGATGCCGTTGTAAGAACGCTTTGATTAACAATGGTATTTTAACTCATCGCCTTTGAAATTGCACACATTCCCCAAAATAGTTTCTGAGATTAATAATTAGTATTTTGAAGAGACGAAATTATCTCAATCTACAGAAGTTTAATTTTGCACACATGTCCATTATCAATGTCAAAGAAAGGAGGGGATCTCCAACAATTCTCGGTTGCAGCACCCACAGCAAAACCCCAAAACACCAAAGCAAAAACACAGCAAACACACACAGAAAGAGACGCAAAAGGGACAAGGAACACCAACTCACACCATAGAAACATGAAACACAAAGTACCACACATAAACCAACGAGACCAATGGCCAACCGGTGCCTATGCCGACTTATAACGGCCATGTGCCATGCAAAGAACGATTAAAGTGGTTTTCCGGATTACGTGTGCACAACCCTCCCACTTTTCCGATTGCCCAGAGGTCTCGAAGAACGAACAATTGTGGTGTAAAATAACCTCCTCACTGTAAGATGAAACCTCCTCACTGTAATTTACAGTAAGGAAAGTGAAATAGAAATCAGCATAAAAATTATAATCAATCGTCAGTCATACAAAACAATGGAAATACAAAACTTACAAATTCTTCAAAGGAGCATGAGTTAAGGTACGCTGTGAGAGACAGCTACACCCATCACCCTATAAACACAGAAAAGATCAAAATTGTAAATGAATAAAATTCGATGTGTTTGAGGTTCTTACCTAGAATCTTGCAATTTTCATTGCATCATCATAAACTTTTAACTTTAATTCATCTGCTTTTAAATAATTTGACAATAAGGACGTGAAAGTCAAACACAGACTCAAAATTAGAAACAGGAAATTTGTTGAAGTCTTTCAGACATTAGAGATTTATTAGAATGGCTAGCGGCATAAGATGAATGACGCTTGGTTGGTGCAAAGGAAATCGGATACGAAATTACACTCTCATTTTATTATTTCCATTATATGCAAGGATTGGATTCACTGAAGATCTTAATGACTGTAATTACATTTCTATTTTCAATTTACTTCCTGGATCGTTTCCTCAGTGTATCATTTTAACAGTTATGAAATTTTAAAAAGCAAGTAGAATTACACATTTTAGCCATATTCAGAAGTCATTTCGTCATTAAAGATTTCTGTAGCACAAATTATTGATAACTAATAATAATGACTCATGAAAATGTATTATATTTCATTGATTTTTAAAAATGTCTTTATGCGGAACGTTCTTTTATATTGTATTGGTTAGTGTAAACGTCTTCAAATTGAATAGCATCATTTAAGAACAGATAAATTGGCAACGTGGACCAGACATGCACGTTTCGGGTACTTAACCCTCATCAGTGATCCTAAATCTAAACAATGTAATATGCCAAAAAAGTATGAAAGTTACTATGTCGAAAAAGTGTACCGAAAGACGTAGCAGGATGGGTGGGATATGATGCTACAGGACCCACTTTTTAGAAATTTCAAGAAATTTTGATTACAGAAATTTAGAATGCGTTGAAGAAACGATCAACCGAATATTATACATCCCTCCCTTTTCGTAAACAAAACAAAGTATCCGAAAAATGGTAGGCTTGTCCGCCCGTAATCCGGATAACTACGACATTCGTTATTATAGTGCAGATTTCCATCTAAAGTCGGCGCAGGTGCACATGGGTCATCCTCAATTTATGTATCGGTTTGTCTACTTTCATTGCTTGTTTGTGGATTTTGTGTGCAATGAGGTGATCTCCAACAGCACTCGGTTGCAGAACCAACAGCACAACCACAAAATACCCAATGCAAAAACACAGAGAAGAAACTCTTCGAAAGAGACTAAAAGGGACGAGGAACACCAACTCACACCATAGACATGGAGCACAAACGACCACACATTAACCAACGAGACCAACTCACACCATAGAAACATGGAACACAAAGACCACACATAAACCAACGAGACCAATACGTAACCGATGCCGACTTAGGACTTTGGTGAGTGATCCGTGTTTTGTTATGTTTTTGGATTTTTTTTTTCGTTGTCCCTTATTTAACATCTTAGCACCATCCCTCCAATACTAGTTTGAACATAGATTTTATTTGGATATGCTACTGAATCGACCCTACAGGAAATTCGGAGCCGTGCACTCTCTGTAATGTAAATGTAAAAAGTTAAAGAGGGCGCTACTGAAATTATTTTTGGTGGCTCCGCTGAAAGCATCACTGATGAGAATTTAATATTCTAAACACGTGTCTGGTGCATGTAAATTGGTTTGGAATTTTCTTCAAGAAGGTATAGAGCTGGAACCCTTCGACATTATTGTTGCTGTTGTTTTGTCTCATGTCTATAGTATTGTTTGCTGTCTTGTCTGCTTAACATTCTCTTTGTTCATGAGCTAGCTTCCGACTCACTTTGTAGTCCTAGAATCGAAAGGTCGTAAGTAACACAAACGACCTTTTTGACTTTTTGCGATGAACAGATAGGTCATGCAATTCATATAATTTTTTTATATCCCAATGTCTTATAAAGGAAAAGATAGACAAAAGATAGACAAAAAACCCCAGTTTCATGAGTATGAAAGGTCATATGTGATATATTTAGTAAGTTTTTGTATTAATATTGAAACTTTTGTGGAAAAACATGTTGCCTTTTGTTTATATACCCAAATGTAAAGAGCTTTTATGATTTCTTTTTTCTCTTGGATTGCAAGAGAATAATGTAAAACCGTTTGACAAATGACACTTGCGATCTTTCAATTCTACAGCGTCATTATATCTTTTCACTAATGCGTCTCTGAAAATGTATGTCCATATGTGTGGTCTTTAAATGTGTGTGCATTGTTGAAGAATACAATGGAGCGTCGTTAGACATAATCTTCTACCTTTCCCAAGAAGAAAGGAGGATTTTACTCTCAAAGAACAACTGATCTTTTGTCCTGGTCTTTGTATAATTTAACTTTTTGTTGACTTATACCATTATTAAACTACTTACAGACCAGGGTATCTGGTCTCACTTCGGAATGTTGTTCATTCCGGGGTTCGCAACCGTTTCGATGAGAATTCTCACGATTTTGTTTTGCCTTCTCGACTTTGAGACTGAAGAACGGTCAGGAACTTCTTTTGTGTTTATTATTTTGTATTTTGTACCCCACAGGAAATCTGTAGAGTAAATGCAGAAATTCTAAAAATAACACCAGAGGGCGCTAGTGAAATTAATTTGGGCTGCTTATGAAAAGCACTTTGGCTGGAAGCATCAGTGATGAGAATTTAATATTCGAAACACTTGTCTGGTGCTTGAAAATTTCTTCATGAAGGTAAAGAGTTTACCTCTTCCGCATTATTAATATATAAACACTTATTTCTTGTTGCAGTGTGACGCAGATCAAATCGTTCCCCGTGACTTGATGTTTGTCAAGTGTATTAATTACTTCTTTCCAGCTCTGTCGCCTACCTGAAAGAAGCTTTGTTTTTGCCCTTTAGCAATGTGACATCATACATTAATATATTTTTTGCTATTTGGAAACTTGCCATTTCACCAAAAAATATCATCGAAAATAAAAGAGGTTAACATCTTAGCACCATCCCTCCAATACTATTTTGAACATAGATTTCATTTTGATATGCCACTGAATCGACCCAATAGGAAATTTGGAGCCGCGCACTCTCTGTAAAGTAAATGCAGACACTCTAAAAATAACACCCGAGGGCGCTAGTGAAATTAATGTGGGCTGCTTATGAAAAGCACTTTGCGTCTGGTGCATGAAAAAATGGTTTGAAGTTTTCTTCATGAAGGTATAGAGTTTGAACCCTTCTGCATTATTGTATGTCGACCTTACTTTATTATTGTTTAAATTTCTTTCGATTTCAAAGCGCTTTTCATTCATTTACTTTTCAATAAAATGAAATATCCAAAAAAATATATGATGATTGCATCAAGACTTATCATATATATAAGACCCTCCAAAAGATTAAAGTAATTTGTAGCTAGTTTATTCATTGAGCTTTACATGTCATTTGAGATTGTCGTCAGGACCTTCTCATTTGTGTAAATATAGTGTTTGCCCATGATGATGGCATACTTCCAAATTAACCACCATATTGGATTACAACTCTCGGACTTTATCCATGCATTTCTACCATACAGAAATCTGACATAAAAAAATCATATTTATATTTTCAGCAGAGATTTTATAACAAATCTCTTGATTATTCTTTACAAAAATCTTACTGTTTGTAATTTTCATCAATACATTGATGTGAAAACATCAGAAAATTTGTTAAAAGTAGAACAATCTTAACATGGTAGGAATGGATAAAGTCCGACAGTTGTATTCCAAGGACTGGAAATTTTGATATATTGGAACACACTATAAAATCTAAGGTGATAATCTACTTATCATCGGAACAAATCACATTTTTTAAAACATTAAATAAGATCTTGTCTAAAATTCACCATAGAGATACAATTTTCATGTTTATACAATTTACAAATAGATGGTTGATACCGCTAATTCACAAAACTCCTTTGCGGCAAATCTGTCAATTTACTACATGCAATAAAGCGATGCACCTTTAATCTTTCTCATTTAAATAAAATTTTCCTTTTCAATACCACCATCTAATTGGATTGAGTGATGAGATATGAAAATGGAGAAAATCGATCAATTCATTTGCTGCCGATAAAAATTGTGTATATTTCATAAATGTGTGAATAGGCATAATTACGTTGGATTTTAGTACATACTTTGAGACTGAATAACTCACTGTGGCGTATCACGTGATACGCAAATGATATGTTCCTCGGGAATCCCCTTTGATTAAACCAAGTAAATACCGTCTAAATCTACTTTATATGAATTTATTTTAGGCCTATCATATGGTCATTTTTATCAATAATTATATGATGGTATCTATTCTGGTCAAGAATAGACGTATATTTGGAGAACACTTAAAAAGAAAATTTTGTATCTGTCCGTGCACCATATCATAACATGTGGTGATCATTCAAAAAAATTCTGTTTAAGTGTTCTCCGAATACACATCTATTCTTGACCAATATAGATTACCATCATATAATTGATGATAATGACCATATGATAGGGTTAAAGTGAATTCACATTAAGTAGATTTAGACGAAATTTACTTGGTCTAATTAAAGGGGATTCCCGTGGAACATATCATTTGCGTATCACGTGATACGCCACGGTGTAACTGATAGGTATCTTCTTCGATGTGTACTTCACCGATGACGGGGTTTAGATGACAATATGCTTCAATGCCTTGTCAAGTTCAAGTTCTCACGTCCACAGCTCGTGCAAAAACGTTTGAGTTCAATTTTTTCTCACATGATCATTTCCTCATTCCTAGGCGTCTTTCAGTTAAGCTTTTCAGTCAGGGATATGTTTGTGACCGACTAACATCGTCACTCTCCAGAATGGTGGATGATATTCTGTCATAGACCATTTGAACCATCCAACCATAGATTGTACTTTATCTTCCGAAATGGAAGTAACCGGATGTGACAGTTCTACCGAATTGAAGCGGCGGGTGTTGCATGCAAGCAGGAGATGCTTACTCTTCCTGGGCACCTGGTCTCACTCCCATATCGGGAGTTCGCTTCTTTTCGTTTATTTGCTTTGGTTCCTGTTTTATCCTGATTTTGTATGCCTTCGGTTTCTGATTTTCTGAATTGTCGATTTTGTGCTGTATACAGGGATATGGTCATTATCGATATTTGTCATCCTACTTGCTGTTGAGAAATTCCCCTGAAATATTAGCAGAATAATATCATACATACTTTAGTATATTAATTCTTAGTTCAGGGAGTCATAACCTCACCATTTGCTTTTATCTAACCGAACCGTGCATATCTGGTCCATGCTGTAAAGTTTACGCAATGTGCATCTTTATCGGTCTCACTTTATTGGCATTAATGTTTCATTGTTTAGAGTGCTTGCTTTTATTGTTTGTTGGACCATTAGGTGTGTGTTTTCTTGTGTGTCTTGCTGTCTCCTGTTGTTTTGTTGAAGTTGTTTTGTATGATATTTGTTGTGTGTTCCGCTGTGATCGCTGCGGGCTATTAGTAGTCTTGCTGGAGATCCGTTCCCTATCATTATTGCAAAACAAAATAACAACTTGATTATTGTCCTCTTAGTTCGTCTTTATATATCGGAATAAGTGAAATTTCTTTGCAAAGTGTAGCAGAAGTTTAAATCATAAGGTGCTTCAGTGTCAGAAGTATCTCCTTATATCGTTCACATCGTCATGTTAATGTAATATTCATTCCCATGAATGGAGTAGGAGTTTCCATGAAATATTATTTACACAGACGGACGGACGGAAGAACGGAGAGGAATATTCTCCCCGAGGTTTTATTTCATCGGTATGGGACTAATAAAATTTGCTTTCTACTAAATGACCTTAATTGAATTGGGATTTTTGTAAAGTTGAACCACGTGCCTCAAATGCCAATGAATTCCTCTAGAATTTCCAATCATCCTTAGTTGAAGAACTTTTAGAAAAGGAAATTCAAGTTGAACAACGTTCTCGCTTGGGGGCTGACAATTATCCTTTCTGTAAACTGATGATGATTGAATAGGGAATTTTTAAGTAAAAAATTTGAACCACGTGCCTCAAATGTCAATGAATTCCACTGGAATTTAGAATTTTCAATATATTCCCACATTAAGGAGTTTTGAATTGATACTTTACCAAAACACATTAGACTAATCAATGACTCTTAAACAGCATTCCTGTAGAAGTATTACCGTTTTTTTTGGATTTTCCGCGAGGAGAAGGTGCGTTACTGACGGGTAATGTCTTACATAAGATGAAGAGGGGATTTTATTTGACAGTAACAAGGTTATTGGGTATTAAGTGAAACGAGTTTGAAGTTTTTTATGCAATCCTTGAATTGTTTGAATAAGCCACAAGTCCATGTGATAGCAATGCAAGATCTTTGTCATTCAAATACCGTACAAGAACAGCTTATAACGTGATTCTGTAACAAACAAAGATTTTCATGTACATCCAGCATTTTGCCACATATTTTGATGTATACGTATTATCTAGACTTTAAGCATTTTCGCTTAGTAATCATTCATTGAACCTCATTCTTTTTTAAATTTTCGAATACCTTTGCCCATTGAATGACAAATATGGATAATGACCATATATCTGTATACAGCACAAAATCGATTATTCAGAAAATCAGAAACCGAAGGCATATAAAATCAGGATAAAACAGGAACCAAAGCAAATAAACAAAAACCTCCACCACGTGAAAAGAAGCGAACTCCCGATATGGGAGTGAAACCAGGTGCCCAGGAAGAGTAAGCATCTCCTGCTTGCATGCAACACCCGCAACAATGTGATTCATGTGTTATATCATTTGGGGCTTTGTGATTGACTTTCACTCACAGTTTCTCACAGATGATCTGATAAGAATAAGAAGTCCAACACTTCAATTCCACTTCAATATCTCTAACTTCATTTATAGAAAAAAAATGTCTTCATTTGTGTTTTTTCGCGGGTATGCAACGAAAAGCAAGACACTGTAAGTGCATTTTTGTGCTTGCAATGTGCCTTGTATCGCATACTCGTGGAGTTCAATGAATGAAATGAGTTAAAGAAGATCCTGACGATAATCTCCACAGCACTCACAATAAAGTCATACACAGAACCCTAACTCCACAGCACTCACAATAAAGTCATACACAGAACCCGAACTCCACAGCACTCACAATAAAGTCATACACAGAACCCTAACTCCACAGCACTCACAATAAAGTCATACACAGAACCTGAACTCCACAGCACTCACAATAAAGTCATACACAGAACCCGAACTCCACAGCACTCACAATAAAGTCATACACAGAACCCTAACTCCACAGCACTCACAATAAAGTCATACACAGAACCTGAACTCCACAGCACTCACAATAAAGTCATACACAGAACCCGAACTCCACAGCACTCACAATAAAGTCATACACAGAACCCGAACTCCACAGCACTCACAATAAAGTCATACACAGAACCCGAACTCCACAGCACTCACAATAAATGAGTTAAAGAAGATCCTGACAACAATCCCAACAGCACTCACTATAGAGCACAAAATTGACCATCGACGGACCCCTAGCAAGCTAGAGGTGGGATCAGGTGCCCGGGAGGAGTAAGCATCCCATGTTGGCTAGCCGCACCCGCCGTCGACGCCCAAGCACGAATATGAAACCAATGTCTAAAATTATGCACTTTCTGAGGTTGTGTCTGTATAGAAAGTGCTGTGACGACCATGTCAGGGAAAGACATTCAAAACACTTACTTTCAAACCCCTCGCGGGGAACTTTTTTACGAGCTCCACACGGCAAAGGGCATAAGTGTGACACAAATGAGTTAAAGACGATCCTGACAACAATCCCAACAGCACTCACAATAGAGCACAAAATTGACCATCGACGGACCCCTAGCAAGCTAGAGGTGGGATCAGGTGCCCAGGAGGAGTAAGCATCCCATGTTGGCTAGCCGCACCCGCCGTCAACGCCCAAGCACGAATATGAAACCAATGTCTAAAATTATGCACTTTCTGAGGTTGTGTCTATATAGAAAGTGCTGTGACGACCATGTCAGGGAATACATTCAAAACACTTACTGTCAAACCCCTCGCGGGGAACTTTTTTACGAGCTCCACACGGCAAAGGGCATAAGTGTGACACAAATGAGTTAAAGAAAATCCTGACAACAATCCCAACAGCACTCACAATAGAGCACAAAATTGACCATCGACGGACCCCTAGCAAGCTAGAGGTGGGATCAGGTGCCCGGTTGGAGTAAGCATCCCCTGTTGGCTAGCCGCACCTTCAAGAAGTTATAGAGTTGGAACACTTCCGTATCATTGCATTATATATGCAATATGATTCATGTGATATTTGAATATGTTAAAACATTAAAAATATGCACGACGCCACCTACAGCGCATTCAGTGCTTGCACGGGACTCTGGAAATTGTTCATGAGATAAAGTTGTCCTTTGTGTTTCTATAAAGCTGTGTTATTGTCTCCGTCCGATTTTTCTTTTTCGTGAGAAGTTCTGATTTTTAATTTGTTTTCAATAATTTGTAAGCCATTTGATTGTAATTTTTTAAAATCTGAATTCGGATTCTGTGTATGACTTTCAATCCCAATCAAATGGCTTACAAATTATTGAAAACAAATTAAAAATCAGAACTTCTCACGAAAAAGAAAAATCGGACGGAGACAATAACACAGCTTTATAGAAACACAAAGGACAACTTTATCTCATGAACAATTTCCAGAGTCCCGTGCAAGCACTGAATGCGCTGTAGGTGGCGTCGTGCATATTTTCAAAGTTTTAACATATTCAAATATCACATGAATCATATTGCATATATAATGCAATGATACGGAAGTGTTCCGACTCTATAACTTCTTGAAGAAAATTTCAAACCAAGTTTCGTGCAACAGTATAATATCTAAGAAAGTCGGAGCAAAAGGGAAGCTTTAAAAAGCTTATTCTAATTTCTCTCGCTGTAGTACTAAAAAAAAGGAGGAGGTTTCGATAATTGACCCCGGTATCAGAATGTAGAACATAAGAATAATATTGTATGCGGCTCCATCTGGAATAAATTTAATGAAGAAAAAATGTACGCCATAATTCAAAAATGCAATTCTATTTATCCCAAAGCCTATCAAATATAAAAAAAAATTGGTATTTATTCTTTACAATTGTCAGGGTATTGAGTATCCCTTCGGAAATAGAATAGAAACTCCAAACACAAATTGAAGTGAATTAATGGATGACAGTATTCATATATATAAATGGTGAAAAGATAAGCATTTAAAATCAGTCAAATATAATGTGTTTTCATAAACGTGTAAACTAGTTTTTGAAGTGTTGGCTCCTTTTACAATTTGCTACAATCTCAGCAACAGAGTGTGATCATTCGGAATCCCTCTGCATTCATTTTACGGTGACTTCTGTATTGGGTGTTTTAGGGTTTGCTGTGGGTACTGCAACAGAGTGTTGTCGGAGATCCCCTCTTTTCTTTTTTTTTCCCTGAAAAGTCAGACATACATTCCCTTTCATCTTGTATTATTTCATCCCCTCCGTTCAGTGCTTGTGTAACGTAACATATTAATTGCCTGTAGTATTATGGGTCGCTCGATATTGCAAGGAAAAAGAAGAAAACATTGAATCCAAAATGGAAATATGGTGTTAAAATTAACGTCATCTTGAGATATTGTCTAAGGAAAATATCAAGGTACATTTAATTCCCATCCTCTTACTTGACCATTGATATAAGCATACATGAAGATATTGATATATGATACAAGACATAGTGCGAAGTCAGGTACATTTATCATCATTAAAGGTACACAGAAATCGATGTTAGATCTACACACAAATCAAAGTCTGTGGATACAGCAAAAACTAAATAAGTATACCATCGAAGGTTGTCAAAGACAATCCATTACCCGACAAGGCTAATCAACAAACGAATATATTGTACATTTGAGTTCTGTTTATGTTACGATAAAACCATGTGTTACAAAATGCAAAATCAGAATCCAAAAAGCACAATCAATGGGAAATTCAATACAAATTCCTGAAAAAATGTACAAGAAAACAAAGATAAAGGGGTTATTCCCTACAGTGGAATCAGTAGAACGATATGGTATGATATCGTTTACTCACTTCGGAATTTCTTTTCATTCCGAAGTCCGCAACCGTTCCTATGGAAACTCTAATGATTTTGCCTTGCCTTCTCGACTTTGAGACTGAATAACTGATCGGTACTTCTTTGATGTTTATCTTAACTATATGGATTGAAGGTTGCTCAACACATGGATGACCTTATGATAATTGATGTTCTTTTCGTTTTCCTGAATGTGTCATCCTTTGGTTTTACTGAGTTACAAATTTATAAGTAACATGTCACCATTTCATTGTTAATATACATGTATTTGGTGCTTTTTATCCACTTACCTTTACAATGATTATAGGATTCTTTAATATCCTTTTCAAACATATTCCCTCACCACGAAAGGCAAACATTGGAATGAAAAAACGAAAACAAAAATGTACCTGGATTTGCCTGACAACTGATGCAATTCTTTTAACTTTGCAAAAAATCACTGCATTGCCAACAGCAAAGCATATCTTAAGATTGCAATATTTCAAGGACAAAACAACCACTGCAAAACAAAGGATGGGATTTCCAACAGCCAAAGCACTCAAATGCTCAACCAACAAGAAACACCTAAAGGGCAAGAAAGAACAAACACCAAATATGGAACTCTTTGTCCCTTGTACGTCTCTTTCTATGAGTGTCTCTGTGTTTTGAGGTTTCGCTGTAAAACGGTAAAGTGTCGAATCTTATCCTCGTTCTACGATTATTTTGAAAATATTTAAGGAACAAATACGTCCGGTAAGGTTTTACAAACGATTCTACGGTGTCCATTGGGGACATCACTTCTCCGCTTCTTTGCCATACAATTTATGAAAGGACGAAGAAGCGAAGAAATGATGCAAAGAAGCGAAGAAATTATCGCTTCTTCTCATCATTTCTTCGCAACCTGCATTTTTCCCGTGGTCTGCATTTTTGTCGTGACATGATTAACAAAATAAGAAAGATCAAAGGTAGACAGAATTACCATCGAAACTGTGTTCGAATCATCAAACGCCTTTTATACCGTGGATATAATCCTTATGTCACCAGACGGACACTTGACTTGGCACTGGACCAATCTACAGCCTTGTACCAGCGCATTCTTAAGAATTGTACTCTGACTGATTGTGACGACAGGACTCCATGAAGGACCCTGTCCAACCTCTTGAGAGAAGACATGGCCTCGACCACATGTCCTCTCTGAATATCAGTCGGACTCTTCGAGTGATAACATGCTTGAGCTCGCTACAGTCGGCAGAGCACGGATTGTATTACGTATGCCCTCTTTTTATATCTATTTACATATTCATCTGTGTTGCTTGGGCCCCTGTGTTTTGTTGTCTTGTTTGGTTGGTCATATAACAGCGAGGATGTTGTTTTACACCACAATTGTGCGTTCTTTGATACCTTTTGTAAACCGGATAAGTGGGAGGGTTGTGCGCAGGTAATCCAGATAACCACACCATTTGCTACTCGCATAGCAAATGGTCGTTGTAAGTCGGCAACGGTTGCCCATTGTCTCGTTGGATTATGTGTGGTCTTTTGTGTTTGATGTTTCTATGTCGTATGTCTCTTTTTCGTCTCTTGCCGTGCTCGTCTAAAAAGATGTGTTTTCGCATCGTGTGTTTTTGTGTTTTGCTGTTGGTACTGCAGCAGGGTCTGGTTGGAGATCCCCTCCCTTTTTCTAAGAAACGATTACTTGTATTCTGATTGGCCGAGAAATATTTTGATATCTACATCAACAGAAACCGGAAGTAGGCGCATATAGCAACGTCATTAGCAATGTCGTTAGAAACACAATTTCAAAGCTGCAAATAAACGTTGAAAAGCGACGAAATGAAATGACAAGTAATCAATGTAATATTTTTTTGACTGATCGAGGTATCAACACCAAATATTGTGGGAAAACTGCATCGTGCGCGTAGCACATCATTACAATGATTTTTTTAAAAGTCATTCACTAAAAGCATAATAGACACAAAACTACGTGCAAATGATTCATAGTGACATCTGATTCATTTATACACTTGCTTTAATTCCCTTTGACGTCTGTATGTTTAAGCTGTGATCATTACAATCGAATCATTTTTGAAATAATTTTCTTTATTTTCCCAATTAATTCATTCAAGGTTTCGTCGATTTCACCCATGTGAGTTATATTGGAAAGTCATGTTTCTTTTTTGTTGTATACGAAAAGAATGAAAGTTCAATGACCTGATTGTAAAAGTAATTCTAATTTGAGTAGGTAAACACCATGATTGGATTTAAATTCACCCTCATTCCCTCTGGATTTTTCGTGGGGAAAAACTATTGTTTTCCTTTAGAATTGGGGTAATGATAATGCTTCTACACATGGTCTTGAATGTGCCAGTAAAAAGACTGGTATTAACTATCGTTTCGTAACTAGAGTAATGCAATCCTTCGATTACGTCTCATGTAATTAATCTAAGTGAAAAATACTTGGATACACAAGAGGCTTTTTTTCTGAATCATATATTTTGCCGCAAATTAAACTTCAATTTCTGCGTAATAGTCTTGTGATGTTTTCCCAATTCAAAAGAAAAACTACAGTGGATTGCATTATTTTATTGTGAAAAATGCAAGGTTTACCAAGGGAATTGATAGCGAGTTTGCTCAAATTAACAAAACGGTATAGTATAGTTCTATCAATGAAAGAATATTGCAGAATAAAAGACGACCCTGACACAAATGGTTCCCTGATAGATCTATCTAGGCTAATAGGTATTATCTTATTTTTCTTTCTAAGTCGTTCTGGTTTTTATTAAAGGAGGCGAAAGGATGGGATCTCCTACAACACTCGGTTGCAGCACTCACAGCAAAAAAAAACCAATTGTGTAAATGAAACAAAATGTTCACAATATGAAAAAATGATGAGTCAATTAGATATACATCACCATACGAGGGCTGATTGACATGTTGTGAGCCTGGTATTGAAGAGTTTGAATTTTATCAGACATTTTTCATTATTTTTTTTTACAAAATCCCCTTCAGTATCAATACACTTTTACCGCCTGTGTGTAAGGGCCTCAATACCACTTTTAAAGAACTCCTTATCTTGACTGGTCAGAAAGATATCCACTGCAAGTATGACGTCATCATCGGACTGAAAGTCGGTTCCAGAAATAGCTGCTTTCAGTTTTGGGAATAGAGGAAAGTCTGATGGAGCGAGATCAGGTGAATACGGCGGATGCTCAATCAAATTAAAGCAGTGACAGACATGTGAACAGGAGCATTGTCCTAATGGAACATCACACCTTTAACTAGACTAAGTGATCTTTCTGCTGCGCTTAAGTTTGATATTTTCTCGTAACTGTGTCAGATTGGTGGAGCTAATTAATAATACGCTCACAAATTAGCATTTTCCATATTGGCCAAGTTACTGCGGTATGGTCTGTTGTATTGGCCTTCGGCTTCGCTTCAAGCGTCAGACCTCAGCGTAATAACTAGGACAATATGGAAAACACTAATTAACAACCCTATAATAATAGCGCATGGCCGTCCAAACTCGGTGCCAAATCACACTGGTCTTCCACAGTTTATATACTGCCATGCGTGTTCCATGTGCTGGCGTGTCTACTTCCATTGTTTAAGCTGTTCCGTGTAAATGTTGTTGTTGTGTGTCACGCTATCTTCTGTTGTTTGATTAAGTTATTTTGTCTGATGTGCGTTTTTCTTTTACAACCCTGTGGGTGTGTTCCGTTGTGTTAAATGCGGGGAAATCTTGCTAGAAATATTTTCAATATCAGCATTTCTGTCTCATCCCATCCATGTACACCATAATACATGTACATTACAAAATCTTTGTACTTCTCATCCAATATTCGAATTCCTTTATTTATTAATTAACCATTGTCAATCATATAAAACTGGGAATGGTTCAAAGCGCCATCTACATTGCATTCCGTGCTTGCATTGTACTCTGGAGTTTAAACACCCTGGATGCACGGAAGCACGTGTCTGGTGCATAATAAATTGGTTTAAATTTTCTTCAAGAATTCAAAGTATAGAGTTGGAACCCTTCCGTATTATTATCCTTCCGTGTTTCTATGAAGCTGTGTTATTATCTATATTCTTTTGTGAGAAAGTTCTGATATATATATATTTCTTCAAGAATTTGTAAGCCTTTTGATAGGGATTTTTGATTATGTTTTCGGGTTTTGTGTTTGACGACTCGAGCCATTTCTAGTAATCATAACACTTGGATATCATCATCATACCTCAGATAGAGTACCAAATTAATGACGAATCTTCAGTCAAAAATATATGTTTTATCTCGAGATGTCGTCTCAATTACCTGGGATTTTTTCGTCGATGCCGTGTTAGTTTTTGTAAAAAAAAAACAGTCAAAGCTACTCAACTGCTTATTGCACGAGAAATGCAGAACTAAACTGCCTGCGCTGGTAGCAGGGGTATATACATTCCTAAATACTAACCGAAACGTGCATTTCCGGTCCATGCTGCAAACTTTATATATCTGTTCTCAAATGATGGTATTGAATATGAAGACTATATTTTTTGTTCTATTTAAATGGAATAAGAATCACATGTTCATTTTCACATACAGTATAAACTTCACTGAATACAAATAGATTTAAATCTAGGTACATAAGGCTGATATACACACAGGAAGCCTTTAAATCGATAAATGTGTTATATACATGTTTATAAACACGTATGTGAACGACAGTACTCCATATTGCATGTACTTTTTAAATATGTCTGATTTACCCTATAAATAATGGATATTCATGATGATCCGATCAAAACACAACCAGAGTCATTCCAGTCCGAATCCACTATTGGACGGATCACAGTACGCCATATGTTGGACAGCGACGAGGACTGTCAGTTTGCGGGACGACTTACAGTGCTAGCATTTAGGGATGTATATACCCATGCTACCAGCGCAGGCAGGTTAGTTCTGCACTTCTCGTGCAATAAGCAGTTGAGTAGCCTTGACTGTTTTTTTTACAAAGACTAACACGGCATCGACGAAAAAATCCCAGGTAATTGAGACGACATCTCGAGATAAAACATATATTTCTGACAGAAGATTCGTCATTAATTTGATACTCTAAGGTATGATGATGATATCCAAGTGTTATGATTACTAGAAATGGCTCGATTCAACGACGTATGTATGGGAATGTGCGACGTCATATGAAAACGTAAATCCCATGTACAATTACTTATTTTAAACACCTCGCAATTCAGAGTGTATAATGTAAACATAGTTCATTAGAATAAAAGATTCATACATCAGTGAACAGTGAATGAAATTCAAATGTTAAACATCTTCAAATTCAATGGCATAATTTATGAACAGATAAAATTTTAGCATGGACCAGACATGCACGTTTTGGGTACTAACCCAAAAATGTACCGAAAACGTAGCAGGATGGGTGGGATATGATGCTACAGGACCCACGTCTTAGAAATTTCAAGATTTTTTGATAACAGAAATTTTCGAATGCGTTGGAGAGACAGACGATCAACCGAAGTGATCGAACTTGGCTACATGTGCCCTCCTGGTCCACCAGTAGTGACACTCACCAAGTGGTTCAAATCTTAAACGTCTTCAAATTCAATAGCATCATTTAAAAATTTCAGCATGGACCAGACATGCACGTTTCGGGTACTAAACCCTCGTCAGTGATCCTCAATCTGAACAATGTAATATGGCCAAAGAGTGTGAAAAAATATGTCCAAAAATATACCGAAAACGTAGCAGGATGGGTGGGATATGATGCTACAGGACCCACGTCTTAGAAATTTCAAGATTTTTTGATAACAGAAATTTTCGAATGCGTTGAAGAGACGGACGATCAACCGAAGTTGATCGAACTTGGCTACATGTGCCCTCGGGCACTCCTGGTCCACCAGCAGTGACACTCACCAAGTGGTTCAAATGTTAAACGTCTTCAGATTCAATAGCATCATTTAAGAACAGATAAAATTTTAGCATGGACAAACATAAACCAGAAATCACAAACAAAAGGCTTACACATTCTTTAAAAAATATAAAGCAGAAATTTCTCACGAGAAAAGAAAATACTAGTAGGACAAACAGAAGGAGACAATAAAACAGCTTCATAGAAACAATCTTCTCAAGACAAGTGTACGTACATGTAATAGCTTACTCCCCCTTGTCGGACTGCGTCTCCAGTGAGTTTCTTTTGGAGGGTATACGCGATAAGATCACAGTCTATATTTTATTATACTTTCATATACAAGCAATTCAATGAGAGTAATATCATTCAAACACATTAATAAGTATATTTGCTAGTAATTTATTCGAAATTTTGGCATAAGTCTCCGAACGAAACTCATTGAGACTGAAATTTAGACTTAAGTCAATTCTTTATTATGGTGCCGGGCCCAGAATCCATATATCAAAATCAAGAGTTTTACAAATTCTTGAAAAAATATAAAACAGAATAGCGTCAGCTTCTTTTAAAATATCCTGACCTACAGATGCAACAGAGTATACTACTTTGGGCATTTCACAATTAACCTGCCGTTTATGGTAACATAGTATAACATAATTAGAAGGATCAAATGTATAGAGAGCATAACTATCGAAAATGCATCAAAATCATCAAACGCCTTTTATGCCATGGATATGATCTTAATTAATGTCACCGGACGGACACTCGGCATGGTACTTGACCAATCTACAACCTTGTACCAGCACATTCGTAAGACTTGCACTCTTACTGACTGTGACGACGGGACTCCATGACGGGCCCTGTCCAAATCTCTTTAGAGAGGGCAGGGCCCTAACCGCCTGTCCTCTCTGAATGTCATTCGGACTGCTCGGTAGATAACATACATGCGCTCGCTACCGCCGGCAGAGCACGAACTGTATTTCGTACGCCCCCTTTTTATATCCGTTTCATATTCATCTGTGTAGTATGGGCCTCTGCGTTTTGTAGTCTTGTTTGTGTGGTAATCTTATGTACAGGGTTGAGATTATTTTACACTACAATTGTGTGTTTTTCAAGACCTTTGGTTAACCGGAAAAGTAGGAAGGTTATGCGCATGTCATCCGGATAGCTACACCATCTACCACTTGAATGTCAGATGGCCGTCCTAAGTTGGCGACGATTGTCCATTGGTCTCGTTTGTTTATGTGTGATCTTGTGTTTCATTTTTCTATACCGTGTGTCTCTTTTGCTGTGCTTGTGTTTTCACATCAGGTGTTTTGGTGGTTTGCTGTTGGTGATGCAACCGAGTTCGGTTCGAGATCTCCTTTCTTTCAAGTCGGCACCGATTGCCCATTGGTCTCGTTGGTTTATATAAATGTGCATTATTGTGTTTCATTTTTCTATACCGTGTGTCTCTTTCGCTGTGCTTGTTTACTCTTTGTTTTCACATCATGTGTTTTGGTGCTTTGCTGTGGGTGATGCAACCGAGTCCGGTTTGAGATCGAGCTCCTCCTTTCTTGTCAAAATTGAAAATAAAATATATATCGAAGAACTTTAAGTCATTAACAACGACAAAAAGACATACAACAACCAAACCAACAAAAAGCTACGTATGACATATATACTCCCCAATAATAGACAAAGAAACATCACAGCAAACTATCCTTTATCATGTCCATAGATCTGCCGTACATTAAATCGTGCATGAATCATTATCAAATTGTTGGTTCATGTAAAAAAAAAATTAGGTTTAAGATTTATATCAAGCATTAACAATTTTATGAGCAATATAGTATCACCTTTTATGGAATCTTGGTCGAATCTAGGATTGACATAGTATCATCAAGGGTTAACCAATGTATTTCTTTGTGCAGTAGATTTACGTGGAGTTTTCTGCCTACTTCACAGCTGATGGACTGTTGGTCCCTGAAGAAATCCTTCTACTAGTGTTTTACTTTTGGCTTTTTGTAATAGATAAAATTGCTGATTTGTATTTTTTTAAATAAGCAGTCGTTATATATCCCTAAAGAAATAATTCTACCCTGAAATATTTCTTTGTCATATAATACTCTTTAGGTCAATTTAGAAATTTAGCTCGTCTAATACTAGTATTCAAAATTGGGATTGCCTAATATGTCGGCTCTTTTATTTTTGAAATGCTTGTATGATGTAGTCTTATAAGAACTTGTCTTAGATTGATTTTATCCATTCTGATTTGGAGATAAACATTTTGTTGAAATTGATTGTTTTTGTGTAGTTTGTTTAAATAGATTTATTTAAACGTGCACATGTACTTAAGTATTTGTTTGCCTCTTTATTCTGTTTTTGAATAGAAAAGAAATAAGGCATGGTCCATTTGATATTCGGGGGGGGGGGGGGAGGGGGGGAGGGGTTTTTTTTTTTGTCGGAGCAAGATTATTTTTTTCGCCCCGGACTGGGGCAAAATTATTTTTTTCTGGCAAAGTTGGAGCAAGGAATTTTTTTAATTAAGTGATGCGCATATTAAGAATGTTGGTGTTTTATCGATAGAAATTATTTATATTTTTTACTCAAAACTCTAAATATTAAAATATTAATTTATTTTTATGCAAGTATTCAATTCACTTTTAAACAGAGAGATAAAAGATTTTTACAATACAATTCTCAATATTTTATATAAGGTACATGTATATAACATGTATAAGAGGGTCTGAGGGGAAGGTCTCCTAGACAAATGTTTGAATGTTATTAAGAATTGTAAATTTGTGAATAGCTCTCCTTCCAAGCTTACAAGAACATAAAATTAGACTCTATATGGGATACAACAGCAATACATAAATATTGATAATATATTTAAGCTTGTAAGAAAGCCCTTTTTCATTCACATACATGTGTAACTTTTGATATCTTCAAATATATGAATTTTGCTATTAGAAAATAATGTTTTGATAGAAAACTAAGGCGAGCGAAGCGAGCCAAAAAATTTTGATACAATTTGAAAACTGCGGCGAGCGAAGCAAGCCGGAAATTTTCCAGAATTTTAGCGAAATTTTATGGTAATTCTTCAAATTCAGATTATTTGTAGGAGCAAGATTATTTTTTTCTGTCACACCATAAGCAAATTATTTTTTTTCCTCAAAATTGAGAGCAAAATTATTTTTTTCGAAAAAAAAACCCCCAAGCCCCCCCCCCCCCCCCCCCACCGAATATCAAATGGACCGTACCTAAGGGGACCTCCAATTACACTCAGTTGCAGCACCCACAGCAAAACATCCCATATAAACACACAGAGTATACAAGCACAGCAAAAGACGCAAAAGGGAAAGGAACTCCGAATACGACATAGAAACATTAAACTTCTGAATAAACCCTACACAAAATTTGGAGCCGCTCATTTTGGCAAGAGGAAATTAAAACTCTGTATTGTAGATGGCGCCAGGAATATTCACTTCGGCTTTATTTAAACTGTTTGGCATGAAGTACTACATTTTGTACTGACGAGGATTCAAGTATCCGAAACACGTGTCTAGTACAATACAATTGGTACTATAGAACATATATTCCAATATTGACAACACAAACCAAGATAGGAGACCAATCGGTAATCGGTGCCGACTTAGGACGGCCGTCTGCCACGCCAGTAAAAGGTAAAGGTAGAAGTTTATAGTCTCGTTCTCCTCCCATTTTTTGTGTTGTCTTTCATGTTTCAATAGTGTTTTCATGTGACTGTTCTCTTTGTCTGTTGATATGGTAGTTTTACACGTTGTTTCCCATTTCTCGTCTAGTATGTGTGTGTGTTCAGCTGTGATTATTGTAATGTCGCCTTATAGTAGATATTCTCAATCTTGTATTCTCTTTATAAAATGTACAAATCTTGAACATCAAGGGTTTTTTTTTCAAGTTTGCCCGACCTTGCTGTTGCCTTTGGTCACGAGTTTAGGGGCCAGGAAAGCCTTTTCTACGAACGAAACATAATAGGCGAGATGGATGGGGAGAAAGCTGGACACATGTCAATAGCCTTCCATGAGGACCCTGATACAGTGTAAGATTGTTAATAAAATAAAGCTTCATCTCAGATTGTCATATTTTGAATTGGTCATTATTCTGTGGATCATTAACGTCAGACTAGAAAAGTAAATTCTGCTTCACGTGCATACAGTCATTGTTTCAACTGAACTTTTTTATAAGAACAGGAGGATCCTGTGATGTGGTTAATTTTCTTCTTACTGCAGATCTGGGAATACTTTTGATACCATACTCGGATGCGCAGACATGGCAGGGTAACGTATGATTTTGATTACATCAGTTTGGGTATTATTTAATCTTTTTCGATTTTAGAAATTTAATTATCATATTTTTAAATTAAACATTTGATATATTTTACGTAGAATGGCATGCCTACGAAGCGTCATGAGGGAAGAAATACAGAAAGACCAGTGTCTTATCCGTCATGTTTGTGTGGAAGTTAAAGCAAGGAGGAAGGGCGTGGCTTCTGCTCTTCTGGAATGGGCAGAGAAAGAGTCACGTCGCAAAGGTTGCCATGTAAGTCAAGTTAAAGCGACAGATTTTTTAATAGACGTAGCAATACTTCAATAAACAGAAGCCTTCATAGGACGAACAATCACTGAATGATGTCAATGGTATGGTTATCCGGATTGATTTTTCACAACCTTCCTATTCACCGATAAACACAGATGATAAGAATGATACGATGAGCTGTAAATGGGTCCATTACCATTATGTACAGTTTTTACATAAGAGAGACCATCGATAGGGTTTCCAGGGACGACTCACTCAATGCCAAAAGCTGCATTACATCACGAGTGGAGTGCTAAATTGAACAGTTAATATTGATAAGTCGAGCTGAAACTCCACACAAATCAACCATCAAAAGGTTTCAGAGTGCACAATTACTAAGTATTTCATTATCGGAAGTTATGGACATAAATTTTGTTAAGAATGTTGTAAGACTTTCTGGTTTAAGACACTGAGATCTTTTAAAACCGAACATGTGTGAATTTCTAGAGATTGAATTGTGGTATGCTGACAGTAGATGCTTACTCTCTCCGAGTACTTGTTCCATTCCTTTTTTTAAAGAGGTAATATGGAAGACTGTTTCAATGACCTACATTGATGTTGTATGTTCTTTCGTTTAAGCTTCAAACTTAAGACCTAAATCTTAATTGTTTAATGTATGAATATACGGTACTTATTTCCAGGCTGCTTACACGTGGTTGCCCACTAACAATAGGGCAGGGCGGAGTCTATATAGTAACCATGGTTACAGAGAGGAGGACCGTACAAGTAAATGTTGTTGTGGACTGTGGTGTGCCATAGGAATATGTGTAAGCGAGGCTATCAATAATGCAAACATCTGTCCAGTAGCTAGAGTATGAGCTTCTTAAGAATTCTACTTTCATTCTCCATTGCAAGGTGCATGTGGACCTATATAACTCACCCAAGTTTTATGTCATTTTATAAAGCAAGTGGGATTTGACAAGGTATAATTCCATAAAAGGTTTGATAATGTTGCCAAGAAGTTAGATATGTGTCAGCCAATCAGAACCCTTGGCGACCATCTTGTTTAACACATTTTGGCAAAGAATCTCAAGTAACTGCTTCCTCCACAGAGCAAATTTGATTTTACCCAATATTTATCTAGCCTACTTATACACAAGCAAGACTGGCTCATTCAAAATTCATGTTATAAAATGAATCTACTAAAAAATGAGGATATTTTTTCATCAGTCAATTTTTTGCATTCTCTTTACTTATTCACTTGTTAGCCAAGGCACAATGACTTGTTTCATATTATTGATAACCCCTTTAATTTTTTCCAGCGAGCTGTCAAGATGGTGAAGCAACTCTGACATAGATAGAAATTCAAACTTTCAGGACATGGTCAATCTTTACCAGGAGTAGGTTGTGTCATCTCTCAAATATTGACTCGGGGAGAACAGCTCAAATTCAGTGCAATATTAGTTTACAGAACTGTAACGACGTTGTACCATATTATCTGTAGGAAGCTGCATTCATCGGAGTTTTGACAAGGCCAATGAATAATGATAAGCCATCAGCAAAGAATTTTGAAGAAAATTTTAAGCATTCTGTAAGGGCAATCGTAAGACAGTACTCAGTGTCAAAGAGGGGAATAAGAGGCTTCATTATTTTCAGGAGACTTTCCCACCTTGAACATGTTGAAGTAGATTTAAACGGGAAGTTTTTCGTATAAAATAATTTATTACAACTAAATGTTTTATGAGAACAATGACATAATAGATGTGATTTCCATTGTGTAGTACAATGATTGCTGATTCCCCCTTTATGTGTTATCTGAAAATAAAGATGGAATGGGTAAACAAATAAACATTAATTGTAATACTTTTTAAAATTCCTTTGTTACAACTGAACTTGGACATAATTAACTTTTTTCAGATCAATTAGTTATATGTTTACTGTTAATGACAAAATTTTCATAAATGAAATTTTGTACATATACAATGTAGCATCAAAGATACTACTGACCTTTCTGCTATACATAGATGCCAGCCCATAATAAAAGAAAGACAACTCCAAATCCCATAAAAACGGAAGCTACCAATGAAACAATCAATTCCTTGAACAGATCACGAGTGAATTTATTCGATGTTACTTCATATCTGTTATTTGTTAAGGAAAACTTCAGTAGCAGTTGCACAGAACAATTCAATTGCTTAACAAGTCAATATGTAACATATGCTATAGTGTTTTTGCATGCAGCTTGATATCAAATAAACATGCTGAACATCAATTGCAAGTTGTGTATCTTTTCTGTACATGTATGGACAATTCATTCAAATTTAGGGCAATTGACGGTGTAAATCTACTTTGATGCTGCACACTTGACACTTTATGTAAATATTTCGACCTTGACCTGAATACCTCAAAATGATTCATCATTCAATATGATGCATCTTTGTGGAGGATTTGGTGATTCTAGTGCGAACGTTTCTCTTCCATTGTATTCACAAGACTTTAGAAATATTGTCTACACTGATCTTAACCTTTAACCCCAAATAATAGGGATCATTCCCTCTCTAATGTTTTATGTGTGAAAACAGTACAGTACCTAGATCTATGCAGATTATTACTTTGTCTGAGAGGGTAGATAAAAATTGTTTTCTTGTGTTAAAACTAGTCTAACAATTTAATATGAATGCTGTCTGGCACACACATGTACATGTACTTTCATATAATGTTATACTTTATGACTTTACAATCCACTCAGTTAGTATGTGATTATTCTGAAAAAGGATACACAAAGAACCATGCCATGAAGAAGATGCCTATCCCTAGTAGTACAACAGTAAGATGTGGAAACACTGCCGGGTTGATTGGGCTGACATATCTGTTCATAGACTCGATTGACATACTGCTAGCCTGAAAGAAAATATTACATATACACTATAATACAGATAAACATTATTCTTCAGTTTACAATTATTATAGGAATCTTATTGTCATATATTGTGTAGTAATATCAGACTTGCTTTAACTTCAAAGTCCCATTCTGTGATGATGTACTTCTTTCCCTGGAGTATGGGGTGGACTCAAATTAAGTGTTATATACCAGTAATCCGGCATGACATTGGGAACAACTAAATATTTCTCTATAAAGTATCTCACTGAATCATTATGAAAATTCTGATGGACATTTGAATATTTTTCTTTTAACATGATATTCTCTATATGGAATAAGTTAATTGTGAAATTTACCAAAGGGCCTTTAATTCCTCTTAAAAATTGGTCGCTCCCATACATGTACATGTGTTTTTTAAGGGTGGTTTAAGGGCGCAGTTAAACTAAAAAAAAAAGAAGAGATTCAAGTCTTTTCTTTGGAAATTTTCATGGTTTTTCATATATGGAAAGAGTGTTCACACATACATGTAGCTAGATAATTCTCAGAAAATGAATTTCAGCTTTTTAACCTGAAATTAATGCTTTCTTATCTGTACATATAATAGTCAGTTAAACCAGTTTGACAAGGAAAGTTTAATGGTTCATTGACCTTTGTCAACATTGGGGTCAGGTTAAGCATTATTTTCAACTGATTCATGATTTCACTGAACAGCATGGATTTTACCAGGAAAATGCTGAAATGTAAAATCTACTCCTCTACATGTACCTGTATGATCTTTGATACCTTTGAAGACAATAATTGAAAATCAGGTTTTTTTCCCCCCGTTTTGGAAAAAAGGGAACTAAAATTGGGAATTTCACTGCATTTTGTTCGAAACTGGCAATTTGCAGCAAAGAATAAGAGATCAAATTTGTAACGATGACGTGTCATAAAGTTATCCTCAGATCAGTGCACTGAGAACATTCTTCTGTATAACACAATAGACTTGAATATTAGATACCCAAGACCTGACATAACAACATTTGACGATTTCTCTTACAGATCTGTGACATCGATGATCATAATAATGATCAATTACATCAAATGTTGTAATTTTGGGTCTTGGAGTGTTTAAAATGCAAATCAAATGGTCAATTACCCCCCCCCCCCCCTTTATGTAAACTGTACCTTTTGTACTAAACTGCATTGCAATATACTTCATAGATAACAAATAAAACATAAGTAAAGATGGATGATTGGTATTTCAGTTCATCTATAAAGAGGAATGAAAGAACTAACTCAAACAATGTTCGCTCGAATTTCCTCCAATAAGTGCTTACGTGGCTGTTCATTTGAGGGCCGATCAAGGTATAAATTGAAGAAAGAACGAACAATGGTGTCAAATTTAGTTTTCTTGGTAATAAACCATCTTTATTTTTGTAAATGCATTTCGTATTAGATAAATATTATGTATTTCTTACCATTTTTGATGGATCTACCGGCAAGGGAAGTAATTTCAGTAAACAGGTGCCCGTGTACGCATGCCTATCAAGTGAAAGTAGAATAGTTCAAATGCGGAAAAAGGATGGGCGGTTTGAGAAATCTTTAGGAAGCAACAAAAAATTCTAAGATAAAGAAATGTTTTTCATTTAATAAATTTTTGACTGTAAAAGTTTCTATGTAATATTAGATGCCAATATTTCCCCAAATTATAAAATGAAATTGAATTAAAAAATTTCGAAATATATCCTTTCACCCCCATTATAAAATGAATCGGTCCATTTTTGTTTCCCTGTCAGCGGTAAATAAATGGAAGACAGTAGAAATGTGCTACTTATAAAGTAGCAAACCATTTAGATAATAGTGAATAATAATGTATTGTTGATGTAGGAATTTTGTCTTTTGGACGTAGGTCTATGCATTATTCTATTTTAAGGAATTCATAGAATCTGCAGATCAAACGGGTGCACCGATCAAACGATAGTTGGAGCCGAGGAAGACTGAAAATATGCATGTACATGTAGTTACAGTATCATAAATAAGATTAGCCACGATGACAACCTTAAGTCCCCTATCTAGGGGTTATGGATCATGGACAGGGACTAGTTATGATCCTTATCATGAAAATATTGATGAGGTATGTTTTTTTTTTCCAGTTTGTATTAATCTGTTAACAGTGTTCATGTGTATATAAACATGATAAATGCATGTACACGTTGTACATGTAGCTGAATATGTGAATAGTGTAATGAAGTAATCTAATTTACTGACATACAATTGTATTTGAAGTAAAATGATGTTGAAAGTTTTCTATCTTTCATCAAATTATGTCAATGATGAAGACTTCATTGAAGTTTGAAATGTCAAATGATGAAGAATTTGATATGTCTGATAAATTCATAGTGATATTGAATTTGATTTTCAGATGAATATTTGAAAAAGATAAGCTTTATCATGTGTCAATTTGTGGTTAAATTTTTTTTGAAGATTTCTTAAGTCTTCGTACCATACAAGATAATATAATGTTTTACTCTAAGGGGGCAATGTTTCACTTACATGATCCAGCCTTGTTTAATGTCGAGGATGGAGAGGAACCTTGAAAAATGTAATTTTGTGTTTAGGTTAGTTTGAAAGAACTTATAATACATGTTTACACTGTAACTGGTGTTAGGGATACAATCTTCAAACTTGGTACAAATACCCCGGTATAAAGTACATGTATGGTGAGAGAATCTGAATGCAAGCATTGTTTTTGACCTGGATCTTGACCTTGAAAAATGTAACTTAGAGATAACCTCTATTGTAGAAATAGTATATAAGGATTATATTTTACATTGATTGAAGTTCAAACTTTGCATAGAAATAGGAAATAATGAGTTTGCTTTATTTTAGGCATTGATCTTGACCTGGCCATTTGACCTTGACCTTGATGTTACAGTTTTGAATTTGACTCTACCATAGTAAAATACCAATAATATATCACATTTAAACTTTGCTTGGAGTTAGATCCAAGCAAGTGGACCTCATTTCAGATACTGACCTTGACCTTGAGATTTGACCTTGAAAATAAGATTTTGAATGAGACCATGTTGTACCAATATCACATGTATATGAAACCATGAGTATGACTTTTTCATGTTTATTGTACTATACATGTATTAGATAGCACATTAAAATTTTACATGGGGGTGGACTTGATTTCAGGTATTGTCCTTGCCCTTGACAGTTTTATTATCAACTGGACATACACCATTACTCTATGACGTATCACTTTAAATCTTGTCAGTTGTCATAGAGATTAAAAACATGGTTAATGGAACTGATTTCTAGTACTGAAGTTAACCTTGAAGATTGACCTTGACCTTGAAGATATGATTTTGAATTAGGCTAAAGTGTGTCAAAACTTTATAGAATCTTACACTGAAACTTTGAATGGAGATATTAATATTGCACTCTGTTGCTTTAAATGGACACAGTGTTTCAAAACACAATCTCCTGTCAGCAATGCAGCCATTATAATACCATCTTTAGCTGTGTCTTGTTCAGGCCACAATTAAAAAATTGTTTGTTTCCCCTCCCCCGGGTCTGTTTTTTCAAAGTGACCCGGCAGGCGGGTACTTTTTTTTTTTGCTGCCAGGACTACATGAGTTAAAGAAGATCCTGACGATAATCTCAACAGCACTCACAATAGAGCACAAAATTAAACATCGACGGACCCCTAGCAAGCTAGAGGTGGGACCAGGTGCCCGTACATGTATCAAATATGTTTAAAGTCGTTTGAATCCAAATTGCACATTACTGGACTCCTTACAGCTGCCCAGTGACACTCTGTGTTTCTAATTGAAGAGCTGGCAGCCGGTGATTTCTCACCTCTTACTTCGGGAAAAATCGCCGCCTGCTTTCCGTAAAAAATATCCGTTGTGTCTCAATTTCTATCGCTGGTTAAATAAGAAATGTCTATTTATTTTATTGAACATGTTCAAAAGAAAATTACGTCGTCCTGTAAAACCTGTTTATATATCAACAAAATTGTCCCAAGATACACGATAAATATTTCCGCAACAGGTGCATCAAGAGTTTCAGCACGGCGTAACAGGTCATTTTACGGCAACGTCAAATCTGCGAGAATAAGATGAACTATAGAACGATTAGATCTTGACTTTTTTTTACGACTTGTAAATATTGAATTTGTGTAGATATTGACCACGCGCAACCAAGGGTCACGGACTATTAGTATAAATGGCCGGAGTTTTCTAATGAATAAAGATGAAATAATTAAGTTTTTATACTTTTCTTTCTCGGTCTGTTTATTGTATGTAAACAGCGAAAGTGAAAAATATTTATACGAACAACATCAAGAATTCATTGTAATATTGAGTCTATTGATAATGACGTTCACGCTACAAGAAATTAGCACGAACCGCTAGAGAAACGTAGGTTAATCATAATAACCGAGTATGTACCTTATTCACTCGATTTTATGCATTTAGATAATATGCCTGAATTTTGGCCCACTCAGCGGACCCTTCCAAATAAGCGATGGGTCTTTATAGCATTCAAACGCCTATCCGTGAAACGATATTTCATAAGTTGCATGTAAGAATGGGAGCCCAAAATATCTGCCGCACTCGCAGAATTCGAAAGGCACATGCTTGTTTAAAGTTTTACATCCGTAGACCGAGCGCTCGTCTATCATGACTAACGACTCAACATGCCCAATGTTCTCAAAAACTTTGAGAGGATATTTACAAGAGAGAAACATAATTATCAATGTGCCAATAATACGTAAAAAGCCAACAGGAAGACGGGGGGAGGGGGTTACGGCAAGATTTCTTATAAAAATGTTGGAATGAGAAGCTAATGAGTTGATTTGCAATTCTATTTGGATATAGAATATTGTAACGTTGAAACTGAAAATGGACATGGCTGTGAATCGATTTCTGGAAAAAAAAATATCGGACTTTTTGCCTATAAAAAAATCTGACTCGGCGGCGTTTTTACTGACCCGGTCGGGGCGAGGGGAAACAAACAATTTTTTAATTATGGCCTCAGTCTTTAAACTTTTTCTTGTTTTAAATGTTAAACTTTTTGTGACAGGATCATTTTCCCCATATTCACGCTGAGCCAGAATGCCATCGTCATGGTGTTACCGTAGGTCATCTCTCGAGGAGCTCCACTTCCATGTCAATGAAGAGTATGGTTCCCCCACGGAGTTCAAGGTCAGGAGGAAGTCCCGTTAGATACGGGGACAGTGGACAGGTCAATCTACCAAAGACCTTCCTCACACGCAAAGGAGCTCTTATGTTATTCACAGCCCCGGAGACTGAAGAGGAAGGACTGGAATTAAAAGCTCAGCCTCGCTATGTCAGAGGTCATAGGGCCAAGAACCTGATAGATACTAGTCTAAAATTAGGCACGATAGACCGGCTAGCTCTGTCCATTTTACAATATGGAGATGAGGTAAGATATATTGAAACTTATCGTTGGCTTACAGTACTAACTTTATTTCATACATGTATGTTTGAAATTCAACTGTGATTCAGACTGATTTTAAAATCATTTACAATAACATGTACATAAATTTCAGTCATTATCTTTTTTGGAGTATTGGCTAATTGCATAGCATTATTGCAGATAGATTAAGACATAAATTGGAGTTTTTATTAATACTTTTTCATGAACTGGTCCTAGGTTTATTTAGGATCATATACCGGTATGTACTCTAAGCTAAAATGTACCTTTGAAAGAATCACACTCTTATCAGAAAGTAGAAGTAAGAGTTAGAGTATGATCAAAGAGACATCGGAAATTTTTCATATCATAAATTTGCCTTATCTGGTGTATCAAAGTTTGAATTGACATATATCAATATTTGTACCTGACACTACCTTACTGAAATTGGATGAAATTTGAACTTCATGACTGTGAACTTGTTTAATTTTGCTCTGATAAGAAAGAAGATAAAACATGTATGGCCAAGTTTTATGAGCTTAGGTGATACAATTTTGACTTTATATTGATCATAAATTGCAACTTTCCTCTGCAGTTTAAATCCCATAGCAAAGGTATTTCACAAGTGAAATTTGATCTTATCAGTTCTGTCTAAATGAACAGAGAGGTACATATATGAAAATAAAAATGAACAGGATTTATGAATAAATGTACTTTTATAGGATATTGCTTTCATTTTTACTCCCCTCATGTGTCATAAAAGATTTATATGTCGTGATTAAATTACAAATATTTTTTCTGCAAACATTCAGTCTAACATGTACAAAAACTTTAAACTGACATTTATTAGTGAATGTCATGTATTAGCACTTTATAACAGCACTAATTCTTAATTTTGTAATTGCATTAAAAAAAAAGATGATTATACATGAAAATGTAATGCTGTCATTGAATTCATTGAAATAAATAATGTAACTCAATGTTTGACAGTAAGTGTTTTGAATATATTTCCCTGACATGGTCGCCATAGCACTTTCTATATAGACATAACGTCAGACAGTGCATGTATTTTATAAACTGTGTTCTTTATCGTGCATTAACATCGACGGCGGGTGCGGCTAGCCAACAGGGGATGCTTACTCCTCCCGGGCACCTGATCCCACCTCTAGCTTGCTAGGGGTCCGTCGATGCTTAACATAGTGCTCTATCAGGGATTAATCTACCTCTGCGTCCTGCGTCTCTGACGCATAAAAATCGCCCAGGACCCATTGTTTTCCGATCGCTGCGTCCCACAGTGCGCATTGTTCACTTTCGAATAATGCGTCCGTTTTAACTCATTTTGTTCAAAGTCGAGAAATAAGATGTAAACGTCTCTTGTTCATATTTTGACAGCTCTTTTAAACCTTAGACAGATCTGTGTTATCGTATGAGAAATCATTGCGGAGCAACATTTTTTTATTTTTAAATTAAAAGTAATATGCAGTCCGACACGAGTCTAACTTATTTATATCATTTGGATACAGATATATATATTTATGAAAAATTCCTCCACTGTAAACTTTACATGACATTATGAATCAATCTAATGAAATCGTTTAATTCACACCATCAGCGTACCGTCTTTGTAATGACAATGATGACAATTAAACCGTATAGAATTGGTTTGTTTGGAAAATGGTTTACTATACACATATACGAAGTATCGCTGACTAAATAAACAATCAATATACTTATTTCGGCAAAATTAGATTGAAGTTGAAGAATTAGACATTTTTTGTGAAACATATAACGATCTCAAGGACATAAAACGCCGCGAGCAGGTCAGCTCACTTGTATTCGCGAACTTAAAACGCCGCGAAAAAAGAAGATTTGTAGAAATTGGGACGCATTAATTTCTGCTGGGACCCATTGTTTTGGCTGGGGACCCATTGGCCAAGTTTCATTGCGTCCAAAGGACCCATTAAGATCAAATTGTAGATTAATCTCTGCGAGTCTATTGCGAGTGCTGTTGAGATTATCGTCAGGATCTTCTTTAACTCAATACAACAAAATACATAGAAACTCTGAATTTGGTGCATTTACTATACCAACTTACAAGTATGTATGTACATGTACGTACATGTATCATGTGTATGGTATCAAATGAAACCTCACTACATTGTATGTATGTATGTATGTATGTATGTATGTATGTATGTATGTATGTATGTATACAAAATATCCATCACACTATCTGTGAATAATTCTGATAATGAAACTTGTATGTACATAAAATGCAGGAAATAGAGTAAATAAATTTTATTTTTTTGATAATGCATTTCTGTATTTTATGTTACAGGAGTATGAAAAAGAGAATGCAAGCATTTCTGATGAGAAGAATAAGATGTTTTTGAAATTTTTACGCAAATCTGAAAGTACTCGAGGAGTGGATTCAAGGTCCCAACCTGGCAGTGACCTCAGGTCATATCTAAGAGATCTGAAATATAGGTCAAGGTTAGTGTACCTCCGTTACTATAGAGAGGGAGTAAGAACATTTATATCAAACCTACAAGTCTAGATTTAAAAATAAAACATAGTGATAAAAAATCATTTGATATAAATGCTACCTTAGTTACAAAAAATGTTGAGAAGAAGAGAAAAAATGATAGATTTATATGCATAAAATGTAATAAAATTGTAAACATGGTAAGCAATGAGTGAGTTTGAAGATGATTTTAAGCAGAAACGCCAGTCAAATATCTTTATTAAAAGAGATTCACCTTTATCCTATAGCCATGTTCTGTGCACTTCATTTAGGTACATGAAAGATATTTACAGTTTAGGGCTGAGTAGGGTGAACGAATGGTTCAGCTTTTGTATATTTCTTCTCAATATTTATTTGAGTTTTTCTTGCCCTGACACGCGGGACAAAGAAATCTTTTGAAATTATACTTCATACGTCAAAACTCTGTATCATACTGTGATACAGCCCGCCCGTAGAGCCATAATATTATTGTTCACACCAATTCTTAATTAAAATCACAGTCATATTTTCCCCGTCTTGACATTTAAAGTGGAAAAGGAACTATTTGTTTAGGTTTTGTATAGAAGTAAAAACATTGGTAATAATACTGGATTCCTGTGCTCGTACGATACGAAAAACGCAAACGGCGTCTGATAGACAAAGTTCAATACACTGTTTAATTACCAACCAGTATTATTTATACTGTTTAAACATTGGAATTGAATTTTGTTTGAATATTGTCATCGTCCCTAATTCCCTGTCATTTTATAAACGATGCCAAGCCAAACCTGGTTTTATCGTGGACTCATATCTATGTACATAAGGATAATTGGAACTCTGATAGCTGACGAACAGCCCAACCCAATCAATAGCCCGTGCCAAAGCTCTGTTTAACAAGACAGTAAATCAAAAACTTTTCTACCTTGATCATGTTGACGGATTATTTTTAAATACCTTCTTTCTTATGAAACCTGTTTACTGATAGTTTTGAGAACGTAATGAAGTTGGATCGAAATAAATCAAGCAAAAAATTGCTTATATACCATGAAAAGTAATTTGCAAGCTTTTAGAGGCATTTTCAATTTGGGGTTGTTTGTTAAGTTGAAATATATCCCGTCCGTATATGACATGCAGTTTAGATACATTTTGGCGGAGAAAGTATGACTAATAAAATAATATTCAAATCGTTTGTAATGTACGAGCCGTGAAATTTTCTAAAAGGTCTTATAAACGAGACTTATTTATGACTCCTATTTTTTTCCCCAAAAATTGAAGTTCGTATTTTAACCGCCAGAAAGCTAATTAAGTCATTGCGAAGCACGTCGGGCGCACGTTGTTATAAGAACGCACAACCGCAGCGTATGCGCACACAGTAACCGTGCGAGCAACGTGCGTTGACGTATTCTTTCCCTGCCCTTTCCTCTTCTTTTCAAACGTTAACGTACGGCAGGTTGTGAACATTTTGCGTATTGACGTCTTAGATCTAGTGTAGATGACACAGTCTGGAAATCGTGTTTGAAATTGATTATATTCCAGTTGAGTTTTCTCAGAGTCATGTTTTCTGAGATCTAGTATATTTATACATCGTGATTTGAAGATGCTATATTTTCTTACAAGCCAAGACCTTATGTATGAGGGAGAACAGTAAGATTCAGACTTCTATTTAGAAACTAGACTAAGTATTAGTATTACACTCTGTACTGTCATACCGATTGAGATGTGAAAGTGTATAATACGAAAAAGTAGAACATTATTTGGTTTATTTGTTTTGTAGAACATTAGCTGGACGAAATTAGACAAAACTGAATAGATAATGATTCAGTACCAGTCGCCGTTTATTAGATAATATGTAGTCATAATTTGATAAAAAATAAGTAATTTACTAGATCTATATGTAGTACATGCCAGAGAGATACGTTTGTCAATGCTAGAAATATTTTTTCTTCAGTAATAATTTCCATGAAAATAATTATGAATGGAAAAAAATGTACTGCTATGTAAAAATGCAAATGCCTTTTCTTTGGTAAAGATATCCAATTCACGAAGCAAACATTCGATTTCGGTAGATGTCCATTGCAAGATTATGACGTCTACTTAAGTTTACACACACCTTATCGAAAAAAGTACTAAATTATATTTTGTAAATGCATGGGTACATAATACCAAAAAGGCAATAAAAATCTGAAAGCAAGATCATAGTCCGAAATATCTTATCAAAACCCAAAAATTTGGACGGATAGTGGCTTGGTTTTGTAATAAATATCCCAGTCACTATCCGTCAAAAAATAGCGAAAGGCTTGGTTTTGGCAGGACTTTTCGGACTAGCAAGATCAATGCATGACAGAGTTATTTATCTCTACCAGTTTTCGCGTGGGCATGAGTGGCAGTCCCCACATTCCTCGCAGCAGAGAGACTATGGAGCTACAGGCCATCCTCCGTGGACTTCAGAACGACACGTGGCCGTTGGTATACAACGCTGACGGGGAGCTAGAGAGAAGTGGTACATACAGTGAGTTTACACGCCCAGCATCACAGCAGTCCGCCAGAACACGTGTTAGGTAAAATCATTTTCATGACCTATAGCTAATAAATTGTTCGGAAGACAATATTTTTTTCCTTTGGCTCAGTCAGTCTCAGTTTGCTCCAGTTTGTCGACAAACTTGAAGAAAATCGAGGCGGATAAAGAGAATTGCAGAGTTCTACATGTAAGACTTGATAGCAGTACTGTCTTTTTCTAACTTTCTGTCACGTATGATGTACTCACTTTCACTTATAAAAAGGAAAGATAGAAAAAGACAATATTATAGTAACTATATTATAGCTTATCCGTTTGATTCTTAGGGGGAATCCAATTACAATGTTCGCCACGGTATTTCAAGAAAGATTGTAAATATTTGTTTATACGCACTTTATGTACGTATTCAGACGGACGTTTTATGGTATAATTCCGTCTGTCTTTCCATCCGTCTTTCTTTTCATCCATCTCACAGTGTCTGTCCGTTTTCCTATCAAAGTCCGTTTGTCTATACCAATACCCGATATCGGTACTATAGAAGTAACCCTTAACCCTGAGATAATCTCGCTGTACTTATAGTTCTCCGTTCGATATGGACTTTTAAAATGGTTAACATCTAAAGCTTCTGAACTACTAAATGGATCTTAATGAACTTTTACCGATGCCACTGAAATGGCCAAAAATGTACTTATGCAAAGTACCCTGTCTAACAAATTTACTATATCTAGTACGAGTTAGTTCGAGGTTTCAAGGCCTTCTTAATCAGCAGTAAGGAGTGTATTGTATACGTGCATCTAGAGTCGCGTGAAAATCTCATTATGTCGTGGAAAATCGGATAATCTTTTTATCCCATTACGCCAAGTTAAATCGCTTACTAAATTTAAACATTATAGAATTAAATGGATGACATATTGATTAAAATTACTCTTGTTAAGTAATAGAATAAATTTTAGTGAACAATTAACGCAACGACGTAGTTGACGTGACATCGCCGATATTTTGAAACGCGAAAATATTTTGATTCCCAATGAACGTGCTTTCATCTAGCGCCTCTCGACTTACATTCATTGGCCGGATTGCAAAGCGATTCCGGCCTATAGATTGACGATGTCCGTCCGTCTGTCCGTCCTTCCGTCCGTCTGCCGTCAACATTTTGGTTAAAGTTTCTGGTTGAGGCAAAATCTAAGTAACTATATGCAGTAGAAACTTTATATTATACATGAAGCTTGCCCATGACAAGACCTTTCAATTTATGCCATAACATTTGACCTAGTGACCTTGACCTTGGACTTTGACCTAGTTAAAGATTTTGGTTAAAGTTTCTGGTTGAGGCAAAATCTAAGTAACTATATGCAGTAGAAACTTTATATTATACATGAAGCTTGCCCATGACAAGACCTTTCAATTTATGCCGTAACATTTGACCTAGTGACCTTGACCTTGGACTTTGACCTACTCAAAGATTTTGGTTAAAGTTCCTGGTTGAGGCAAAATCTAAGTAACTATATGTAGTAGAAACTTTTTATTATACATGAAGCTTGCCCATGACAAGACCTTTCAATTTATGCCGTAACATTTGACCTAGTGACCTTGACCTTGGACTTTGACCTACTCAAAGATTTTGGTTAAAGTTCCTGGTTTAAGCAAAATCTATGGAACTGTATGCAGTAGAAACTTTATATTATACATGAAGCTTGCCCATGACAAGACCTTTCAATTTATGCGGTAACATTTGACCTAGTGACCTTGACCTTGGACTTTGACCTAGTTAAGGATTTTGGTTAAAGTTCCTGGTTTAAGCAAAATCTAAGTAACTGTATGCAGTAGAAACTTTATTTTACACATGTAGGTTGCCTCTGACAAAACCTTTCAATTTATGCTGTGTTATTTGACCTATTGACCTTGACCCAGTTAGTGACAAAAACTTACTTTGCAATCCGGCCATACCGTCTTTAGCGGTGTTTTATTTTTGTAAATTCATCACGGCTGTATTTTTTTTTATCAATTAGGGATATACATATAACAGAAATTGATCACGCAAGTAATGTCAATACTAGTCTAGCTATTTCGAAGTGTACCTCAGATTGTAGGTATAGAGATACGTATTTGAGTTACACGTATTCTGATAATACAAAAACACAAAATTCTTTAATCTAATAATTGGCCGGATTGCAAAGTAATTCCGGTCGATAGATTGATGATGTCCGTCTATCTGTCCGTCTGCCGTCAACATTTTGGTTAAAGTTTCTGGTTGAGGCAAAATCTAAGGAACTATATGCAGTAGAAACTTTATATTACACCTGAAGCTTGCCCATCACAAGACCTTTCAATTTATGCCGTAACATTTGACCTAGTGACCTTGACCTTGGACTTTGACCTAGTTAAAGATTTTGGTTAAAGTTCCTGGTTTAAGCAAAATCTATGGAACTGTATGCAGTAGAAACTTTATATTATACATGTAGGTTGCCTACGACAAAACCTTTAAATATATGCTGTATTATTTGACCTATTGACCTTGACCCAGTCAGTGACAAAAACTTACTTTGCAATCCGGCCATACCGTCTTTAGCGGTGTTTTATTTTCTTTCAAATGATGAATTGGCCACATTGATAAGTATACTTCTCTCATCTATATTGAGTTCAATGTACTCGTACTTAGCACAACAATTCAAGACTTATCAAATTCTATTAAATGCTTTTTAACCTCTAATTTTTGTTGTGGAAAAACGTATCCAGTGAGGTGGAAAGTAAGAGGGGGCGGAAGGGGTGATATTCTGTAAATAATCTATCGTCCTACTAGTTAGAGAGGAAATTTAATTTCCCGAAAGGAGCTGAGAACGTTTTTTAAATGCATTCCCTAGTTTCCATAGTACTGGAATGCATATATCGCTTTATGAAAAAATCGTTACCTCTTTTGTTTGAAATATTTCTGGATCTGCCTATGTTACACATACAGTATATAGCTAGTTAGATGTATTTGATTTATTGAGATATCTTTTCAGTTCAAGAGCTTCAAATTCAACACCCAGATCTATCCTGTCATCTCAAAAACTACGGGAATCACTGAAGTCATACGGGTCATACTTGGGCAGACCTAAATCTGGTAAGGTCTTTATATTTCACTGTTTCAAAACCTCGGAAGATTGCATTACACTAAATAATTTTTTCAAATGATAATTGAATGATATTATTTGATGATAATTGGAGTTTTATGAAAGATAATGTTTGTGACACATCATGCACAGGACATAATCAAAGTATCATTAATACCTGTCCCGATGTCAGCCTTTAGATATACATATTGAGGCACAATCATCTGTCTTCTGGTCTCTATATTCTCCTGTACTTGCTAAAGACTGAAGGTTAGCTCATGGATCTTCAAACAACAATTTATATTTTTCTTGTCAATCAGTAAGTACAAATCAACAAAATGATAAGGCATCTTTTGAAAGTTAGCTGAAAATAGGTACTATTATATTACAGCACCCGACCCTGAGGTACGTCATCCTATGCATGCCACAATTAGAGATCACAGACCCGCCTCACCCTCGGCATCAGATGACCACACCTTTTCTTCAGGGAGACAACCCAAATGGGGAGTTCCTTCCATGATATCTGGCAAGTCAGGTAGTATCATAGAGGAGGGAGCAGAGGATGCTCGGTATGATGAGTTAAACTTGGACGCCATGACAGGTATTGACGGCTCGACAATCGCCTACACCGAGTCCACAGAGCTAGACAAGCACATGTACACGTTAGAGCTACAGTCAGGTGACAGGAACTTCCACTTGAATGATAGTTACTTTAGCAATGGTAACTATGGTGATAGTGCTTCTAGTGTTGGTATCCATGGTGATGGGATAACCCCTGATGGTAAAAATAGAGACAGTAACACTGAAAATGGTGGTGGTGGTGGTGCTGTGCATGGGAAGATAGATGTAGGGGGGCATGTTGATGTAGAACCTGTTGTCAATGGTGATAAAAGTCGCCATAGCAACAAGGAGCTAGATTTGGTGGTGGGAAATGAAAATGTTGAAAAATTGGATTCAAATGTTGAAGAAAAAAATGTTGGTACATCTGACCACACTGCTGAGAGTTATAAAGGAAGCATAAAAAGTGATACATTAAATGAACAGTACAGCAGTGTGAGCAGGCTTGATAATCTTGACATAGAAACCAGTACAACTATGAGTGAAGAATTGGTAGATCCTCTAGGTATTAACAGGATTGATATAAAAACACATGTTACAGGGACTATCAAGGAGGAGGAACAAGGCTTCGGTGTTCAGATAGCTTACAAAGGACAGAATCCTCTAGAGGAGATCACAGAGGGGTCAGATTACACTGATGTTATAGACGCTGCTCTCGCTGCAGAAGGTGAGGGTGAATGGGAGAAGCAGGCTGAAGCTGCTACGCTTAGAGAAGCAGAGGAGATAGATACACTGTTGAAAGGTGAAGAAAATGGTATGCAAGAGCAGCATATGCATGAAGTAGAGACTTCACTTGCTAATGAACAATTAGTGGATACAGGGCATACAGTCACAGTAGCACAACAGATACATAGTCGCACGTCACCTATAGACAGTAAACCACCACACCCATCCTCCCCCACCCACAGGCCCTCGTCAGTGTCATCCCAGAGACGACACTCTGTAATGAGTGCTAGAAGTAGAACCACTCCTACCCCACCTGGTAGTGCTAGAAGAATAAAAACTCCCTCCCCTATAGGTATTGTTAAGGCACCAGAACCTCCTCCTACCCCTGAGAAAAAGAGTCCGTCCCCTACCTCACGTAAGGCTTCAGAGGTTGGTTCCCGCCCATCTTCCCAGTACAGTAAGAGGTCCCCCACCCCTGACTCCACAGTTGGTAAGGTCACACCCATGGAGGTGGTTATCACTAGGAAACCATCCGGTGGGGATGTAATAATACACTCCTCCAGAACAGAAACACCTCGGAGAGTTACCTCCAGATCACCCATCACTACCGACAAACTCTCCAGACCTGAAACTCCTAAAGGAAGGAAATCTGTAACTCCTCCCCCTCCCTCTCCTGTCCAAGAAAAATCAGAAGCTTCAATAGTTGATAAAATATCTCATTCTGTTACTGATGATGCTCTATCCAAACCCCAAGATCAGTCCATCAAAACTGATCCTTCCCTTGCACGAACAACTGATAAAGCAGACACTTCACAAACTAGCATCAAAGCACCAGACAATCAAAATATGGTGGAGGACATATCAAGTAGAGTGGTAGAGGGTGGCATGCCGCCAGATGATGGTGGCTCACAGGTGGTGGCAGGTGGCACAGAAGTGGTGGCTGGTGGCATAGGAGAGGAAGAGGAAGTGGCTAGCGTGGCATCCTCTCTTCTCCAGGAGCAGGATATAGTCTTACCTAAAGGTTGGTTACTGTTTTATAATTTTCTTTGGGAAAATTTTTGAAAATATGTTTTTCACTGGTAGGTATGAAAGGGATAGATTAGGTATTTTCTAGATTTCTTTAAAAATGGATAGAAATGTATAATATTGTTAATTTGCACATGATTGGTGTACTGTACAGGATTCTGATTATATGTGGGCAACTGCAATTTGTTACCGCTTAATATAAGCAGTCTCCTGCCTTATTCCAGTTAGAAACATATTCAATAACTGCACAGAATCCTTTTTTCACCGTCTACATGATTGTATAATGATAAGTTGTATAGGGTAAAGTGTTAACTGCAATGTGAAGTCAAAGGCAATCTTTATGGTACTGTGCTCTCACTTACATTGTTTTTCTTTTGTGCCCTAACTGCACTGTAATTTTGATACATCAGTTACTCAGTTGAATAAACACATATACTGATTTGTATGCTGAACATATTACAGAAGAGATAGAAGAAAATAAAACAGAGAGTCCCCAGTCAGATGAGGCTTTACAAGGTAAGTAAAAAACTTCACATGTACCAGATTACCCAGAGTGAAGTTTGTTTTACTTAATCGTCTTCAGTATTCTATAACACTAGTGTGTAAACAAATATCTACTTCCATCCAATCTTTAAGCATATTTTGTTTATTTTTATATCTTTTTAATGAAAAATTTGCCCCTATGCAATACACGTTGAGCCTATAAATTGTAATACATTGTTCAAATAATAGTTGTAAACTAAGGATTTGATATAGCTAATTATGAAGTATTACACTTTTGTATCGATGTAGCTAACCACTGTGACAAATTATACAGCTAATTAAATACAACAGAGAATGTATCAATCATATCTACTTTCCTATTATTGTGTGTAAATTATTTAAGTTTATAGTCATGAATATAGATGCTTTCACATTTTATGTTTCTATTGTGAAAGGTATCGGAAAAAGAGAGGTGATAGCTCAAGATACGTAAGTATAGTATAATTGAATTTGTCTTTTTTAAAAACAACGATGCCGCGAATTTGTTCTCTTTAATTGCGCCCTTTGATAAAGAAGTTGGAGCCTTTTCTTTACTGAAATTCCTATTTCGTTGAAAACCTATATTTGTATCATTTCTTCACTCATAGTGCATTTACTATTACATTTTTCTTTTAGGCAAGTTTCAAAGCAGTGTAAGTAGAGATTTCTTGGTGGTACATTTTATAAGACAGCAAAATTCAATGATTTCATTATTTTAATTATTTTGTTTTCTTTTGTCATTAAGTGTATTTTCCCAGTAATTGGAGAAAATACTATTTTCTCCACTTAATGTTTTGCCTCTATGTTAGCCTTCATCAACGTACGTTTCTCTTCTGTGAAAAATCTGTGAAACCATTATACATTTGTTTGACTTTGTTTCTTAAACTTATATTTATTTTTGTTTTGTCTGAACATTTTTTCTTGTATAGCTTAAATATTTTACCTGTTTTGTGAGATTTTACATATATTTTGCAAGTCACATTTTACCAATTGTCCTCTTTTCATTACCAGTGAAGGATGAAATTGCAGAATCAGTTGAAAAACCAGTCAAGGTACCTTCCCCTGCATCCCCTCCTCCACCCACTCCTGTATCTACATCCAGGGCAGGTTAGTATAGTCATATATTGTCCCCTTCTTTCTATTACTAGTGAAGGATGAAGTTGGGAAAACATGTAACAAACCCCTAAGGTACCCTCCCCTGTACCCCAACCTGCACCCACTCCTGTATCTACATCCAGTTACTTTTGTCATTTTAATCAAACCACTTCTTATCATTGAAAAGATTGTAATTTGAATGTTAGTAGAATAGAGTTATCTGCCCCTTTTGGAAAAATGTATTTTTTTGTGGAAAATAATTTATGTTTAATGAGCCATCCAGGAATTAATAAATGATTTTATGCACAACTTCTATGACATTTTTATAATCCAATTTTGAAGAGAAGTGAACTCTGTTTTCAGCAAATTTTTTCTCATAATTTTTATTATACCCCTGCCATATAATGGTGGGGGTATATAGTGATGCACTTGTTCGTCCGTGTGTCAGTGCGTGTGTGCGTCCGTCCCACCTGTGGTTTCCGGACATTTAAAGGAAAACTATTACAGATAATCAATTCATTTCTTGCATATAGCTTTAACACCAAGAAATACAGGTCAAGTTCAAATATGGGTCATGTCCCTCAATTTTGTACAGAATTTTGCCCCTTGAAACTGAGTAAAATTCAAAATTTTGTGGTTTCCGGACATTTAAAGGTAAACTGTGATAGATAATCAATTCATTTCTTGCATATAGCTTTAACACCAAGAAATACAGGTCAACTTCGAATATGGTTCATGTCCTTCCATTTTGTGCAGAGTAATGCCCCTTGAAACTTAGAAAAATTCAAAATTTTGTGGTTTCCGGACATTTGAAGGAAAACCATTACAGATTATCAATTCATTTCTTGGATATAGCTCTTACACCAAGAAATACAGGTCAACTTCGAATATGGGTCATGTCCCTCAATTTTGTGCAGAGTTATGCCCCTTGAAACTTAGAAAAATTCAAAATTTTGTGGTTCCGGGATGTTTAAAGGAAAACCGTTATAGATAATCAATTCATTTCTTGCATATAGCTATTACACCAAGAAATACTTCGAATATGGGTCATGTCCCTCAATTTTGTGCAATGTTATGCCCCTTGAAACTTAGAAAAATTCACAATTTTGTGGTTTCCAGACATTTAAAGGAAAACTGATACAAATAATCAATTCATTCCTTGCATATACATTTCACACGGTGACCAAGAAATACAGGTCAACTTCAAATATGCGTCATGTCCCTCAATTATGTGCAGAGTTATGCCCCTTGAAACTTAGACAAATTCAAAATTTTGTGGTTTCTGGACATTAGAAGGACAACTGTTACAGATAAGAACTTCATCTCTTGAATGTAGCTATTATACCAAAAATTACAGGTTAGGTTTGAATATGGCTCAATTTTATGCAGAGTTGTGCTCCTTCAAACTTATTTTGTGCTTTCCTGACATTTAAATGAAAACTGTAACAGGGAATATATTTATTTCTTGGATATAGCTTTACATTTCGAAATACAGGTCAAGTTCAAATAAAGGGTCATGTTCCTCAATTTTGTGTTGAATTGTGCACCTTTAAACTTTTTATACATTGCTTATATGTAAAATATGCTGGGCAGGGGTATCATTGATCCTTAGATCAACAATAGATTTCATTTTGGTGTGGAATTTTATGCAAATTGCATTTTTATATTACTCATTCTGTAGTACAAGTGAAATTTCATTTTTTAAAGAAATAAGTTTATTCTTAAGGTGAGAAGATTACCTTACTTTAAAGAAAGTCGTAATAAAAAGTTAACTTTAAAAAGTGTAATAAATTACCAAAAAAAAAACCCGATTAAAAACAAGACAAGGTGATGAATAAAGATAAAACCCCCCCTAAAGAAGCATACAGAGAAAACTTTTTTCATGGCAGTTGGCAAATTTCTGTTGCTGTCACTTACCTTTTAAGACATTATCTATGAAGCAGGTCCTGTATGTATATCTTTTATGTAAAACCTGTAGGTTTATTGTGTATCAAACACTTACAATACATGTTTTATGATAGCAAAAATGAAGCTGTTCATTTCTTTGACACTATTGTGTATTGGCTTAGGTACTAGATATAAGAGCATGTCTGGGTCACAGTGTTATACTGATGTGGGTGATTAAAGCAAAAGGAAGCAATGCTTAGTTGCCTTAGTTTTGCTTCCTATTCAGAAGACAATGTACTATGAATAATTTATGTCGACGGAGTTAAAAGTTTAACTTGGCATTTAATTTTCGTCTGCCTCATTGATTCAGATGTATTGTAAATTTCAATACAGTCTTTCTATGTCTAATGGCATTGTTATGCGTCAGTGAAATTAATTTGAATTAATTTTCATGTACATTTAAGATTTAGATGGCTTGTAACATCATTTCCATGGTCATCTTCTTTGCATGTAGGACATACCACACACTGGCACATGATGATGCTCTTTTACAATGTTTGAGCTCTAGGGTTCTGTTCAGAAATTGATATGTTTGGTATTTTGCTTCTATCTTTACTTTTGTTTGATAAGATGTTCCTATTTTAGAATTAAAAAAAAAACCAAATTGTTCATCAGTAAATATAGATTCCAGAAAAAAAGCGTTATCGCAAAAGTTAAATTGAGCCATCATTACCAGTTTGCTGACACAATGCTGTGATACTACGTGTTTGATTTATATGGTGTTTTTTTTTTCAGAGGAGAAGGTGGAACAAGTCAAGGAGCCTAAGACCTTGGTAGAGGAACCAGTCAAGGTCACCAAGACCGAGACGCCAACGGAAACAAAGAAAGACACAAAGACAGAATTACCCACAATTCCTGACTACCTCAAACCAAAGCCTCAGAAACCCGTAAGTCATATACTGTGTGCATTGTTATACATGTAATAGAACAATTCTTAAGATGGTACATTTGTAATAAGGCTCATACAGGAAAATATTTTTAACTGCTACAGGTCCATTAAAGTACTAACAACGAGTTAAAAAAACGAAGATTTCCCTTCTATTTGCAAAAGGTAAAATAGAATCATTGAAAAATTGAAATGGTAATACAGATGGAAAAACACTACTCAAAAACTTAGCTTTTCAAATCTTATAAGACATCATTTTTTGTGTACTCATTGGAAAATAGCAATACTTAACGCTTAAAAATTTACCAAGTCATTTTGGATGTTAAATATAACATCAATTCCTTTTCATATAGGTAGATATTCACTTATTAATCAGTTATAAATCTATGTGTAGCATCTAGATTATAGCTATTGTATCATTCAAACTTGGCCAGTGTAGGTTTTACGGACTTTGTGCATGAAAAAGATTATTTAATGTGTTGCTTCATTTGTGTAGAGGGAAAACGAAAAAAAGGATCCTGAAAAAATTTCACTTCCAAACAGTGCCCTCATAGTTGAACATTTCCCTCGATATTCACATGCAACAATCTTAAAGTGTTTTCGCATAAAATCAAAATTTACGTTTTCTTAACTCGCTGTTAGTACTTTAGTGTGCACTGCTTTAGAAAGTAGCATTGCAGACTTAGATTTATTTGTTTTTCATAATTTGCTGATAATAAACTAATTCTAACATTCTTCATTAATTTGGAAATCTGTAAAGAGTACCTATAATATGTTTTTGTATGTTCTTGCATATGACATTGCAATCATAACAGTGTAAAACAAATCATGGTATTGCTTTTCTATCTCAACCATTTTATTAAAAGTATTGGGTATGGTATTTTAACTACTTGCATAATATATTATGTATTTATTCCCGTTGTATTTAGTAGATGATTTTCACATTACCACAGTTGACCTGAATTTTATGCAGTTGAAGACCTGACATCACAATATTTGACGGCATTTTGTACATGTACTTTGACATTGTAACTGATTTTTGAATTCAAAGTAAGAAAAAATGTCAAATGTCGTGATGTCCGGTCTTGGAACATTTAAAATGCAAGTCTAGCCGTAATATGAAAATGGTCTATTGTATGAGCAAAAGGCATGTACCGGTATCTCAGCATTTTTGGTGGTATATGTTGACTTTCTACTTGCACATGTAGACTCTATTTATTCTCTATGTAAATATAATAGGCTAAAGGCAGGCCCCAACAAGGAAAGGCAAAGAAACCTGCAGCAAAGGTTGGCAAGAGGGACCCAACAAAGGCTATGTCCGTGGCCTCTGTACAACCTGAAGGTGAAAAGAAAATACCAGGTCAAAGTGAACAGGACCAGAAAATAGTAAGTCATGAGTACTCAACATATGAACCTTGGCTATCTAGCATCAGAGTCTGTTACAAGTAAAACTGACCAAAGGTGAAATTTTTAATGTTTAATTCACTTAATCCTATCATTATGCCCCCGGAATCAAAGATTCGGGGGCATATAGTTTTTGGCCTGTCCGTCTGTTTGTCTGTTTGTCTGTTTGTCTGTTTGGTTGTCTGTCTGTTTGTCCGAAAAACTGTAACATTGGACATAACTTTTGAATGGGGGGTGATAGGGCTTTCATATTTCACATGTGTATCCCTTGTGACAAGACCTTTCCATTGATACCAAATTTTTGACCTCTTGACCTTGACCTTGACATTTGACCTACTTTTCAAAAACTTTAACATTAGGCATAACTTTTGATTGGGAGGTGATAGGGCTTTCATATTTCATATGTGTATTCCTTGTGACAAGACCTTTCCAACGATACCAAAATTTTTGACCTCGTGACCTTGATCTGACCTTTGACCTACTTTTCAAAAACTTTAACATTGGGCATAACTTTTGATTGGGAGGTGATAGGGCTTTCATATTTCATATGTGTATTCCTTGTGACAAGACCTTTCCAACGATACTAAAATTTTTGACCTCCAGACCTGGACCTTGACCTTTGACTTACTTTTCTAAAACTTTAACATTGAGCATAACTTTTGAATGGTAAGTGAAAGGGCTTTCATATTTTACATGTGTAGTCCTTGTGACAAGACCTTTCCATTGATACCAAAATTTCTGACCTCTTGACCTTGACCTTGACCTTTGACCTACTTTTCAAAAACTTTAACATTGAGCATAACTTTTGAATGTGAGGTGATAGGGCTTTCATATTTCACATGCGTATTTCTTGTGACAAGACCTTTCCATTGATGCCAAAATTATTGACCTCTTGACCTGGACCTTGACCTTTGACCTACTTTACAAAAACTTTAACATTGGGGATAATTTTGAATTGGTAAGTGATATGGCTTTGATATTTCACATGTGTATTCCTTATGACAAGATTTTTACTTCAATACCAAAAATTTGTAACCAAGTTACCCTGACCTTGACCTTTCGCATACATGTACTTAACAGAAAATAATGTTTATACTAATAAAGATGCTACTGGGGGCATTCCTGTTTCACAAACACAGGCTTTATTTATTTATGTAAAGTTTTCGATTAATATTTGGAAAAGGAATAAGAGTGAATATTTGGAATTCAAAATCCAAAAATGAAAGATAAAACATATTCAAAAATAAAAAAAAAAGTGAAAGGCAAAACAAATTTCTGTGAAAATATAGATAATTGATTATTTTTGTGCAGGTAGAGCAGCAGTACACCCTTTATGAACATAAGAAGGTACCCAAGGAGAAGGAGAAGGCTGTGATGCCGGACTTTGTCTCCGAAGCTCTCAATGAAAACACGGCGGAATCCAAAGAAGAACTAGAAAAACAAATGCAGCAAAGTATGTCTTTTTTGATATATTTTCAAAGTTATAAAATCATGTACGGTATTTTTACCATAATTAATAAGATACAAGTATCAGCATCACAATCAACTAAAAATCTCGTCTATAACTACGTTCTATGCTCACAATAATACATTAATATCAACTATGTATGGAATACAAAACTTTACTCATTCATTTTAATGTTCTTTTGTAAATAGTAAGTCAAATCGATAATGGTCAAGGTAAGTGCATGTAGGTCAAATTTATGTAGGTCAAGGTAAGTAAGTGCATGTAACACCAGAGATTTTTCTGAGTATCAAAAGCATTACTTGTGTTTTATAAGAGGCAAGATACTGGATGCTTAAATATTCAAAATGTAAACAGTTTATATTAAAATTTCAAGATTTTTTTATGGCAGATTTTCATTTTTTCCCCTGGATTTATATAAAATGCAACATTACTTACCAATATGTGACTATTTCTTTTATTAAGAACAAGGTTTTGAATTAGCTCTGTAATTCATTACATTTTTTTGTGGAGTTATACCTCAAAAGAAGATATATTTGAAATATGTTTATACAAATTTTGGGAAAGGGTGTTTACATAAATTCTAAAACTTTTCCAACTGTATTGCTTTAAAAAGAAATATACTGTTTGTTTTGGCCTATGTGCAATGATTTATCTGTTGATCAATGCATACATGTATATAAAACCTATTCAAGATTTTTCATAGATTTACGTTTTTGAAATGTTGCATGCCTTTAATTTTCGTGGCATATTCTCACTTAATCATGCTCATTGAAATTTATAAATAAGAAATACATGTAAATTAAGTGATACATTGAATAAGATCTTTGTAAGCACTTTTCCTTTTATTCAATTGTTTAGCATGGTACCATATCACAATTTGTCAGTTGCATGTTAAACATGTGTAATGATATCATTACTTGCCTTTCAAGCATGTGCTACCTCACCGATATCATAAACTGCTTCACTGTCTTGAAATTGCATGGGTTTTATATCAAATTTAGCGGAACCAATCCCCTCTCAATTCCCAATTCAGGCTATTGGCTATAAAGTAATGTAAGGATAATCTTTGAACTTACTATTCAGTGTCACAGAACATCACTTTTGGTATGGTTTCGTTTTGTGTCTACTAGTACCTATATAGGTCTGTATCGCTTGTTCTTAGGAAAGGAAGAATTGGAAAAAGAATCTGTGTTGTACATAGAATTTATGGTAAAAAAGAATCAAAAGAAAAAAAATCCCACTTTTTTCAATTCAGTATTTTGAGATATATTTGTATTGGACAATTTCAGTAAGCAGTAATTTTTTTGTGTATTACTTCAAAATTTTTATTATTTTACGAGCTTTTGTTACATGCAGTATTCTCAGAACAGAATTTTTGTGTCGCCTGCGAAGCACAGCGACACTTAGGGATCACTTTGTCCGTTGTCCGTCCGTCCATCCGTCCATCTGTCTGTTTGTCTGTCCGTCTGTCTGTCACACTTGGGTGTCACACCCCATAACTTTTGATTGGTAAGTGATAGGGCTTTGATATTTTACATGTGTATTCCTTGTGACAAGACCTTTCTACACATATCATAATTTTTGACCTTGTGACCTTGACCTAGATATTTGACCTACTTTTCTAAAAATCTAATATTGGCTATTTCTCTTGATTGGTTAGTGATAGGGCTTTGATATTTCACATGTGTATTCCTTGTGACAAGACCTTTCTACACATATCATAATTTTTGACCTTGTGACCTTGACCTAGATATTTGACCTACTTTTCTAAAAATCTAATATTGGCTATATCTCTTGATTGGCAAGTGATAGGGCTTTGATATTTCACGTGTGTAATCTTTGTGACAAGACCTTTCTACGCAAACCATAATTTTTGACCTTATGACCTTGACCTAGATATTTGACCTACTTTTCAAAAAATCTAAGATTGGCTATATCTTTTGATTGGTAAGTGATAGGGCTTTGATATTTCACATGTTTGTTTCTTGTGACAAGCCCTTTCTTCACATACCATAATTTTGACCTCGTGCCCTTGACCTAGATATTTGACCTACTTTTCAAAAAAATTAAGATTTGCTATATCTTTTGATTGGTAAGTGATAGGGCTTTGAAATTTCATATGTGTATTCCTTCTTGTGACAAGGCCTTTCTACACATATCATAACTTTTGACCTCATGACCTTGACCTAGATATTTGACCTACTTTTCAAAAAATCTTAGATTGGCTATTTCTTTTGATTGCTGAGTGATAGGCTTTGATATTTCACATGAGCATTCCATGTGACAAGACCTTTCTTCACATACCATCATTTTTTACCTCGTGAATTTGCCCTATATATATGACCTACTTTTCAACAAATCTACGATTGGCTATATCTTTTGAGTGGTAAGTGATAGGGCTTTGATGTTTCACATTTGTATTCCTTATGAAACTTTCCATAATTTTTTACCTAGTGACCTTGCCCTCGATATTTGACCTATTTTCAATAAAAAAAAATCTGCTTCGCAGGCGACACAAGCATTCCTTGGATTGCTATTTTTATATAGTTATTGATTCATATTTTACACCAGTGGCAGTGACATTGAATGAGACCCTAGCCATCACAGAGATCTCAGATACTGGAGAGGGACTCACTGCCGAGGAAATGGAACTGGCTAAGAAAATGCTACAGGTAAAAGATATGAGATGCCTTTCCAAAAAATTGAAACTTGATTTGGTGATTTGAAATTATGATGTATTAAATTCTTATGTATGAAAAAATGCCATAATGATCAAGATGTTTTGCTTTGAAAAGTGATGTTTTAATTCATTTGTTACATTATAAGATTATTTTTTTTTACATAAACCAGACTTCAAGAATCCCTTGTAAATAATTATGGAAAACTACAAGGAACAGAGTTATCTTTCCCTTTTGGAATTGAAGATTCTGATTTCTCTTGCTTATTCGTATACTTCACATTAGAATCAACTTTAAGATTAACACTCTATACTTAGTCTACAAAAAGTCATCTTTTTATAAACATGTGGATTTAATTTCCTAAATTTGATAAAAGGGAATAAGATTTGATTTGTGAAGAAAATGTCTCTTGATTTTATCATCTATTTCATTGATCATTTTTATGCCCCCGGAATCAAAGATTCGGGGGCATATAGTTTTTGGCCTGTCCGTCTGTTTGTCTGTTTATCTGTTTGTCTGTTTGTCTGTTTGTCTGTTTGTCCGAAAAACTTTAACATTGGACATAACTTTTGAATGGGAAGTGATAGGGCTTTCATATTTCACATGTGTATTCCTTGTGACAAGACCTTTCCATTGATACCAAAATTTTTGACCTCCTGACCTTGACCTTTGACCTACTTTTCAAAAACTTAAACATTGGGCATAACTTTTGAATGGTAAATGATAGGGCTTTCATATTTCACATGTGTATTCCTTGTGACAAGACCTTTCCATTGATACCAAAATTTTTGACCTCGTGACCTTGACCTTGACCTTTGACCTACTTTTCAAAAAACTTTAACATTGGGCATAACTTTTGAATGGGAAGTGATAGGGCTTTCATATTTCACATGTGTATTCCTTGTGACAAGACCTTTCCATTGATACCAAAATTTTTGACCTCGTGACCTTGACCTTGACCTTTGACCTACTTTTCAAAAACTTTAACATTGGGCATAACTTTTGAATGGTAAATGACAGGGCTTTCATATTTCACATGTGTATTCCTTGTGACAAGACCTTTCCATTGATACCAAAATTTTTGACCTCGTGACCTTGACCTTGACCTTTGACTTACTTTTCAAAAAACTTTAACATTGGGCATAACTTTTGAATGGTAAGTGATAGGGCTTTCATATTTCACATGTGTATTCCTTGTGACAAGACCTTTCCATTGATACCAAAATTTTTGACCTTGTGACCTTGACCTTTGACCTACTTTTCAAAAAACTTTAACATTGGGCATAACTTTTGAATGGGAAGTGATAGGGCTTTCATATTTCACATGTGTATTCCTTGTGACAAGACCTTTCCATTGATACCAAAATTTTTGACCTCGTGACCTTAACCTTGACCTTTGACCTACTTTTCAAAAACTTTAACATTGGGCATACCTTTTGAATGGGAAGTGATAGGGCTTTCATATTTCACATGTGTATTCCTTGTGACAAGACCTTTCCATTGATACCAAAATTTTTGACCTCTTGACCTTGACCTTGACCTTTGACCTTCTTTTCAAAAACTTTAACATTGGGCATAACTTTTGAATGGTAAGTGATAGGGCTTTCATATTTCACATGTGTATTCCTTGTGACAAGACCTTTCCATTGATACCAAAAAATTTGACCTCGTGACCTTGACCTTTGACCTACTTTTCAAAAACTTTAACATTGGGCATAACTTTTGAATGGTAAGTGATAGGGCTTTCATATTTCGCATGCGTATTCCTTGTGACAAGACCTTTCCATTGATACCAAAATTTTTGACCTCGTGACCTTGACCTTTGAACTTTTAACCCAGCGACCTCCCATACATGTACTTAACAGAAAATGGTGTTCATACTAACAAAGATGCCACCGGGGGCATTCGTGTTTCACAAACACAGGCTTTATTTCTTTATTATATTACTGGTAAACTAACTTATGTTGAAAGTGATTGTATAATTGAAATAGAATCGTAAAAATCATTGATCACATATTTCTGTTGATTGAACAGAATTAAAATAGTCAAAAAAGTCAATTCTCCAAGATATTGTTAATGGATCTGATTTTTTGAAAAAATATAGACATATATAAGTTATTTGAAATTCTTTAAAGCATTGGAGAAAGGGGCCTGTGTGATTAACAGTATAAGACACATTACATTTACTGTGTATTGAAAAATATAGCTAATTATTATCTTCAGCCATTCTAACCAGAGTTTGACATTGTTTGTTAAGGTGTGACAAACACTTTGTTCAGGTACATATTCTATACCCATACAGCTGTCATAAGTCAAGATTTACCTGTAAATAATTGAACTGATATACATGGGTTGGAGGTGTGAAAAACATGTGTCACACTTGAGGGAGAATTGTGAATATGTTTAAATTCTACAGAATACTTTTGTTTCACTGACTATAGAAAGCTATGTACCATATTTACAACACATCAAGTAAAATTATGAAAAGCATTACCTATTTATTGAGTAAGTTAGGGAAGTGACAGACTTGGTGTACTTTAAGGATGTCTCTTGTCAAATTGAGTTTCCCTTTAGTTGAGCCTGATTAGGAAATATTATTTTCAGGAGATATTAATGTCGCGAATAAGAGGAAGAATATGTATACCTGTATTTTGACGTGTTTCCAAAACGGGAGGTTTTCTTAATGAATGGGAGATAATATCATACATAATTAGTAGGAATTTAATCACTTTTTAAAATGACTAAGCATAAATGACTTGGCTCATGCATTATGACAGTAGTTTTACCGATTTTGAGTGTTCAAGGACGGAGTTTATCTGCCTCCTCCCAAAGCACCTTTCGTTCTCAGTCACGTAACTCGTCTGTGAAGTCTGCTTCAAAAAGCCGTAAGGAAGTACAACCATTATGTCATAAACTACAGAGACTTATGATATCAGGAATGTCTGCTCCTATTATTGATGGAGATACCTACACACAGAAACGTAGGAGGGAGGCTTTACAAAGACTGGAGTGTAGTAGACATAAACGAAAATTCAGGATAGTGAATCAAGAAAACGTTACTAAATCTTCAGGTTTTACTATAGGAGCAATGAACTATGAAGGAAAACAAAATATCTGTGTTTCCAATAGGAGTTTTCAAAATGATGAAACTGATATTTGTGGAGGTGATTTTATGCCTGCGACAAAAAATTGCTCTGAAAAAGCCAAAAAGTGTCATACACATTTATTAGAATCTTTTTCTCCACAAGGATGTGATTTACCTCCCTTACATTCTGTGACAAGCCACTCGACATTTCAAAATATTTGCACTAGATCACATGATTCACATATAAAGACGCAGCATCAACAGGAAGTGTTATGTCCCTTGAACTCATTAAAATCTTCTTTTAACCAATCAGAGACATTGATAGATATAAAATCAGAAACATTGTTAAATAGCCAAAGGAGCATATCCAAAGTGAGTGTCACTTACCAGTACATTGTGTTTTAGTCCATCTTTTGTTTTGAAATGGAATTATAGTGATTAAAAAAAACAGTATATGAGGATAAAGAGGCATTCTTTGCGTAAAATGGACATGTAGACTATAAATGAGAATATGAATGATCAAACAAAATGATTTAAGGTTGTTCATAAATGTATAGAATTCTGATTGTATTATGTGCCAATTCCTTGAGTTTCAAATTACCAACTAGAATTTTACATTCATTAACACCTAAAGTCAGACAGTCTTACAGAGTACATATTAAATGCCTTAGGTAGCTCAAATAACAAGCATATTGTTAATTGAGATGTCATATAACATAGCATGGTCTATTCTCCCTACTTCAAAATCTGAAACGTGATGTGCAATGGGGACATATTTATAGCAGCCACAGTTATAAGATTATGAATTCTGTCTAAAAGTCGTAACATGGAAATTTCTGCTGTAATGTAAATATTTAATGTTTGATTTCTTTATTTATTTAATGCAGGAAAAGGTTGCTGCTGCTACGGAGAAGATAGATGACATGCAAAAACCATCAGAGGCCAAAAAGAAGACAGCTGAGAAGCAGGTCAAGGGCAAAGAGAAGGTCAAGGGCAAAAAGGGAGCCAAGGTCAGCAATGTGCCCTCAGAACAAGACATAATCAAAATGCAAAAAGAAATTGAGAAGCAGGTATGTCAGCAACATGGAAATGAAAAGTTTACGAATGTCAATAAATGGTAGCTCATGAATTTCTTGATCTAAACTTAATGTAGTTTGTGACTACTCTTTTGATATTTGAAATTCATGTTCATTTTGAATATCAAATGTTACCACATCTTCATAAAAATGGAGAAGCCTGTTAGAAATTTATACATGTGGGTATCTAAGATGATACTTAAAGCTAGTATTTTTAGCTATTTAAAAAGTGTTATAAGGGTAGAAATAACCATCTTTAGGATGTAAAGATAGATTTTACTTTAAACCTTATCAATCATAAAATGATTTTGAAATTCAAAATGCTGTAAAATTTGAATCTGAAATATTTTTTGATGGATTGACCATGTTGACCACGGAAGTCGCCTCTTGATGAATTTGTTTAGTTCTATCGGAAGTATTATAAAATTTCTGAAAAATGACAGGGATAAATGTGATTTATGTTGAAATTTCTGTGAAATATAGAGAAATTCACGCAAGCAGAATTTACAGAGTAAACAAAAGGTAAAACAATGATACACATCCCCCGTTCATTGAGTGTGTTGTATTATATATATTGGTGTTTATAATGATGATCACATCCATCTTTAATATCCCATATATCAATAGCCATGTCTACCTAAATCAAATCCTAACAAGGTTTGATAATGGTCTAAAATGAAAATTTAACGATATTTTGTGAAAATAAGAACCCTCCTGTATAATATTAATGTATCCATTACCTCTCATATAACTTTATCCAACTCATACTCAAATTCACGTCTCAAAATTGATGAGAAATTATCCTAATTTTACCATCTTTCTATTACTAAATCACATATAAAACCCAATTATGTCCATCTGTCCCCTATATGAGTAATACTGTTGTAATAACAAAATGCTTATGTTGATGATAAAGTCATACTTTACGAAAGAGTTGTATAATGTATATGAACAATGTAGTATGAGTATCAGTTATAAAACCTATCATTTTCAGGATTTAGCTGGAGCTTGATGGAGGTAGTGATGTTTGTTTGCCAATATAACTTTATCTAAGAGCTAGATTTAATTGTACAGTCAAATAGCCGAGATAAATGTGCAGTGTCAGATTGAGTCATAGCTTGTACTGCTCTACTAAATATGTATTATTTACTGTTTACTTGAAACACAGAAATTTTCCAAGAGGAGATATTGATCATTTTTATTTGAAATCTTTATAATTTTATTTACACAGGATACACATTAATGATAATCATACATGTACATTAGTACCTTGTTATTTAGAGTAATTACCCTAGGGGGATTTTTGGCTTTTTCTTTCAGGAAAATTTCTGAATTTATGGTTTTTAAAAAACATTAATTTGTACTTTCCTGTAGATCTGTGTATGTCTTTACTTGTTTTAGACTTGTCTGTATGTCTTTATTTGTTAATATATGTTTTTGCCCAATCAAAGATATAGACCCTTTCACATTATCTGCGGTACTGAATTTGAAGCTTCGTTGTGGGGGACAAACAATAGATTACACATGCACCAGTGAGGTAATTTGATAGTTTTAGGACGTTTAGCGTGGAATTGTGTTATGTTTGTCCCGCGAAAAATTTCATGTAAAAATCTAATTTTGTCACTGGTGCATGCGCAATCTAATGTTTGTTCCCTGGAACTGAGCGTCAAATTCAGTACTGCAGATAATGTGAAAGTCTACCTTCAAGGAAACAATCATTAACAGACAGACCAAATACCAACGTTTATATATTTGATTCATTGACCAACAATTATGGTTATGGACAGGGAATAGTGTTTTGTGTTTCAGAACAAATTGGTCATGAAAAGAAAACTTGCAGAATATTAATTGTTTGAGCATGTGATGACAAAGTTTTATTGATAGATATTTTGCTTTTTGTGTCACAGAATAATGGTAATGAATTCAATATTAACAAGTTGTTTAAAAAATGCATTAACCATATTGATCAAGAAGCTTTCATAAACAGAGTATGTTTTTTGAGTTCTGTATATTTTTGTTGCCGGCAAATCAAAACAACACTAAGGGATCATTTTGTACTGTCTGTCAGTCTGTCTGTTTATCTATTGCACTAGTCTTCGAATGACAAAATGCATAAATATTATACAATTATTGACTGGGAATGAGGGCAATATATGATTTGTTGGACCTGAAGATAAAATATATATTTTGTCAGAAGGTTCAACAAATCATATATTGCCCTCATTCCCAGTCAATAATTGTTTTGTTATACCTTACATCAATACTGCAGCAACGAACAGATTAACCCGGCATGTTTACGTTCATTTTCGTCTATAAGAGAAAGAGTGGGGAAAAATAGGTAGAGCTAAAAGCGTCATCAACGACGTGACGTCACAAACGATTTACCGTTTATTCATTTGTTATTGGTCAATATTTTTTAAAATATTGCCCTAGGGCCAATATTGATGTAAATATTGACTGGTTGGTCAAATAAATCAAATATTCGAATTTATAGGCATTTTTCCTATGGAGATTTTAAGAGATACTGATAAGGGTATAACAAAAGACAATAATTACAAAAAAAAATCAAATATAACTATGGATATTAAACCTTAATCTGCAGGTGACATGTATACATCTGACAAGTCAACTTTGTTGGTGTGTTGACATTTATATAATCAGATTGGGTTTTGTTTAACATGCTAGAATAATAACTAATCAGAATTTTATGGGAATGTTATCAGTAAATCATCAAGTGAATTTAATATTGTTCTTTTGCATGTACTATTTTTAGTACCTTTCTGGTTATTTTTATCTTATGAATGAATAGGAATATCATAGAAATAGGATTTAAAGAATTTAGATGTTTCTAAAACTGTTGTTTTACAAGCATGTTAGGTTAAAAGTAGTCAGTATTATTTTAGGGTTAAATTGTCATATAGAATTTCATTGCTATATCTTGTACTTTTATAATTGTTTTATCAAGTAATCTGCCATGAAATAGAAAAAAAAAACTCTGATTGCAAAGCGATATAAGTTCCCTACTTGCATAAACTTGAACTGTACTTGCACCAAAAGATGAATATGTATAAGAAAAGGTCTTGAAAACTGAAAATTTGATAAAATTTGCTAAGTCAAAGGGCCATAACTTTTGTAAGAAATACATGTATGTCAATTAAAACACAACTTAATCTGTATCATGCTATAATATATTCACATAGCAAAAATGAAAGGGTAAAAGATGATTTTGAGATGTACAACTTTACCTGATTTAGAATAAGATCTTTTTGCACCAAACTGATACAAAGTAAGAAATGTTTCTGAATGCATCTTGTATTTTACAGAGTTAAAAATCAATGCAATATTGAGATACCATAATTGTTATCAGGGAAAAGAGGAAAGAAAGAAATTTATTGTGTCAAATATTGTATTGATATAGAAACTATGTTTTTTGTTGTGTTTTGTCAGGACATATTATTTAGCAAGGAAGATTCTTGAAAAAATAAATTGATATAGACCAACATTGTGTCTAAGCATTTGTTGGTGTAGTTAAGATCTTCACATACATTGATCTTACTAAAAGGCAATTTTTGTCTTCATATTTGCAGAAGAAGGAGGAGGAGCTGAAGATGATTGAAGAAAAAATAAAAGAAAAGCAAGAAAATGTGGAAGATCATGATAGACTGGCAAGAGATAAGGAAATTGTGAGTATACATTATGTCTGAGAATGTTGTTTATTTTCAAAGTGGTACACTTTCATATCTGTTTTATGTATGATATACATTCTAATTCTGAATATGATAGTCTAATATTATAACAGTACACAGTAGCTATGGAATAACAGTAATGAATTTTAATGTCTGCTTCAAAATAAAGGAACTTCGTTATTATACTCATCCTGTGAACCATTGGAGTGGACCGCACCTCACAAAACCCCCCATGGGACTGTAGAAACGAAAACCTTTGGAACTAATTGTTCATATTCTTCAATATAGCCATGCCCCTTGTTGTTGAAATAATGATGAGATAATTACATTCAAGCACTCAGTGACAAATAGTCAAGTCTTTGAAGTGCCGACAAACCGAACTTATAATTTCTAGATCTTTATATTCCAAAATTTTATTGCATTTTCTGTTAATATTCATTAACAGCACTTAATTTTGAATAATTTGATACCAAACACACCTATTATACATAAATTTAAAGCTAAGTTATAAAATCTTGAACAATTTCAAAAAATAAGTCTTGGAAGTTCTTTCGTTAATATTTTTTTTTGTTTCAAGTCCGATTTTAGTCAAACATATTTCAAAATGATTGTCTTATAAAGACCTTTTCAAAAATACATACATTAATGAGGTTTTCTGGAAAAATTGAATTTTCTAGAATTTCCCCATTCACCTGTGTCTTGAACTGGTATTACATCAGTGTAACAAATGGTAAAAATGAGAGTTTTGAACTCATTGGTTAGCGCTGAGATTGCCGTATTTCAGGGCACGCCTACCGAAGGTTTTCGTTTCTTCTGTCCCACAGGGTTTGTGAGGTAAAAGCTTCCCTGTGGATTACACATGATGTATTATACATTTATATTTAGTTTAAACATATTTATAGCTCAATATATATTTATAGGATAGGATAAGGTTGTGCAAACTTCAATATATGTGTTGAGATTTTTTATGAAGATATTTTTTTAAACGTGTCATGATTGATGTCCTTATAGAAAAAATTACAGGGACAGGTAAATACGAGACAGCTGAATTGATTTCTGTGTTCAAAATAAACGCCACATTTCTGTTGCCTCAGTTAATGTTGTGGACTTTGATTTTTTTCATAAAGAAACAAGCTGGCTTCTATCCTGAATATATCACTTAGTGCAAATTTCTTTTGGTGTAAATATTATTATGAGAATGAAATGAGACATTAACAGTACATGTATCCTACTGCAGTAGATATAAACATTCATTGCAAGTATATTGTGTAATAAGCATGCCTAGTATAAAGTACTCTAGAAAACTCTGTGGTATATTCACCAAGGTACAGCAATAGTTAAATGGACATTAAACGTAGACATACACATGTAATGTAGCATGATTCACTTATATTTTACAATGCTTCACAGTCATTGGTCATGTCTGTGTCATCTTCATCAACAAATCTTCCTTTTCAATTGAAATGATTTACCTAGCAAGAATATTTAAAAATGTGTAATAAATTGAAACAATGGAATGGTTATTTGAAATTCATTATATAGATTTATGGTACATTTTGTATTTGGACATTTAATTTTGTGTAGAACATGTAGAAGGTAGTGCAACATTAGGATGGGACGATAGTCGGAACTCTCATTTGAATTTCCTCATAACTTTATCTTTTTTTCCTAAGTTTTCATTACATTTTGATATTTTATTAATTTTTGGAGGGATTTTGAAACTCTTTACTAACATAAGCAAAAAAGTTTTGTTGGTTTAGTTTGAAGATTCTTTTTAGACAGAGATTTGAATGAGAATCATTATTTAAATTTCATTTCATTTTCATTGGAAATCTCTCATGGTATTTCAACATATCTGACAAGGGACTAATAGCAATCATGGAATTGATATTATCCATTCATAATCTTGTTGTACTCTAACATATTCATTGTCAATCATTGATGTATTATAGAAACTAATGAAATGATATTGACATTAATTCATTTTTACACCATATTTAGAAATGGATTTGTATCATAGACTATGCATGTAGAAAATAATCCTTTACCATATCTACTAATCTTCAGTATTTGTATCTTTATATACATGTATTAATATTTCATTTTCCTTTCTGTAGGAAATTCAACTTGAAATAGAGCGATTAAAACAACAGGAAGATGAACTCCAGCAAGCAGACGATGAAGTACGCGAACACCTGGCTGAGTCACGCAAAAAACAACGTGAGGAAATGAGAGAGAGGAAAAAGGCAAACTTGGACAGAAAGAAACAATTAGCCAAAGAGAGGTTTGAAGCCGAGAAGAAACGCAGGGAGGAAGAGAGTAAGAAAGCGTTGGCGGAGCTTGATAGAATCCACGATGAAGAAATACGGAAACAGAAACGTTTAGAGGAGGAGATCCGCAGGGAAGAAGAAGAACGGCTGGCATTAGAGAAAGAAGAGGTGAAATTATTGTTTAAATATCTTTGTATTTCTTACATTTAGAAATATGTATGATATAATGTATATCTTAATGGCAAAATTTGAGCTTGCTATTCATATATGGCATTTTATGAGATATTTGACGACATTAAATTTTCACTGCATTTAAAGTACATGAGAGTTCTGACAAAAAGATAGACCATTTTTTTATGTGATAAATGTTGTACCTTTTCAGGAGGAGGAGAAGGAGAGGATACGTCTAGAGGAGGAGCATGAGAGGAGGATGATGGATATACTTGTAGAGGTAACATTACTCCCACGATTTTTGTGTAAATTATAAAGAAGCAATATTTATGAGTGTGTAAATGAAATATAGTAATAAAAGCAATTCCCTAGTAATCTTTTTTATCTAGTGATCTTGAAATAAGCGGTTTATTAGGTATTCACAATAACAAATCTTGTCTGTACAGGAAGAGGAGAGAGCAATGAAGAGGTTGGAAGATGAGAGGGAGGAGGCTTCCAGACAGAGGAGGATACTGGAAGAAGAAAGACAGAAAATCCTGGAGGAAGAAGAAAAGAAAAGGTGAGACAATCAGTAATGGAAATTGATCAGAATTACATCTTCTATCGTTTGAGACTGTGAGACAGCTCTCAATTTTTCTGGAGTGAGATTAATAGAATCTATCACTGGATGCAATAATTGACAAGGAAATCCTACAGGAGTATACTGAATTTGCTTGTACCATGAAGAGGCTTGCTTAGTCTTGGGCAAAAGCAAATCATGGGCACTAGGGTTGGATTTCCCTGTCAATGGTCACGCTAGGTAAATATTTTTCTCCCTGTGACTGAAAAACATAAAAAATAATTTCCATGCGCGTTTTTGCCAAATTTTTATCCAGGTGAAGTCACCAAATGTGTCGGTGTTTTATGAGGTCATAGTCAATGTTCGCACATGTAGCTTATCATCCACCCCACCCCCCGTGGATGATCGGTTTGTCATTTTGTACATTTATGACTACAACTCTGTGAATATGGGAGAAAAATTCATCTCACCATGTGAAGTCATGCTATCAGAACCATAGTGTTGTTTGATAGTAAGACAACAAACAGCTGATTGTAACAGACACTTGTCTTTCCTAGTCAATGACATGGCAAAAAAACCCCCAAATTTTTCACAGTAAGGGAGGGATGAAGAGTTCATATGGACTTGCAAAATTTTGTAGACTCGGTATGAGAATTTGCAATCCCTCCCTCAGGGTGGTGTCAGGTTATATTATTCTCTTAGGAAAACACAGATTTAAATTGAGATAACTGCATGTAATACTATGATCTCTTTGCATATTCTCAAGCAGTTTTAAGAATTGACGAATCAGTAAGTTTGTTATTATTCATCATAGGATAAAGATATTAGAGGAGCAAAAACTACTAGAAGATGCTATTAGGAAAAAGGAAGAGGAAGAAGAAAAGAAGCGGGAGGAGGAGAGGATGAGATACCTGGAGGTAAAACTTACTGTTATCTTTAATTTACCAAAAAATGAATATTTGCAAAAAAGTTATTCCTTTTTATTTCCAATGAATTCAATCAAGCATTGCACAATTTTCCTGACAATTTCATGTAATGGATTTTATAAATATCTTTATCAATATTAATTTACAGTAGTCAAGTCTCAAAATTTCATATTTCTTTGCTGAAAATGTACATGTATTAAATTTACAGTTGAAGAAATTAGAAGAGGAGGCTAGACTAAGAATGCAGAAAGAGTTGGAGGCGAGACGTGAGGCGGCTCTGGATCGTAGGAAGGTCAACCTGGAGAGGAAAGATCACATGAACAAAATCAAACAGTCTCAAGGCATTACCCGAGCATGGATCTTTTCTTACTTTGTACGCTGGCCTATAGAAACTTACAATATGTAAGTGAAAAATTCACATTATTCATGGCACTTTTCTTCTGAAGAATTTGTAATAAGATTCTTTTCAGAACTTGAAATAGCCGTCATTTTACTTCCAATCCTCCTTTAATTATTCTCAAACACTGCTGGTGCATTGGTGGTTGTTGGGTTTGTGTGTTAGTGAGCTTTAGGGTATGTGTTTATTGACATGTGCTGCACACTTTCATAGGTATGCTTTCATAGGGTCTTGGTTAAATGTCTGTTACTTATTTTGTTCTTAAGTTCATTCTTTCAAGGTGAAGGTCACTTGAGAGCCAAGTCAATATTGCCAAAGTAGTGTGTCTTAGGTTAGTGGCAAAATTAATGAGAAATGACACCAAACATTGTATTGTGTATGCTCTAGAACACTCAGTTTTTATGGTCAAGTATTCTATAGAAGGTTCAATACATTTTATTCAAACTTGGCAAGATGTTGCTAAAGATGTTAGATAAAAATGCTAGAAAAGATGTTAGAAAGAATTCATAATCAATTTCAGGTGATCAGTGAAAGGTCATTGTATTGATAATAACCATTTGCTCAATGTTTTACCATCTTGTTTATATTTTTTCAGTCCATTTGGTGGTCTTCCCGATCCTAAGAACCAGAGGCGAGCCAAGCCGAAAAACCCTCCAAGGCCCAAGACAGCATCCTAATCCAATCATCTTAATATCATAAAAATACAGAAGTCCCATTGTCTTAACAATATGTAGAACGTAGAGTATTGAAATTACATACAGGTAGAAAAATTTGCTAAAAGAGCAAAGAGCTTTATTATAAGCGACACTGAAAAAAGTTCATTTACTAACCTTTTTTTAGCAATATATACATGTACATGAAGTTAGCACACCAGTATTTACATGTAGTAAAAATATACCAGAAACATGTGTATTGTTTGTAAGTAGCTAGCTTTAAAATCACCAAGCATTAAGATCATAATTCTTCCTGTAAAAATGTATTCCATGTATTTACATTTTATAAATGTATAATGTTGTTATTTGGTGATGAATATTTAGTATTGTTTCAAATTTTGTTACATTTTAATTCTTAATTTTTATATTTAAAGGTATTTTATATCAAAGTTAAATGTATTTTTGTACAACTATCTATATTTATTGCTTTACATGTTATATAAGTCATTTAAACATTTATTACTTTACAAGTTATACCAGTCATTTAAACATTGTGATATTCAGTTTGTTATCCGTCCATTTGCACAGTACGGTATTAGAAGTTTATATTTACCAGAGGGTTTACATGTATATCTTCAGCCAAAACTTTCACAGCATTGAGAATATGATAATGTCAAAATTTTTAGTATTCTGAACACAGATGAAAAACAGTCCAATCTTTGGTGTCAATATTTTAAACACCATAAAACACTAATGTAAATTACATATCATTTTGATGCATAAATTGTAAAATTTATACTCAAATATTTTTATAGACTTGAAAATGACTTTATTTCACAATCACACATATTGTGACAGCAAAAATTCATTTTTGGTGTCAGATGTTATATTTTTGAAGAACCATGACTTCTGGGCAAAGGAACTTTGATATTTCTAAATATCTGTCTTATATGTGTATGATATTTGACCTTTCCCATGACACTTGTCTTTCATCTGACATTGACCTTGACCTCTGACATATATAAAATGTTTTTGAAATGTTCATTAGCTTTGTAAAAATGTATGACTTTTAACAAGTCTATTTTTCCATATACTGATATACTGTACATTTACATGTATGTTGTGAGTCCTCTGTCCAGGATATCTTAACCTCTACAAATCTTAATCTCAAATTACTGGTTTCCACCGGAGACCTTTTTGATACATTTTTTTTTATTTCCAGTGTAAACACATTACAGTCTGGGACAGAACAGGGTTATTTTTTTATAGTACTGCTACTTTTCTATAAATTTTCTTTATCACAAATTGTAAACTATTATTTGTATTGCACATATATTATAAAAAAAATGGAGAGATTACATATGTGTTGGAAAACAGGGTGTTATGCCACAATCAAAATATTTAACTGAATTTTAGTTTTGCAATGACTTCTCTGTCTCATAGATTTTACTTTAAATGCATAATGAATTCTTATATGAACATTAATTAACACAAAATGTATTTTTACATGTATATCCAATAGATGTAATCCTGTATGCATGCATGTAGAAGAAATCATACAGTCCTATTTATCTCATTAACATCTCCATAACAATGTCTGATTTTCATTAGAATTTAAAATTTAAAAAAAAAATTCACTTATTTTCAAGAAAGGAGTAGGTTCGGTAACCATGGAATTCGGCCCTGTCGTACTTTTGAATGAATTTTTGTGTGTTAAATTCCTTATGTCTGCAGTTTCTAAATCTATTTTCTTTTTTCAAATATCTTAAAAATTGACGAAAATATGTGGAATCGTTTGTGGCATGGTTTAGCGTATTGAGCGACGTCAATGACGTCGTCAGATGACGCCGTCACGACGTTGTGTTGTCATAAGATTTATGAACACTAGTTGTAACGGAAGCAATAAATTAAAAAAAAAAACAAGAAGAAAAGAAAGTATTTACATATACGATTAAATTAGACGATTTGAAAAGATATGAGCTGGAATAGCCTCAAGGTAGAGAAGATGCGTGGCGAATTTTCATCGGAAACTCGAGATCCTTGTCCTGAAAACTGCCCGTGAACACGCAGTCGGGAGCGTATTTTTCACATATTTGATTTTTTCTGCAGAAGTTTATTTCGTTATATAACAGTTATTAGGTCAAAAGATCCTACCTTTAAAAAAAAGTCGCATAAAACTGTTGTACTAGTATACATGCAAAATCATGAACATTTTTCTAATTGGTATACTAGTATTCCATTCGATTTTGGTCCTGTTATTTTTCTTCTTCTTTTTTGTTTCTTATTTTTTTTTCATATACGCTTGTGCATTCAAGGTATCCATAAAAGTATATTTTATTTATTAAATGACCATCGAATTGTGTTCAAACTTACCTTACATGTAGATAGTGCATGTGTTATGCGGGATCAAGGAAGGTTGGGGGTTATTGTTGAGGGTGTCGACCGGTACGATTTAAGTGACATGCGAAATAAATTTTCTTGTCATCCTTCAGTCTTCTTAAATTACAACTTACTTCGATGAATCTTTTTACCAGTGTAAATGTAACTGTTGCATCATACATGTCGTTTCTAATCTTAAAATATCCCAGACACAAACAATGTGTGGGACAGACGACATACGGAAGCTATTTCACAATGCGCACTCAGGGGCCGTAGCCTGATTTTTTTCTTATTCCCATGAAATAGCTGTACGTAGCTGATTAAATGGAAGGAGGGAAGGGGGTGGAATTTTGATATATGCAGAATAAAAATAAATCTGGCTACGGCCCCTGTGGATGTGTACGAATGAAATGATCTCTGAATAGATAACGTATTGACACCTGAAAAAAAAAACACTTGTTTCCTGGACAGTTTCTTAATTTCAACGGGGCCCGTTGTCTTTAGCTCATAATAATCCATTTCAGTGCCTGGTAAATGTATCTTTTACATTCTACAGAACTTAGATTGTGTTTCATTTCCAGTTATTGTCTATTTTTACCAGATTTGAAAATTAACAAATCATAACATTCAGATTATCGCATCGTCCATTTATGTAATAGTTTGCGAAGTATAGTTGAAAAGTGCACATCCGATGCGGTGATATTTCTTTAACGTCTTCAAATTCAATATCAGCATTTAGCATATACTAGAAAAAATGTAGATCTTTGCGCAAATTTGAAAAAAAGATCGATTTTCAAGCCGGAAGCTGCATATTACAAATTGATTGAAAAAAATGAAATAGATAAAAACACAAAAACAAAGAATTGTGTGTTATACCTAGGCTAAGATTGGATCATGATATATGAACATAAGCAAATTTTAAAAAAAGTTCGTCTCATTATGTTAACATCCTGTCAAAATTTCGGGGTCAAGCGCGGATCCAGATGGGGGGGGGGGGGGGATCGGGGGTCGGGACAACCCCCCCCCCCCCTTTGAATTTTCAAAACATACTTTTTTATTGATATACAAATTCCCCTTTTGTTGTCATAATATTTGAAAAAAATATCATGAATTTGTATAAGAAATCTTTCATTTTGATAATGTTTTGCCGTCAGCATTTAAAATAATTTTCTCTTTACCGCTCACCAGAGTTTATTACATACAATGTACATGTACGTTGTTTTTCAAATGATGCTGCGCTTTCCTATAAACAAGGGCACTAAGAAGACGAAAAGAAAATGAAAAAGACACGAATAGTGGTTTTTATTCCAATTCTCCGAAAAAAAAAAAAAAAAATTCGCTGGCTCGCTATCGTTCGCCATTTGTTGTAATCACATAATAGAACTGACAATCAATAATCAAGTATTATGATGTGAAAATACTTTTGTATTCGTGCTTTTCCACTTGATAAAGGCCGAGTGGCCGAAAATTTGTGGATAGAGAGTGTTCATTGTTATTTATCATATTAAACTTCCCTACGGAGGACACTATTTCATTCTTTAAAATGGATTAAATTCAGAAAAAAATGTTTCAAGAAAAATGCAGCATGACATTTACCGAAAAGGTTGCATTTTTTTCTGCAAGGAGTAAATCTGAACATAATTGAGCGACATGGGTCATACTTGAGCATGACCTTTTTTTGTTAAGGCTTTATAAAGGAAGTAAATCGATTCGTTGCAAGGGTTTCTTAAAATGTTCAGAACCATGTTTAGGGCGGCGGACGGACGGACGGACACACACACGGGTAGACCGATTTAATTCAAAAATCTATTACCGGCATGAATAACCTATTAGGAAGCTCGACTAGGAAGTTTGATGGACGGACATGTCCTCGCTCAATAGCCCCTATGGTCGGATCCAGGAATTTTTTTCAGGGGGGGGGGGGGGTCCTAAAGTCCGAATTTTTTGAAGAGCAAAAAAAAAATAAATATATAAATAAAAAAAAAAGAACACAAACGCAAGAAAATAGTTATTGATTGATGATTATCAGTTCTGCATCTTATTATTATTATTAAAACAGGTGACTGGAAAGTATATATTGTCCATCTTTTTTTTTGTTGCTACCGTCCGCGCAGCACACTTCAGAAATCGGAAAATCAAGATTTTGTCATCTTTATCTTTTGAAATTTTGATAAGATGTAGACCATTTGATAGTTTTAGTTTTAATATAAATTCAATATTGATACGTACATCGTATATTTATACCAGAAACTCGTTTACTTTAACGTACACGATGTACTGAGCCTAAAAAAAATATCTCATAAAATCGCCCTTTCAAACTAAGTTTCTGGTCCTGGTAAATATGTTATAGTAGCACTTATTATGTTAGTAGTTACGAGAAATCAAAGAACAATCAAACTGTATAAAAATTATTCTCAAAATCTGTAGACACTGATAAACAATTCTCGATTATCTGATATCTAAAGAGAGCTGTACACGCTAAATATCTCTCAGGTTGGTAAAAATACAACACAGAAAACTTTAAAATAGATGCACAGCACAGTGCGTCACAGAAACGAAATTCTCTATATAGCAAGATTTGAGTATAATCTTCAATTTAATACCAATTCAATTTCTGTGACAACGTGTGCTATGGGTAAAGTTTCAGGATAAAGTCTCTAAAACATGTTAAAAACACGGAAATCGGCATACCGTCATTGATTAACGACGTCATAGATGACGTCACAGCACGTGCAAATTCCCGAACGTCGTATTTTTCTGAACTATCAAAGTTTGTCATTGCTTTCATAAAGAAATAACATGAAATAAACAATTTTAGAATCTAGGTTTGAACAGGGCCAATATCGGTAGTTTCTGAACCTACTCCTTTAGTTTCATTTATAAACTTTTTTTTCCAATATTCATATACCTGTCTTTTTAACAGGATAGAACTTATTCTATGGCTTCTCAAAAATTTGTAATAAAAATCTGTTCTATAAAATTTAATGAATATGCTAGTATTAAGCTTTCCTGATGTTGTCTAATGTATAAAGAAATCTTATGAATTATGCTTCCTAAAGTAATGCAATAAAAAGTGAGAATTGCTTGTGCAATAGAAATATACCGAGAGAATATTGTCCAGTTACTATTCCCCATTTATCATTATATAAAATCCACCCTGCAATGTTAAATAGCAAATAAAAGTACTTTATATGTCTGATTTTGTCTTTGTTTTGCAATGTGTGATAAGATGTATGTGTTGTGGGCTTTGCCCATCAGAATTCTGATATTGAATTCACCTTTGACTGTATGCCAAACACACCAAGTGTCTATATTATATGCTTTGTCGGCAAAGTACTTTAGTAATTCATTCCTAATTCCATATGGGAGGAAATGTGCTAGCCCATTTTATCTCCAGACATCTACAGGCACCTCTTTAAAATCTTTGTCAATTGAGGCACACTTAGGAGTGTGCATGTTAATGTAGGAACCTTGTAGAACTTGTGTCTGTCTGTCTGTGAACACTTTTTTTTTATAGTTTTCCCAGATACAAGGTCACAAGTTACACGAGTAACAAACATCCCTATATACAAAGATGACGGACTAACATAGGCAAATTTTGATGAAATGTCAACACTTGCATTCTTACAAATTTCTCAATAATTTATGGAAGATCTCATTTTGTTTACCGTAGGATCATTAGAGGAACAGACCTATAATCTTTAAAGGATATAAGGTCAAGTAGGTCAAAGTGAGGCAAACGTTGATTTAATTATTTTGTTCTGTCAAGGTATTTGAGCGTTTTTCATGTTGTTGCTTTCATATGAAATTTAAGAAACATCGTCATTGATTTTGAACTTTTCTTAGTCAAAAGCCTTTCTTGTACTTATACAGTTTTCAATGACATGCATGTATCAACTCTTTGGTTCTAGTGTAATAACTTGAGAAGATTACAAGGTACCCTAAAGAATTTCATATGCGATGTAAAGTATTCATGAGAAGCTTATGAAGAAGCTAAAATATCTTGTTTGAAGCAGGGCCCTTTATTTTAAGTTTTATCATTATGTACAATTACTAGTTTAGGAGATGGATTAACATAAGTTTTTCAAAACTTCCTTCCAGATCATTAATTTATCATCATCATTTGTATATGCCAAATGAAATATTGTAACAAATAAATGTTAGAATAATTACAAGTTATTCCTACCTAGGTAATACATGTACATCTTTCTAATCATCTTCTTGCCTCCTTTCCTCGTTTGTCACAACTTCAGCCAGCTCATGGCGTACATAGATGTTGTCATCATACACAGAAGTATCTGCTTGCATATTAACCAAACAATGTACATGCACTAGTATTGCCTTGACTCCAGGGATTGAGGTAAAAGGTACAGTGGACGATAAAATATACATGTACATTAATTTCAAATTCTAGGTAGCAGTACAGTGATGTTGGCCATATGTATAATATGGTGACATTGAATTGTGTATAATATATATTGCTCATGTATGCACTCGCACGGCGCCGGAACTAAACAAAAGCAAGACAAAGCCATACTCCTTACGCTTGGAAAAACTACATCAAAGTTCTTATTGTCTGGATAAGCCTCATTTATTTGAAGTAACACAAACACATTATTTGTACTACAAGGCAAAAATAAATTGTACAAATACTATTGGAATTATCTTTCACATTGAGCAATGAAATAGAGTACAACAAAATACACTGTGGGTAAGCATGGAAAAACTTGGAATGTTGATCATGGTAAAAACTTATTGTAAACGTGGTTATTTTCATTGGGGAGAATTTCGCGATTATAACATCAAGACTTTTTGCATGGGGGAAATATTTGCGAAGCAAAATCTCTCTGTTAGCTAAGATTTCCCCCATGCAAAAATTTCCACGTTTACAGTTACTGTTGGTATATAACGTGCATGTCAAAAGACTCTTCAAATGTTATGCCTAAGGTTTTTAGTTTTCAAGTCGTACAAAAGTTTAGATACCAAGGAAAAGGTTGACAAACAAGAGCCCCAGGGGGCACAACGCTCACCTGATACCCATGTACGCTCTAATTGACATACTGATAGTGCCAGTACCGGGATTTTAGCCCACAACCTTTCTAAAAAGATTTTTGCCGGATGCAGAGAAGTTTTTTTTTTCAGACAACCTTTAAAAAAATAGTCACATTTCAAAACAATAATTTTTTTTATGTCATATGCCCAACTAGTATAGTTCAATTATGCAACATCAAAAATAAAATCATATTGTAAAATCCCACTTTAATGCGCAGCAGAAAAAGAATAAAACAATGAAATGATTTCATAAATTAAGTTTATTTAAAACTGAACGACCATACCTTTCATTATTGATAGCTAGCATGCCAGAAATTATAAAGCCTGACAGGCTGTGTTTGTGAAACGAGAATGCCCCCGGCGGCATCTTTGTTAGTATAAATGCCATTTTCTGTTAAGTATGTGAGAGGTCAGGGTCAGCGTAATATTGGTATCTATGGAAATATCTTGTCACAAGGAATACACATGTAAAATATGAAAGCCCTATCACTAACCAATCAAAAGTTATGCGCAATGTTTAAGTTTTTGAAAAGTACGTCAAAGGTCAAGGTTATGGTCACGAGGTCAAAATTTTGGTATCAATGGAAAGGTATTGTCACAAGGAATACACATGTGAAATATGAAACCTCTAAGACTATCACCAGCTTCCATTCAAAATTATGCCCAATGTTAAAGTTTTTCGGAAAACAGACAGACAAACAGACAGACAGACAGGCCAAAAACTTTATGCTCCCGAATCTTTTATTCCAGGGGCATAAAAAACAAAGATTTTTCGGTTTTGCCTTTATTCATATTAAAGTATACTGGAATCTAAGAATGCTTTTGAATAGTATTGATTTCATCTCAAATACATGAAACGTACAGTTAAAATCGTTTTAATCCAATATTTATCAATTCAAGTGAATTGTGCAGAAATTGGGCCAATTTGTTTTCCAAAAAGCAGTGTACGGTGTATCAAACCTCATGATCCAGAGGAAGAGATTACTCATTCGACGTTTCTTCACGTAAATTACTTCATCTAAGAGAGTCTAAGACAGAGGAAATTCGAGCAAACTTTATACATGATAACAAGTATATGCAAGTGTTCCAAGCTAGTACATGAATGATAACCATTATGAAAGTGTTCCAAGTATAATGCACATTAAATAAAACTCTATTCCGTTTGCACTGTATCTCCTGAAATGTATCGCAGTACTAAAGGGTTGTGGGGGAATTAAACGGATCAAATCTGAAGTACAGCGACTTTGTTTACAGTTACAGTTATAGGTCAGAGACCACTAAAAGGCCGGCTCTGATTGGAGAAAAACCTGTAGGAGGGGGCCTGTTATTTTAAATGTGACAGAAGATGTGATTGGCTATCAATTCTATTTTCTTTTGGTATATTGTTTGAATATGATATATATAGGTAAAAAATAAGTGCAATTAAAATGTCGATACCCGGATATTGCCCTAGCTCCCGATCCGCTAAAGGGGACGGGCGCGGGAAAATTTGAAAATTCTCTGCGGGGTACCTTGTGACGCAAATAGTGCGAAAAAGAGCAGGTCATGCTATATTTTTTAATTTAGTTTCGTATAAAGCTTGAATCAATGAACAAATCGGTATATAACATGCATGGCCAGCAATGTTAGTATAGACGTTATAAGGCATTTCGTTAACATTACGGCCTATGGAAAATGATTTGGTTGTCTCTGACCTAGAAGGTGTAACTACAGTTAATCATTTTAGCAGGGAATCCCTTCCCTTTTGACTGGTGAACCGGGCTGAATAAAAGGTGTCACCTCATTGGTCATAACCATTGAAAATTTAAAAATAGCACATTAAATCAATGTATGATTCCCTGCTGTCTGTAGAAATTGAGTTTTGAACATGATTTTGCCTTTTATGTAATCAATAGATCGATTTGAAAATATATAAAAATTAGCAAATTTTCAATTCGGAAGGAGGGGTCATTAAACAAGTGAATTTTGCAGAAAAGGTATGCATGACCCCCTTTTTTCTTTCGTTTTTATGCGTGCCAAAGATGTCCTAGGCCAAAAATATTCCTTAAAAATCTAAAAGTGGATATCTTGACAAAATTCTTTCACTTGTAGGGTACCATGCATGAGTACCTCATATCTACAAAATGTCATGACAATCTGAAGAGTGGTTATAGAAAAGAAGCAGAAAATGTATGAAAATCACCCCCCCCCCCCCTTCCTTTTTACATAAGAAAAAAATTCATAAAAAATCAAAAAAATAAAATTTAAGCCTAAAATACATATCAAAGCATTAAGTAAGTTAAATATGATAAATATGCAGTAAATGGGTGTGTAAAATCATACACTTATTGAGTTATTTAAAGAAATAGTGCAAAAATGTGCATTTCTGACAAAGTCCGAAAAGACGTCAAAAACGCGTCAAAAATTTGACTTCGAAGTGGAACCAAAAATAACAACACTTCTTAAGACATCTCTCTAGATCATCCTGATGCTTTCGGTTTGTCGATACATGCTTCGGTTCTGAAGAAGAAGTTTGTCATAGGAGGGTACCCCCCGTGACCTACTATTGGCTGTGGTGGCGCCACCTGTTGACGGATCCGGACGAAAAACAACAACACTTGTAGGGGACCATGAGTACTTCATACCTACCAAGTTTCATCAAAATCCCTTCAGCCATTCTGGAGAAGAAGTTTAAAATGTGAAAAGTTTACGACGACGACGGACGACGACGACGACGACGGACGACGGACGACGGACGACAGACGCAACACTATGAAAATAGCTCACTTGAGCCGTTGGCTCAGGTGAGCTAAAAAGGGAAAAAAAAATTTTGTCGGGATCCCGTCGGGGTTTGAAGCCAATCCCCATGGGTCCATTGGGCATGGAAAACATACATTATACCTATGTACAATCTTAAAAAATATTCCTTAAAAATCTAAAAGTGGATATCTTGACAAAATTCTTTCACTTGTAGGGTACCATGCATGAGTACCTCATATCTACAAAATGTCATGACAATCTGAAGAGTGGTTATAGAAAAGAAGCAGAAAATGTATGAAAATCACCCCCCCCCCCCTTCCTTTTTACATAAGAAAAAAATTCATAAAAAATCAAAAAAATAAAATTTAAGCCTAAAATACATATCAAAGCATTAAGTAAGTTAAATATGATAAATATGCAGTAAATGGGTGTGTAAAATCATACACTTATTGAGTTATTTAAAGAAATAGTGCAAAAATGTGCATTTCTGACAAAGTCCGAAAAGACGTCAAAAACGCGTCAAAAATTTGACTTCGAAGTGGAACCAAAAATAACAACACTTCTTAAGACATCTCTCTAGATCATCCTGATGCTTTCGGTTTGTCGATACATGCTTAGGTTCTGAAGAAGAAGTTTGTCATAGGAGGGTACCCCCCGTGACCTACTATTGGCTGTGGTGGCGCCACCTGTTGACGGATTCGGACGAAAAACAACAACACTTGTAGGGGACCATGAGTACTTCATACCTACCAAGTTTCATCAAAATCCCTTCAGCCATTCTGGAGAAGAAGTTTAAAATGTGAAAAGTTTACGACGACGACGGACGACGGACGACGGACGACGACGACGGACGACAGACGCAACACTATGAAAATAGCTCACTTGAGCCGTTGGCTCAGGTGAGCTAAAAAGGGCATATAGGGAAGAACAAACATAAAATTTGAAGTTACAGACAGGACAACAGGGACGCTAAAAATATGAAATAGAATATAACTTACAGTACTGATACAGAGCTCCACACACATTGTATCTGTAATTCTATGAGAACAATGTGTATTTTCTCATTTAGCTGCCTTCAGCTCTGATAAGATAAATATTGATTTTTGTTTGCCAAAATGGACGGAAAATGTTGGTATAGTCAAATTTGTCAATAATGCGTTCAATAATAAGAAATAAATAAAACAAATGCAAATATCAAAGATAATAATGGACAGAATATCACAGATTGTACATGTATATAATATGAATCAAGGCAAAGCCTTTTTGTGCGAGCGGACAGAAAATAGATATGATTATATAAAATAAAAAAAAGATCTTTCTTTTCTTATTTTGACTATGATGGTTAATCTTATCTTACAAAACTTTCTGTTTGATGATTGCCAAAAGAGGCAGTATAAGGCGAGTGGAAACACGGAAGCATTAGTAAAATTGATCTAGACCAGCAGATGAACATTTTAAGGGGGGGGGGGGGGCTTACAATATGGTTCTTTAAAAATATGGTTCTTTATAATTCATTTTTATTTTGTAAGAATAATGTTTAGGCTAGCTGAAAATAAATTACTTAAGAACAAAAGAAAAAACAAACATATTCCGACTTCTGACAGTACGAAACCACCCGAGACGAGAAAAGCAATCAGAGCGAAACGTCTCGTTTAAAACCGGAAATGTCGGATTTCCGTGGTTACGCCGTCTTGTTGATGCTTTATCGTTACCTGATTTACGAAAAATGTTTTCAATAAATTAAACTTATAAACAAAAATTGAGTATAACATATACGTCTACTTGGAGCCATAAAAAAATTTAAATGGCAATATCCAGCATCTCCGCAGCAACTCTGTCTGCGAGGGGACGAAAGTTTTTGAAAGCGTAGTAGTACATTCTCATTCTTTGTTTCAGCATATTTTCTCAATGAGAAATGTGTATACGCGTTACCATAAGGGCGAGCTCCGCTCGCTATTAAAGAGTAACATTTATGATCAGTAGTGATTAAAACAAGTTTGCTTAGTGAAAACAGTAAGTACATGCATCTTCTCACAAACATAATTTCAATGCATATACAATATTCTTATTTAATAATAAAACATGGAAGTATCAAAGTGTCCAAAAGACTCGAACAGAAAAAATATGTAAAAGCTAGGTTGACATAGGTACATGTACATAGTATACTACTGGGAAAAAGCCATTGTATGGACAAGAATACTGCGAGTATACACATAAATATATTGTTTCTTAATAAACATGAATGAAATAAAGATACACTTTACCAGTGTAATTAACAAAACAGGTTAAACTAATTTTTATAGACTCCACTTAGAAAAATAAAAGTAAATTTTCCTGAAATTTATGTAAAGATATTTTCGTGGAAGTTTCAATGGAGGTATTTCCAAAGAGAAAATTCTTACATTCCAAATTGTAAAATGTAGAATATTTCAGTCAAAATTACAAATGTATGCAGAAGACTTGGGTTTTATATCATTTGTGAAAAATGACCACTTCCACAGAAACATTAAGCTATTTAACTTTGGCAGTTCTACACCAACCATTAGATACAATGCAAAATTATTGAAGCAAGAGTTGAAATATTGCATTAACATGGCAAACATTTACATTAATTACTTTGCCGAAATAAACCACTTGTGTTAGTTTACACTAATTTGCATTTTTACTGATCATACTGTTGCCTTTCACTGAAAATATTGATCACACACCTTAATATATACTGGTATATGGAGCTAAATTCATCCTTTACAAAAACAGAATGATGAATAAATTGTGAAACCTTAGTTAACATACATACAATGTATACATGTACATCTACATGTATCAAGGTAGCAAAATTCTTATTGGCTGATACAAAAGCAAAAAAACAAAAGCAAAAACAAACAAATGGAATGTAGTACAAGCTACCTACATTTCTTTTGATCTTTATGTTGTTATGAAATTCTTTAGTGTACAATGTACCCATATTCAGTATCTATCTAGCTTCTAACTCCTACATTAAAACTGACATATTGATGATCACCTGACCAATAATATCCCTCTGTTGAAGAACATGACTAATGGCATTAACTATTATTATCTAAAGGACCATTTAAACTATAGAATCTCTTAAGAGGCTCTTTGTTGCTTATACATGTATGTGAAAATTCTTCACTAATCAGATATTCCACGTGTTATGTAGTATATTAGCATAGTCCTCATCTCTCTCTATACACAAACTAAGTCCCTCGTAATATTCCTCGAACTCCACATACGACACTGTTTCCTGAGAGGGAGAAGTTGTTACCGAGTCTAAGAAAGCCGTCAGTGGATTATTACTGTCTTGTGTTGTACCTGTAAATCATAGATTGTATTTATGTCATAGGCAGACAGGTTTGATGTACATTGTGTTATGCAGATAGAAAATATATAACCCTTAATTATAGTCACATTTCCCTAGCTTTAAAGCAAGAGATTATCAAATTTGATATGACAACTTTCAGATAAAAATAGATTTTGAAACTTTACAGAAAATGATTATCAAAGCACATGAAGTTAATGGAAAGAATCTGAAAATTAACCTTACTGAAAGGCTTAGGTGTACTTATACATGTAACTTATGAACTTTAATACATGTAAGTACAATACAGAGATAAAACAATACAAACCTGCGTTAGGTGGAGGTCGGAAGCTAGCATTAAAATACTTTTTGATATCACTTATGGTAACTTTGCCTCTCTTCTGTGAATCTATCTTCCTAAAAGCCTGTATTAATAGAATGTATCCTCTTGTCAATAAACAAATTCATTGATATACAATAACGTACATCTGTACATGCATATTGGAGGCATACAATTATTACTTTTAATACTGTTTTACCGTTCTAATAAAGTTAAATAGTAGTAGTCAAAAATGGGTACTTCGATTTCAATATGAGTAGATTCTGAACTTTTAAACTTTTTTTTTAAGAAATGGTTTCTTTGATGATATTCCTCAAAATTTCTCTGGCACATCACCGGGCACCTACATTGTACTTTAACCTACCTTTCTGACCAGGGTTTTCCTGTACTCATTCATTTCTCCTATGACACCTCTCATATACACACTATAGTCTAACTCCCCTTCCTCCTCTGTGTCTAATGCTTCAAACACAGCATCTAAAAGCTGTAATCAAGGTAGAAATTATGGAGAGTTAATTACATGTAACTGAATCAATAAATCTTATATAACTTAAGTACTTTAATATATCATGTTGAAATACAAAACTAACACAACTTGAGCACTTTCTTTAGTGTGTGCTCAGGCTCATAATAATATTTTACAATATACTCAAGTAATAAAAGTCTCCTCCTTCAAGTTTTAAGTTTTTGTTTTTGGATGAGCATAAAAGAAACTCAAAATTTGCATTTTTTTTCTTCACAGAACAAATAAAAAATGCACACTAGTCCTTGTATACATATAAGAAAGTCAGGAATTTGAACTTCTTTAAGAATATACATGTAATGACAACCTACCTCTGGAGGGAGTTCTATTCTGTAAGTAAAGAGACCTTTCTCTAACTCAAATCTATACAGTATCCCCGTGTTAGTGTCGTCTAACTTCCTATAATATCTGCCGAGTCCTGTGTATGTCTTTATTCCTCGCTTCATCAGCTTTTTCTGTACTTCAGCTGAAACAAAGTTATTGAAGGACCTCTCTAAAGTCAGTAGGCAGTAGAAAAAAAGTCAGCTTGATGCAAAATTGTCATTTTCTTCAGTAATTTTTTAAACAGAATTTCAAAATTCATACATACTTATAAAATATCACATTTACATGTAATTCATGGTGCATGCAGATGTACATGTACATGTATGTAGATTTATAAAACATGTACATGAACATGACTAATATGAATATAGAGTTACGTGTGAAGGTTAATTTGTGTAGAAGTAATATCTACATGTACATTTATGAATGATATGTAAGCTAAGTAAATGCAAGTAGATTTATATATGACCAAAATTTAACTGAAGTACTGTAATGAATGTGTATCTATATATGAACAACATGTATTAAATGATCTTATATAGCAACATGAAATGCTTTAATAAAATAAAACTACCAAACAAAAATTCTTTGGGTGATCTTTTGCATTTTGGCATATTAACCTTTTGTGTCTCTTAAAACAAATGATAGGACTTTGTTTGAAAACAAATTGAAATCTGTATACATGTATCTTGACTTGGGACAAGATGTAAGACCAGGATAAATAGCGAACACAATTTGGATGCATCTATTAGTAAAGACGCAGATTCTTAAATTAACAGAACTGTAACATGTTTACTTTCTCTGGATCCTGACTTTCAATATAAAGTAGACTTTTTATAGAGCTACATGGAGAGTAAACATACATGATAACCCTCAGACTCACTGTATGTTAGAAATGTAAACACATAAAAAGAAATAAATAACAAGTACAAATAGTTACCTTGAACACTTGCAATAGTGAGTTTGTTTCTGTGCTCCTGTTTATTCTGCATGTGTAAATGGGCGTACATATCACCACGGGCCGATGGTCTCACATCCTGTAACCTGAACATTACATGTAAAATCAGAAAGTACTTAACATACAAGTACTGAACATTAATGTGAGTATGTAAATCAAAATTCTAATAAGTACAAGCAAAAAATAATTTTTATACCTTGTTTGATCTCCATGAAACTTTTCTATATTGGTAAAGCTAGCTTTATTTTAATAGCTACATTTTATTGATACACATAAATATTCTTTGATTTTGAAAAGACTTCAAAGAAAAAATCTAAATTTATTTTAAAAGTTATCTACATGCACTACACATATACATGTAAATTTGGATTATAATTTCCAAACAAAAAAACCTGTACAGGACATTTCCTAGTATTTCTAATAAGGATTCAATATCTGAAACATGCATTTCTGGTGAATGTAATCTTGCCTATCTTAACTCTGGTGGTGTCTTTCTAGTGTAAAAGTAAGAGTTTTTAATTTGAAATAGCCTAGACGACTGAAAATTTATGAGCATAAAGATACATGTAGTTTAAAAGTTGATTTAGTCTATGTGAACTTACAGGAATGCTTGCTTGGCTTCCTCGTCCAAGTCTGTGACTCTGAATCGGATGACAGGACTTTTTCTGGCAGTATCCGGTAACGAGTGTTGTCCCGTAGTGGAAATCAAAATGTCTGCACCCTGATGAGGTAAAAATATCAAATAATAGATTTTTACTCTAAATAAATACCTGTAATACTTTTCAATCACAATGTACCAAAAGTTGTATACTAAGAAAATATTCTGTGATAATTTTCACTTTCAAGGAGCAAAATTCACAACATGAATAAGGTTTTACTTTATATACATGTATATCCATTGAACATATACATTTACATGTACTTCTATACATATAATGAAAATTTAATCCTGAATATAGATTTATTTCATGTTTTAAGTTAAGATTTAGTAGCAGTTTAATCTTATATTAAACATTTTTACAAGAAAATGTGCCTGCACAAGTAATAAATCTGTCAAGTTTTTAACGTACCGAGTGTATATCCACGAGGGAGTAAGGTTCCCCTTTCTTTGGTCCCTGTATATGACAGTATTTCCCTCTTCCTATGAGAGGTAAGGCTTTAGCACTGTAAAAATTCAGAAATCATACATATAAGTATGTTTGTATGAAAAACAAATAGTTTCCAAATCTTAAATTTACTAATAGATACCATGCCTTATAAATATGAAGCATATATTTGATTCTGAACAGTCAATGAAAATTCATTTCTGACAACAAATACTGTGGACTGTTTCACGATTAAAATTTGACATTAAGTCTTATCATGTCTTCCTCTTTCAATAGCTTCCAAAAGATGGTCTGAACAAATTGTCATCATATGCATGTAGATTCATAAAAACAAATGTAACTTTACCTCTTTCCAAATTGACGGAACTCATATATGGTCATGGTATTGTCGATTTCAAAGAAGAAACCAGTAAGTTCTCTCAGTGCATCATGTCCATCCCTGTAATATTTGAAAGTCAGATAAAATACATGTATATGTATATTTTTGTATGCGTAAAAAATATGAAATAAAATTGTTAAGTACAGATATTTACATGTACATGTATATACATTCATTTACCAGATTATGTCATCTGGCTAAGACAGAACAAAATTTAATGAGCTGAAAATTTTATACTTGTACTTACAGTATGTGGAACATTTGAAAATGAAAACTGCCCTAACAGGACAAAAATAACCCCCACAGCAATATTCTTCGAAAACTTATATTGGATGAAGGTCAAGTGTCTATTGTGAAATTGGCACACAACATATCCTTAGGTCCTCAAGAACATTTATGTGATATATTATTGAAATCCATAGACAGGGAGAGGAGTTATACTCCGGACAAGGTTGTGAACATGATGTTTATTATGACCTTTGATCTTTGACCTATGTTTAAAGTCACGACACACACTTAGGTGGTGAGATACGTTTCTGTGAAATATTATTGGAATCCATCAATAGGTAGGGCTGTCACGATACGCTAAGCTCACGATACGATATGTATCACGATATTTACTCACGATACAATTCGTATCACGATACATCATCTTTTATGTAGATATGTAGGCATTTCTGTAATTCGTCAGATATTTTAATAAAACAAGTTTAACAACAACAAATTAAGACAATTCATAACTTGAATGCTTTGAGAATTATTGTATTGACTATAGAAAACCGGGAAAAAGTACAAAACTAAGTAATATATAAAACAAAATCACAGTGATCGGGAAAGCAAACTTGCTCAATTGGACTGTCAAAATCAATGGGCCATCTTTCTTCACGAAAGGGCCTTTCCAAAAATAATCAGTTTTCGAAAAGCTTTGCTTACAATGTATGCATAATACATCAGATGTTTGCACATTTTTAGTCGTGAAATTCCCAATTTTACCATTTCCAATGAATAATTTACAGACATGCATATCACAGAAACCTTCAGCCACCTATCCTGTATTTTTCGTGTCCACGTACGGGCAGCTTCTTTTTTTAGCTTTGTAAAGAGAGGAAAGGGGTTGACTGCAATTGACATTCCTGTACAAATTTTATTACTTCAATTTGAACCCATTCACTTAAAATGACGTAATGACATAATAATTTTACGGACGAACGCATATACAATAACCTTTACGTCGATAAGAAACGTAAGTGGACGTTGGAGATTTAAATCAGAACGAGAATAAAAAAGAATGTCGGAGAAAAATCAATATTGTATCATAATTCGGGTGAACGCAGCAGTGATCCACACGTTACTGCTACTGGTGTAGATCTACATGTACATTAGATAGATTTGGAAACCAAACATGGACATCGTAGAATAATGCGCACCAGGGCGAAGCGAGTTGCCGATTTTATGTGCCATTTTTTATCAGAATCAGTGGCGGATTTAGAGGGGGGGGGGCCCAGGGGGCCCGGGCCCCCCCTTTTTCACCCAAAGTTATTGATTCAGAGTACTCTTTTTATGCTTATTCTCTTTACTTTTGGGGAAATTTTCGGCTCGCTTCGCTCGCTGCACTAAATTTTTCATTAGTTGTTTTTTCGTCTTCACTTTGTCTTCAACTTTCTTTGTCATCGTGTTTGAACGGATTCATTTGTCATAAACAAAATATATACAAAATTCAAAATCAAATTGACACTTGAATAATTACCAAATGCTTCATTTTCATGGGTCGATCTTACCAGGTTGTGGAGTTGTAATGCCCTAATCCTCCCAACCTTCCCAAATTGGTCAAACAAAAATGGAACATGGAAAATGAGAGAGAGAGATTGTATTCTTATGACAAAATGTAACCATCTATTAAAAAAATTTACGCCTCGCTCCGCTCGCCAATATAGAATAAAGTTGTTTATATACATGTACGGATGACTTAATTTAAAAACAAATGAAAACTTCATATCTTAAAAAAATTTTCTGGCTCGTTACGCTCGCCAGTTTACCTATAAACTAAAGTAAATGAATCAACTCCCCTCCCCACCCCATTTCTTAATTAGATCAGTAGTCTTGAACGTTTTTCGTCTCGACTTTTTTTTTTTTTTTTTTTTTTTTTGCTTGTCAGTTTTTCCGTGAACAATTTTCTTCGAGCTGAAACCTTGGGGCCCCCCTTTTATGAAATCCTAGATCCGTCACTGAGAATGGGACTGTGTCGAAGGGCGCGTGGCCTTTCCAATTGCTGATATAATGATGTAAAGGAGGGTCTTTTAAAGTTATCTTTGACGACCCGGCGTCGGGCGTCGCAATGTTGATTTTCTAAAGATAAAACTTAATGCTGAAAACGAACCGTAAATCAACGATACGGCCTCTCCTCGTATCGTGTATCGAACCGTCGTCAAGAACCGCGGTGAATCGAGAACCGCGGTGAATCGTGACAGCCCTATCAATAGGGGGAGGAGTTATGCTCTGGACAAGGTTTTACTAATGGTGTCTATTGTGACCTTGACCTTTGTTCAAGGTCATAACACATCCTTAGGTCCTAAGGAACATTTCTGTGAAATATTATTGAAATCCATCCACAGGGGGGAGGAGTTAGGTTTGATGGACAAACAGATGGACGGACAGACAGGGTGATTCCTATATACATGTACCCCCCGAAACCTTGTTTGAAGGAGGACTTTGTTTACAAAAAATTAACTGAAAGGATGAGGCTTATACCTACAATAAAAGTATAAACAATGAGTGACATATCAAATATACCTAGTGAGTATACGAGCACCAAATCTGACACGCTTTGATAGTAAGTTCTCTGTGGTCGTAGCAGTTGTTCGAACTCTGAAAAAGACAATTTGCAATACTACTGTATTTCTGAGCAGTTTCTGGACCATTTCTAAGCTGTATGAATTATAAATCCTCTGTGTTTGAATTAACAATTGAGAGGATTTTTGTAAATTTATTTTTACAGGGCACTGTAACATGAATGGACAGAGTAATTAGCTATTTCTTACAACACAAAATCTAACCCATGTAAGTACGGAAGTGCAGATTTAACGTATTTCTACATGTAACAACATACAGTAAATTAATAATTCAGCATTCCATAACCTCATGTAACTTATGTTTTCAACATCTTACTAAAATTAGTAAAAGGAACTGACATGTAATGATGTATAAAGTATTTCCTGGTATGTGTATTTAAGCAATACTCACTTTGAATCATGTAGATATCTGTTTGTCCCCCTGAGGCGCCTTGTATCAGCAGATACTGGTGCTCTTGTATTCTGTTCTGGGTCACTTATTACAGCCCTTGAAATAAACATACATGTATATATACTATACAATTATGGACTTTTTACGAGGTGAATATGGTGTGATATTTTCTGAATTTGAAAATATTGACCTCGGCGACATATGGTGTGATATTTTCTGAATTTGAAAATATTGACCGAGGCGACAAATATCACACCATATTCACCGAGTGAAAAGTCCACAATTGTTTTATTATATAGTGGACTTAATCAGTATTATAGAAGTACCTTTTCGAAATGGCTGACATAGATTTTTCTTTGAAAATGTTTCAAGACGTGTTAATTAATATCAGCATTTTCTGTCTCTGAATTATCCTGAACGTAATGGAATTCATTCAATGAGTCAAATGAAGAATATTTCAGAGTCAAAATCCCTAGATAGGCTCAAAATTCAAGAATTTGAGCTAAGCTTCAAGGTCCTTGCTGCTTTTTACGAAATGACGTTAATGACGTCACAGATATAAATTTCGCGCGTTTTCGATATTTCATAGTAAACCGGAAGCAAGAGTTTTCGCGGTAGTGATATTTAATGAAATCGCCTCTCACAGGTCAATATGATGAGACAATGACTCGTCACGTGACAGTTTTCAGCCAATGAGAGTGGGAATATAAACAGACTATATAATAAATATAAATAATCTATGAATTAGGGATTGAAATTACATGTATTTTTCTATGAAAATTCCAAGGTAAACAGGAATGAGATTGGATTAACTTTGAGATTGTTCTTAATGTCAGGTTCACTCATTTGTCATTCTCCAGTCTCTAGACCAGAGGAACTTAAAGGGGCCTGGTTGAATATCCACATTGATACTGAGGCAAGATTATCCTAAAAGCCATTTGAAATACAGAATATCCTAGCAGTACACGAGTAAACGACCCTCCAGAATAAAAATGCATACATTACAAATTGCCCTGTTCAAAAACATGTATGTCACCTGTTTGACCCCAAGTATGTGACCATGACCTACCTTGGATGCTGCGTCTCAGCATGCTTTACCATCCCTGCAGGTTTGGAAGATTTCTGATGTATATCAAGTAAGTTAAAGCCAAATATGTGACAGTGTGACTACCAGACAGACGGACAAACATCAGACCTGTGATCCCTATATGTTGCTCTTGAGTTGCAGGCGACATAAAAAGGCAAGTTTTGGGTGTGCAATATAAATACGGAGTACATGTAGCACTTGATTTAATTTATGCCTCCTTTCTTGAATATATCACAATAATTATCTCTCAGAAACAGTCGGTACATATAGATGTAGGGGGTACATAGTAATATACATACCTGGACAGTTGGTCAATCATGACAGTCTCAATCAGTTTCTGTTGTTTGTTGTACTCTAATAGATCCTCCTAAAAAACAACATACATCACATGTAGGATTTCATGATGTAGAAAATAAGATGAATTATGCATTTTGCACTGTAAAAATTAAAGATCTAAAGTGTATGCTTCATCAAGAACTGAAAATTGACATTCATGAAGTTGGAAACTGTTCAAGAGTAGGCACATGTATATTGCCTTGCATATGTTTGACCTTAAATGTGTGACCTTGACTGTGAGGGTGATTTTGACCTACATTACAAGTTTATTCTCACCATGCATGACATCTCTGCAAGTTTTATGGCAGTATAATACACATCAAGTGAATAATTGTCTTATTTCTATGAATAAGACAACCAGACAGATAAATGGAAACAGGACAAAGTACCTTCACGTTGCAGGTAACATATACATGTAATAGATGGCACCTCTCAAAAGTGAAATGTTATTTTTTTCTGCCTTTTTTGGTAACAAAAAACTATTAATCCAATTTCTTCTCCATACTTGCACAAACCACTAAAATTCCATGCCACTAAATACAGTAATAGACACCAAGTTTAAAATATTGCCTGTCCAGGAATTGAAACCAGAACCTCCTTTCTCACATATGGGAAAGACTGATAAAAATTTTTACAAGTGCTGGAAAATTAACTCCGACATCCCTGATCCGGAACTTTGATTGTTGATTTAGGACATCAAAGACAATTTGACATATGTTATCTCACATGCACATATATTTACCATTACTTTCAGTTTTTAATGCGTAAACAAGAGGAATTTTAAGGTTTCAATGTGTGGGAAAAATAATCAAGCACTACATTTGAGCACCGGATAGAAAAATATCAGTCTCAGTGTGATGGATCAATGTCATCGCCTCAGTTGGGACTGTTGATCCATCCCAACCTCGACTGATATTTTTCTATCCGAAACTCAAAAGTGGTGCTAGATTCTATTGATCTGAAAGGTTACACAGTCAGGTGCATCGTACATGTATATATGGTATTCAGATTTCATGCAATACCTTCACCACAAAGTTTATATTTGACAAACATATATAAAGTGCATACAGCATCCATTTTTTTCAGCATCTGAGTAGTGGAGTAGGACTGTTTTTTTGCCCAGTTTTTGTCGAGTAAATCCTCCTCGTCCGAATACTGTTCCCTGTCCACTTCATCTCTTACCTCACCGTAAGTAACTGGGTGGGACTTCTTTACTGCCTCAACCTCATAATCAATGTCATCCTATATGACAGAATAAACATATGATAGAAAATAGATTTTTTATGCCAAGTAACTTAATAACATTAGTTTTTATGACATATTTAGCAATTGTAATTCATGTACCACTGCAACTGATTTTACACTTGCAAGATTTATATTCATGTACTACATACATGTATATTTATTACACATTCATGGCTCTCACAGATGTATACTGTATGTGCACTTATTTTAGCGGGATTCATATTTTAGCGGAGATAGTGCTATTAAGAGCGTTAATTCAAGACTATGTTTAATCTTACCTCCTATACACCATGATGGTACATGTAAATACATGTAAATCAAGTGCGCTAATCTATGATTATGCTAATATGTCCAATTTACCCATTTTGGCCTGTATCCGCTAAAGGGCAAGGGGCGGTAAGGGGGTTTCTAGGCCCAAAATCGTAGCTTATTCCAAAGATTTATAAATATTGAAATTGATACTAAAATTGGTAAAAGGAAGCTTGTCTTTAATAGATTCAACATGAAAAAATGTTAAATTTCATTTTTTAGTTAAAGTTATACCCCTTTGAAATCACCTATGAAACCGGAAATTAACAAAAAAATCAATATATTTTCACATGATAGCAAAATTAGACTTGGCCACATCAAAACAACAAGTTCATTTTTTTTTTCTGTATATTGTAAATGCTGTGAAAGTATGAATCTGTTGTTTTCATGTGGCCACGTAGAAATCGGAGGAAATCAATGACTGTTACCATGCGAGCGGGTCGTTTTTGAAACAGAAAAACACCTTTTAACTTCTATAATACAAGAAGTATTTGAGTAAAATTGATACAATTCAATAGATTTTGTTCTGTTGTTATTGATGATATTGATTTTTTATTCCCACATGCACGAAATCAAATAATACAGACAAAAATGCCTAAGGCTTTCAAATGTTTATTATCCTTGTAACGTTACGGATATTCAGGACGACAGAATGACGTCACACTGAATAGATGATGTCATATATGTTTGCGACTTTGATATTGATTGTATTTTGCGAAAAAACAAGCAACATCAACACTCCCAGCACACACAAAAACCAACCAAACAAACTATTATATTAAATGAAGACGTGAAATATAACCCTCCGTTAAAAAAAATACAAATATCAAATTAAGAAATGAAGGCCATGTAACATAGACACCACCGCATGTGATTTGCCGTCCACGAGATGTACTTATTTTTGCAAATTCAGGGGAAAAAATATCTGCCGTGTCTCATTTTCGACTGAGAAAAATCTTTTTATTTTATTGACAATGTTTTATAGAAAATATGTTGTCAATATTAACGAAAATTGTATTTACACAATACTTGCAGAGTGTCCGTTACCGTGAAATGACGCGTCGTGTCCGTTTGGAAATTTTCGTTAATATTGACAACATAGTTTCTATTTTCAATAAAATAAAAAAATAAAGAATCATCATCTTAATTCTGGGAGATTTATTTTTACATATTGATAATTTCAGTCAGCATAAAATCAGGGCGGTTAGAAAGTAGGAAATATCCCTTCTTTACGAACAGCAAAACGTACATACTGAAATAATCAATCTAATTAAAATTCAGCTCTCTTTATTTCGTAATCTATCAAGTTAGAGCTGAACTTTAATTAGACTGTAAAACGATGCAAGCAATACAGTAGACATTATTGAGTGCTGAACTGGAAAGTATATAGGTGGCGCTATAATAAACAATTTTAAGTTTTTATTATTGATTACTAATAAACATTGTCCGCATACTTTTGAATTTCTAAATCGATCCCTTTTCTATGTAAAAACACATGTGTAATTGTATAATCACGCGGTGGCAGATCTAGGGTCTTAGAGAAAGGGAGCCGAAGACAAGTTTTAAATAAAATTGTTCCTAGAAAAAGGGAGATAAAAATCAAGAAGTCTTACTGAGCGGTACTGTAGCAAACGCATAATTGAATTATTTATTTATTTCAATATTTTATTTATTTATTTATCTATTTCTTGATAAGGGGTGCATCAAAAGGTTGCGTTGAAATTGAGACATGCGAGGTAATTCTTGAAAATGGCATGCGGTAGCTAGCCTACGAATTTTTTAAAATAGAAAAAAAAAATTTCTATTAGAAAAGACAATGTTGACCACCACAAAGAGGGGATTGGAGCCCACTCATACTCCTCTTAATTCGCAATTCAAATACATTAGCAAAGACATCACAATTAAAAGTAAGCTGAAAAAAAGCATCAAATAGTGCCAAACATTTCTGAATCAATGACTTTGTGCGAAAGGGGGGGAGGGGGGGCTTCGTTTTTTTTTTTTGCTCCACCTGGGCTGATCTTCTGGGGATGAATCGAACGAGAAAAAAATTGAGCCGGAAAGGGGGGGGGTTAAAATAGGGTCTGCTGGGTTACCGGAAATACACAGGGGGGGGGGGGGGGGGGAGTTAAAATAGGGTCTGCTGGGTTACTGGAAATACACATACTTTTTAAGGTCTTGATGAAAAGTATCATTATAACATTAATATGTCACTTAAGATTTCCATAAGTCAACAAAGGGGTGCCCCAATTACCCCTCATTATATTATAGTGAAATATACCATGTACAAATACTAGTATTATATCGTGATATTGATAGTATATCTACACAATTAATAGCATAAATTATTTAAATATAGCAGGAAATTACCTACAGACAGCGTTACATTACAATGTGATCGTAACGTCATATGATGTCAAAATCAGTGTAAAATATAGCTGACCATCCTGTCTTCAAATTAGTGTAGAATTGCAACGGGATGTCCGATTCTCAAAATTTAAATTGATTTATACTCTGTAAATCCTGTATTTTCAATGATCAATGTATGTCCCAGTTTTGAAATTGGGCTGATTTTGGCCCTTACCACCCCTTGCCCTTTTGGTAGCACTAAAATAATTACATGTACAGTTCTCTTTACACATGTGTTATATTTAGCACTTACATGTACCTCTACAACATATTTAGAGCCTACATTCACCTTTGTGACATTCTATGTATCTGAGATAATTACCTTTTTAACTCCTTCTCTTCACTCTCCTCCAAAAGATTTTCAGAACCAAAGTATGTGTTAACTACCTGTAATACACCTTTATCTGTGATATATAAAGCACCTATACATATTTACCTGTGTGACATACATGTATTTAGCACATGTGTTATACTTACCTGTGTGACATATTTAGCACCTGTAATACACTTACCTGTGTGACATATTTAGCACCTGTATTACATCTACTTACGTATGTTACATATTTAGCACCTGTACTACACCTACCTGTGTGACATACATGTATTTAGCACCTGTGCTATACTTACCTGAGTGAAATATTTAGCACCTGTGCTATACTTATCTGTGTGACATACATGTATTTAGCACCTGTGTTACACTTACCTGTGTGACATACTTTAGCACCTGTATTACATCTACTTACCTTTGTGACATATTTAGCACCTGTGTGATGTTTGTAAGCATTCTTCATATCACTATCATATTCCTTATACATGTCCTTGTATCTCTGAGAAGGGGGAGGTAAGTCATCTGGGCAAGGAGCTTTGTCCCAAGCTGACGGCTTAGAAATATAGAAACATAACACATACACATCTGTACATGTCATACGATCATTACATTAATATGACAACCTAAGCTGACGGCTTAGAAATATAGAAACATAACACATATATACATCTGTACACGTCATATGATCATTACATTAATATGACAACTTAAGCTGACGGCTTAGAAATATAGAAACATATTACATACGCATCTGTACACATCATATGATCATTACATTAATATATGACAACCTAAACATGATGAAAGCATATATAGAGCACTTAATGTTATATATTATAACACATGCATGATGGATATGAATTCATTTAAAGAAAGTGAGCCTTTGACAATGATGCCATGAGAATAAAAATAAAATAACAAAAGCCCAAATTTGTAAGTTGGGAAGTTTGAGATCCATTTCTAAGATTGGATAATTCCATAACTAAGTTCAGTTTACACTTAACTTTGAACAAAATCCTCAACTTGTTTGGAAAAAAATTGTGGAAAGAACATGTACACGCACATGTATGATGAACCAAGCATATCTTGAATTATTCAGTTGGAAAAACTCAGGGTAAAATTTTTTCACATCAAAACATAGAGAGGATAACCTGCATTGTCTTAACAAACATGATGAAAAGATCAAAGGAAAGCTAACTCATACAACAAATCACACATACAGAATAAAGACTATAATTTGGACAGAATATCAATCCTATAGAGTATACCTCCTTTTGTTTAGTTGCCTTGTGTTTCTGTTGAGGTTCATCACTATATCCGAAGCAGAGACCCGGCACTCCGTCAGGACGTGAACTTTTACTGCTCTGTGGCTGACAGATGAACAGAGTTTATAAATAAATCTTTTGTGTCAAATCAACTGTTATGTAATCTCCCTTGACACTTATTTTGTATTGGTACTTTAAAATATTGTCATTTAGAAAATTAACGAACAGAGTGAATTTCGTTTTATAGGTAAATGTCTTTCAGTTCAAATTTTCATACAAAAGATAACCGATCTAAAAACATGTTTGTGAAATAAGGCTGCATTATCACAGGAATAAAGAGATCAAGTTTTATTGAACCATACATGTTAATGAAGATTCAAGGTTGAAAGGAAAGAAATATTGATACAAAGGCAAGGTCTTGTCAAAAGAAATGCCAATTAAAAATTAAAAAGCCCTTCATGTACCTTTTAGCAAAAGATAAACTTTTAATATCTTTACTGTTTTTTTTAACAGGCTAACATTTACAATAAAGATTGTACATTAATTCTATGAAGTACCATTTTGATTATAAAAATCTTAATAACCAAGAACATTAAGCATGTGAAAAAATACAAATAATTGGTATCAGAAATCAATCCAACTTTATGTCCTTGAGATTTACATTTATGCAACTTACCTTAGGAGTCCTATTTGAGGGTCTGTAGGATTCATTCCGTGCTGTGCTACAGGGGGTGCCCCAACTAAAAGAAACACAAAGAAATCATTAGTTTACAAGTTACCAGTACTCAGGAAGAATTGCTGTATAGGTTATTAATGCTATGGTGACATATTCACGAGCAATGTTATAGTATTGAAATTTATACGTACCTAAGACAATGATTGAAGTGATTAATATACATGTACATGTATGCATTATTTTGCACAAAAAAATCACAATTTTTTTTGAGGGGGGGAGGGGGGCACACATTCTATTGGTCCAATGTTCAATCTTGTATTAAGACATGAAAAGTTTTGTTCAAGTCATTAAACAAATGTATTAAATATATCTAATACAGTATTGGACCAGGTGTCAATCTAGAGTAAAATGTAAATTTAAGAATCTATTGGTTTTACTCTTGACATCTAAAAATGGTGGGACATTTTCTGTAAAAGTGTTTACTTAGTAAAAAACATTTCTTACCTTACAGTAGAAGCTGTGTTAGGGGTATGTAAAGGGTATTCTCCTAATTCTACAGGAACCCCTATCACTCTGTCTTCACCTTGAAATGCTTTCAAATTTAGAGCAGGCACTCTAGAATGGAAGAGAAACATGTACATTATTTCAGCAGTGATTCTCATTGCTCTGGATGATAATGAACAATTACATGAGAAGGATTGTTACAAAAAATTCTACAATAACTTCTTTTATTTAACCAATATGACAAAACTAAAATGAAACCCTCACAAAACTTCACTTTTTATTCTATATAAAGTATTCAAGTTCATGTAGAAACTGATCAACCAACCTGGTGTGAATATGATAAAATACCTACCCAGCAGGTCTACTCTGTGTTCGATGTGAACATAATAAAATACCTACCCAGCAGGTCTACTCTGTGGTCCATGTGAACATGATACCTACCCAGCAGGTCTACTATGTGGTCCATGTGGACATAATAAAACACCTACCCAGCAGGTCTACTCTGTGGTCCATGTGGACATAATAAAACACCTACCCAGCAGGTCTACTCTGTGGTCCATGTGAATATAATAAAATACCTACCCAGCAAGTCTACTCTGTGGTCCATGTGAATATAATAAAATACCTACCCAGCAAGTCTACTCTGTGGTCCATGTGAACATAATAAAATACCTACCCAGCAGGTCTACTCTGTGGTCCATGTGAACATAATAAAATACCTACCCAGCAGGTCTACTCTGTGGTCCATGTGAACATGATACCTACCCAGCAGATCTACTCTGTGGTCCATGTGAACATAATAAAATACCTACCCAGCAGGTCTACTCTGTGGTCCATGTGAATATAATAAAATACCTACCCAGCAGGTCTACTCTGTGGTCCATGTGAACATGATAAAATACCTACCCAGCAGGTCTACTCTGTGGTCCATGTGAACATACTAAATACCTACCATGCAGGTCTACTCTGTGGTCCATGTGAATATAATAAAATACCTACCCAGCAGGTATACTCTGTGGTCCATGTGAACATAATAAAATACCTACCCAGCAAGTCTACTCTGTGGTCCATGTGAACATAATAAAATACCAACCCAGCAGGTCTACTCTGTGGTCCATGTGAATATAATAAAATACCTACCCAGCAGGTATACTCTGTGGTCCATGTGAACATAATAAAATACCTAACCAGCAGGTCTACTCTGTGGTCCATGGGAACATAATAAAATACCTACCCAGCAAGTCTACTCTGTGGTCCATGTGAACATAATAAAATACCAACCCAGCAGGTCTACTCTGTGGTCCATGTGAATATAATAAAATACCTACCCAGCAGGTCTACTCTGTGGTCCATGGGAACATAATAAAATACCTACCCAGCAGGTTTACTCTGTGGTCCATGTGAACATAATAAAATACCTACCCAGCAGGTCTACTCTGTAGTCCATGTGAACATAATGAAATACCTACCCAGCAGGTCTACTCTGTAGTCCATGGGAACATAATAAAATACCTACCCAGCAAGTCTACTCTGTGGTCCATGTGAACATAATAAAATACCAACCCAGCAGGTCTACTCTGTGGTCCATGTGAATATAATAAAATACCTACCCAGCAGGTATACTCTGTGGTCCATGTGAACATAATAAAATACCTAACCAGCAGGTCTACTCTGTGGTCCATGGGAACATAATAAAATACCTACCCAGCAAGTCTACTCTGTGGTCCATGTGAACATAATAAAATACCAACCCAGCAGGTCTACTCTGTGGTCCATGTGAATATAATAAAATACCTACCCAGCAGGTCTACTCTGTGGTCCATGGGAACATAATAAAATACCTACCCAGCAAGTCTACTCTGTGGTCCATGTGAACATAATAAAATACCTACCGAGCAAGTCTACTCTGTGGTCCATGTGAACATAATAAAATACCTACCCAGCAAGTCTACTCTGTGGTCCATGTGAACATAATAAAATACCAACCCAGCAGGTCTACTCTGTGGTCCATGTGAACATAATAAAATACCTACCCAGCAGGTCTACTCTGTGGTCCATGTGAACATAATAAAATACCTACCCAGCAGGTCTACTCTGTGGTCCATGTGAACATAATAAAATACCTACCCATCAGGTCTACTCTGTGGTCCATGTGAACATAATAAAATACCTACCCAGCAGGTCTACTCTGTGGTCCATGTGAATATAATAAATTATCCCGCCTCTGGCAAATTTCTTGCAATCTGATTGGTCGAGAAGAACCAAATATTATGTTGTATTATTTTACTAACAGGATATTATTTTAATATCCTGCTTCTTCTAAGACGCTTTATGCTTTTGACGTCACCAAAATGCTTTAAAATATGTTGACGTAACATACACAAACCAAAAGCCATCAGCGGGATAAATTCGTTATACAGTGTTTTACAGGGGAGATACAAAAATATATTGGGTCGATGAAAAAAGTTGTATTGGGCTCGGCTTCGCCTCGCCCAATAAAACTTTTTTCATCGACCCAATATATTTCTGTATCCCCCCCTGTAAAACACTGTATAACTAATAATACCTACCCAGCAGGTCTACTCTGTGGTCCATGGGAACATAATGAAATACCTACCCAGCAGGTTTAGTCTGTGTCCGATGTGAACATAATCAAATACCTACCCAGCAGGTCTACTCTGTGGTCCATGTGAACATAATAAAATACCTACCCAGCAGGTCTACTCTGTGGTTGATCACCAGTTCTTGATTCAGTCCTGATTGGAGTCTCTATTCCCTGATAATAATGTACAATGTATTAATAATTGATGTAATAAAAACCAAATGTTGCTATAGACTTGAAAAAATGTGAAAACCCAACAGACAACTCACACATCTCTTACATTATTAGTTATTAGGTTTGTTACTGACCTTACACGGAAATCTGTCGGGTTGATAAAGCCCATAGAAGGCGAGGCGCTTGCGCCGAGCCTTCTATGGGCTTTATCAACCCGACAGATTTTCGTGTAAGGTCAGTAACAAACCTAATAACTGATTTGTTTTGTCGAGGACCATTTTAAGAACAGCAACGTGATTTATATTATTATCCTCCGTCTGGTTTTGCTAATTGTCGGCCATTGCCTTACAAATTTTTGAAACTGACTTTCCACAAGAATTTGTCGGGCAGTCACATGACCAAATTCAAGCATTCCCATTGGGTCAAACTAGTCCGAGGCAAAACAAATATATGTATTTGATATTTTCATATTACATGTAGTAATACATGCACATGATCAAACTTTTTATATGCTTCAAAATTTACCTTACTGCGTGTTTTGAATATACATGTTCTGAATCACCAAGACTTCACATTGTACAACTCACAAAAATAACGTTATATATATACCAGTATATACTTTTAGCTATTATTCAGTTTGAGTTTAAAACATAGAAGATTTAGAATCATCACATATTTTTGCACAAAACAAAGTCCAAATTTGCCTTTTTTTATTTTTTCATATCCGTATGCATCATGTTTCATCAAATAAGATCCTATGTATTACATGTACATCATCAGAAAATCTTAATGAAGTATAACTGACTGTGATGGGATTTCTGTTGACCATTGGTTTGGCACTTGGAGGCCTTCCGCTCCCCGGACGATGCCTTGCTGATCCAGGTAAATTCCTCTCCATATTCCTAGGAGTAGGCGTGCCATTTACCATGAAACTCATTGTTATTCAATGTTAATTTTCATCAATTACCTTCAAAGATAAAAAAAGCAGTCTATGAAATTTGTTTTCTCACATATTTACATACATGTATATATATAATTATATTTATAAATATGACAATTTAAAGTCAGATGTAGAGCAGTTGCATGTGAAATTTTTATACTGTGAAATACAAAATGAAGCATTGATATTAAACAGGCGCTCAACAAACACATTTATGTAGTTTTACTATTCAAATATTTCATTTATAATACCAACGGACGTATGTTTACAGATCGCTATTTATGCCGTTATTTGTATTCAAATTTTAAATACAAAAATGTATGCTGATGCACACAGACACCGATTTTATTGACATTTTCAGTAAACCTTGATATACCGCCAAATTATAGAAAAACAAAAGGTGGCAGTATATCGGGGGAGAAGTGTACATGTAGTGGTCAGTGTAACACGTACAATATATTGAAAAAGAATTACGTTAATTCAATTTTCTACAATCAGGCATGCGCCATTTACACAACGCGTAAGAAAAGAAAAAATTGCAAGCACTCATTATTCAGTTCTTTTCACTTTTTAAAACTAATGAAACTATTGACATATTTGAATGAATTTTGTCATACATTCTTTGGATAAGATGATAATAGGATTAACAAAGAGGAAGACGATGTTTGTGCAGCCCGTCGGTGACTTTTTCAGAATTATAAGCAATATTTCTATCAGAAATTGTAAGCAGTTACACAGACAAACACGTTTCATTATTATGAATCGTAAATAAACATGACATTCATTCATGAAAATCAAATCTAGCGATGTAAAAAATAGCAAAAACTGCAGTTGGAAAACATGTTTTTACAAACATTATTTTATATGAATCATGTTATTTTGTGTTACTCTATCCATACATATTCTTATTTTTTATTTCAGAAGTTTTCCTAAAAACGTGATTAAAATTGCCAAAATGTATAGCTAAAAATAGCTATTATAGCTATATTTGGTTACTTAGTTTCCTGAACCTGCGCTATTCCCAAATTTCACTTGTATTTCGTATTTCCCTTTAAATTTTAGGTATGATGACTCCTTTCTTTCCTTCACGACTTTGGATCTAAGTTTATGTTGTGAACACGTAATGTCCCTATTCCATTTCACAGGTGGGGCACCACCCCTGATTTGCGAGAACGTCTCTATAATGAGGTATAATCCCTGAATTGGGTCATGAAAATATCTCGCAAATGCGAGATGATTGTGATCATAATGAGAATTAATCTGAATTTTGTTGAAAGAACGCAAAAGCGCATGACGTTTCCTGTTTGGTCCGAATTTCCTCTGCCCAATAAACATAAAAATGTTTACCGTCAACGTATCGGATGCTGCAATGAAGCAGGAACTTTAAAAATTAGAGATGCTTCAGGCTGAGAATCTTACCTACCCCCGACTTCAATGTTTATTTTCACCTTAAAATAAAATTTCTTTGATGGAAAAAGCCAACTGAGATGGTAACGTTGTGACATATCTTTGAAAAATGTTTCTATGCACTGACCCGGATATGACATTTGCATAATGAGCCAATGAGCATCAATCTAGTTCACTGACCTACTTTCATTATCAGTTCCTGTCATCGTGTATGGAGAGCAATACGTAACATAGACTTGTACATGTTGAATGTTCAGCAACATTGGATTTTTCTTTCATGCTCTATCATAATGTCAAGTTGGTATCACTTCAGACTACTGTTCATTGAATTTCATTCATCATGTCTATTTAACATTTTTTTTCTATAGAATAAACGTAATTGTGAAAAAATAAAACAAATTATCGGTAATGAAATATTCAAATATTTCAATTATTTTCTTCTTCTTGAATGACTAGAAATGGCATGTTATGACATTAATTATTCAGGTTTTTTATTATTTTATGTCAACATCACTTATTCATTACTAAACATAATGAAATCTGGATCTTGTGAGAAATGTTGATGGTTTGGAAGACAACTCTTACACAATGCATCTCTGATGAACAACAACGTTGAATAATTCATAACCCTAATGGGCCGCCATAGATTGTTGACCATGCACTTTCTTGTGACAATGATTTTGCCTCGATGCACAATCTAATATGCGCAGTAGATTGCTGAAATGAAAGTAGAGAACCTCAGCTCATCACATGTAAGTAAGTTTGTGGAAAAATAACGAAGTTTGCTGGAAAAATTACCAAATTTGTTATGTGAATATGACACAGAAATGCAGAGGAGCTGATTTCAATTTAGCATATTTCAAAGTTCCATCATTATATTGCATAAAACTTGATTTGTCAAGAAGGAATGTGGCTTTTTTATTTTTTCAGACGAATTTCACAAAAGTAATAAAACTGAACCAAAAATCTCGAATAAGAGGGATATTTTCATCTCGATAATGCGACACCATCCCTCATTATAGAGACAATCTCGCAAATCAGGGGGTGTCCCCCACCTGTTTCAAGGCTTTTTTTTAAGCCACTAATCAAGGGTGGTCCTAAATAAAGAACTCTAAAGAACTCTAGAAGAACCTTAAAGAACTCAAGGTTTTTTTTAAATATGGGTGGGTGAAATGCAAAAATAATTCGATATTCAGCTATATGAAGGTCATACGAACCTAAAAATATATAGTTTATTGGGGTTTATTCAGTTGTAACAACATATTTTGTAGATTAAAAGTTAGATTTACGAATCGCGTGCGATGCGTGTAGGACTCCATATTGATGTACTGGATACTCAAAGCTTTTATCTGCATGTACTCGTATATTCATCTATTTGAAGGTCACACGAACATAAAAACATGTGGTATACTGGGGTTTATTCTTTCAAAACATTTTTATTGTACGGTTAAAGTTAAATTTACGAATTATGCGCGGCACGCGTAAGACGCCATATTGGAAACGTAAATATGAACGATTTGGCATGTTGAACATACTTTTATTTTTTATTCACTTGAATAATTCTTTACTGTAATTATGATTTCAGGAGTTGGTTTGCTGAAGACAGAGATTTACGCACAAAAAATGGGATTTATAGTGGTCAAAGAACCATGTATACAACTTGTTTTTCTTATAAATGTATTTTGAACTATTATTTATATATCTGAAATAAAATTGTAGAACTCTTAGCCATTCTTGTGAATGTTTCCAGATCCTACGACGTGGATGTGGTTCTACTCAGGATCCATATTTTTTATATATTATATAATTTTTTTTTAGTATATTATTATTATTTTTTTTAATGAAGTTGTAGAACTCTTAGCCATTCTTGTGAATATTTCCAGATCCTACGACGTGGATGTGGTTCTACTCAGGATCCATATTTTTTATATATTATATAATTTTTTCTTTAGTATATTATTATTTTTTTTTTAATGAAGTTGTAGAACTCTTAGCCATTCTTGTGAATGTTTCCAGATCCTACGACGTGGATGTGGTTCTACTCAGGATCCATATTTTTTATATATTATATAATTTTTTTTTAGTATATTATTTTATTTTAATGAAGTTGTAGAACTCTTAGCCATTCTTGTGAATGTTTCCAGATCCTACGACGTGGATGTGGTTCTACTCAGGATCCATATTTTTTATATATTATAAAATTTTTTTTAGTATATTATTTTTTTTTTAATGAAGTTGTAGAACTCTTAGCCATTCTTGTGAATGTTACCAGATCCTACGACGTGGACGTGGTTCTATTTTTTTTTTTTTTAATTTTTATTTTTATTGTCACATTTCACATACATAATACAATGAAGTATATATAGTAAGTATTATGTCATAATAAAGATAAAAAAAATAGTATTACATCATAATGATACAGAGTTACAATTCATTAAGGATATAATGTTACTTAATGACTATTCTTCGCAAAGTGGGAGAAAGGATGACCAATTTTTAACAAAGTTTGTGTATTTATTCTTATTAAAGGCTATTGATTTTTCAATTTCAATGTGTTTTTGTATGTCAATTTTTAATTTTTCAATACTCAGTGAGTTTTCTTCCATTTTACTTCTATATATATATAGCACTTTAAAACTAAGATTATATTATTGATGGCTTTGTTTTGGTTTATTCTCGGTTTTCCAAATAGGATAATTTTGATATTAAAATTCAAAAGAATACCTGTTTTTGAAAATAACCAAGTACTAAAATTCTGGATAAGAACGGGCATTCTAAGGATTTTCCAGTCTGTTTGGAGTTTGATTGTATTATTTAGCGATTCGTTGTTGCTGTTTGTCCAAAACTTTGGAATTCAAGTACAACGACGCCGTACTTGGAAAATATTTGATTTTATTTTCCTTAGAAATTGTTCGATTTAAATAATCGAAAGCGAAAGAAAATTAAATTCTTAAGTTATTTAAATTATAATGAATTTCTCTCTTTTTTAATGGTTTAATTAAAATAAACGATAGCATAAAAAAAAATCAGGTATTTCAATGAATTCTAATAAGAATTTAGAGAACAGTGTATCAAATTGCAACAATGCTGATGCCTGAAAAGAATAAATATCATATATTACCATTCATTTATTTATTCATAAACGTACCTATAAAAAAGATCGATCTTAGGCGCGCAAGAAGAACAAATAAAACGAAGCTTGCCACGAAACATGCGCTTTTTGCAAGAAGTATTGCAAGCGACACATGGACGTGCAAGAACACCAGATTTACGTGCTTTTCCCATCGTGACAAGAAAGCGAATAACTGAAAAAGTCTTATCTGTCATATATATCTATGACGATAATTTTTTGCCGACTTTGATATTAACAAATTATATGGCCTCTGACTTTACTGCACAAGCCAAATATTCATTATCGTAATTATAATTTATGTCTATATAAACAAATTCTATTTATCGAGACACGACCTTTGATATTGATCAGCGAAAGATGCAATTATGAAAATTGCGTGTTATTTATTTGTTTTACGTTTAAGCTTCATAATTTTCTTTTTAAGAAAACACACGAAAATTATTATAATCATGATAATTATAAGAAACCAACTGATCAATTACATTCTTTTAATCAATATCAATTATACATGCAAATCAAATAAATGATAATGACAAAATAATTACTAATTTCAAAATTCCTTGTAAAATCATTGTCCAATAATATCAATCGTTGGTCTTTAAACTCCGCCTTCAATAAACCAGCTCCTGAAATATTGATAATAGTTAAAGAATTATTCAAATTAATGATAAACGAACTTGAAATAATTAAAATTGTAACAGGCAAACATGTTCAATATGTTGTCTTCCGCGCGCACCTATAGATACGAAAATCCAACAGCTTTCAATCTAACACCCCTTCATATTTTTTTTTCTTTTCTATCATTCTCTTTTTCTTAACATCAAAAACCAACGAACTGTGAACAAAACATTAGTAGTTCTTTACCGATTTTTTTTATTAATCAACATTACCGTTATATTTTACATCCAGTACGTTTACCATATATACGTTTCCAATATGGAGTCCTACGCGCACCGCGCGCGATTCGTAAATCTAACTTTTAATCTACAAAACATGTTGTTATAACTGGATAAACCCCAATAAACTATATATTTTTAGGTTCGTATGACCTTCATATAGCTGAATATCGAATTATTATTGCATTTCACCCACCCATATTAAAAAAAACCTTGAGTTCTTTAAGGTTCTTCTAGAGTTCTTTAGAGTTCTTTATTTAGTAGCGGCGAGAAGTCAGGAGTACAGTAGATCAAAAGTTAGTCAGAGGAAACTCATACAGAAGATACATTTCTTATGTAAATTTTACCATAAACATATCGATAATAATGTAACAAAAGTCAGTATCTCTCAGAATCAGCTGTATATACGTGATTCCAGGAAGAGACAGCAAAAATTCATCAAAAATTGTATTCAGAATTTACATTGGAAACTATTTTCAAATAGATCGCAACTTCCAATCCCGTTAATATTTTTGTTTTTTTAAAATAATTATAGTTGTCATATTTGAGAAGAAAATGTGTATGGGGGCATTCAAACCTCTAATATTTGCCAGAAGAAATATATTCTGTTTATAACATTCGAAGAATAACTAAGAACAACGACTTTTATTTCAACAAATAAAGGTTGGGTTCAATATTATGAACAATGCGAATTCCCTCCGCCATTTTCAGCTAACGGCGTGGTTTCGTTTACCGGTCGATTTTTGGTCTTGCCATTTGACATTAAAATGGCTTACAAAGGGGGACAGAAAGTGCAGAAGGTTATGGTCCAGCCCATTGTATCCTTTTCGAAGTTTATTCTGTGCTCTAAAGAACTGTAACTAGCCTTCAGAATAGCCTCAAACTGTGTCATAAACATGTCATTCATTGTCGAAATGCTGATTTAAAAATTTAGGTTTTATTTTATCATGTTCATTGAAATTGATTTTTCTTTTGTAAATTGGCTAATCTGCTGTTAATCAACATATGAAGTCCAGCTGATTGATGTAGGTAGCATTGTGCGTTATAAATTTTTAGGCGATGTCGGTCGTCCCTACCCTAAGGGCACCTGTCTTCAGTAATTTCAATGGAAACTGAGAAGCTTCTTCATTTTTTTTTCTAAGCGCTTAGACAAAAGTAAAGAAGCTCCTCAGTTTCCAATGAAATTACTGTCTTTGCTAGTTTCCAATGAAATTACTGTCTTCAGCAAAGGCTGGTTACGTGAGAAGTTATTGTCCGCACAGCTCACTTCATAAACTAGATAAACGTGATTTTGACCATTATATCATTAAAAAATTTTAATTAAATCAATACCATTCATTAGATCTCGCTTGTCATAAATTTTGGTAGAAGTTGCAGAAAGTAGTGTAGTAAATTTGCGCTTGTACTAGACTGGGCCAGTGGTCTTTGGCTCACTTGGTAGAGCGTCGGACTTAACATCAGAAGGTTGCGAGTTCGATCCCCGGTGGGGGTAGTCTAGTGTTTTCTACAATGGCGCCCAACGTAAATCCCACGGAGAGGTGGTGGGTAGGAGGGTTGTTGAGGAGGCCCAAAATTGAAAGGGGAGAGTAGTGTAGTAAATTGGCACTTGTACTAGACTGGGCCAGTGGGATGTCTCTTTGCCTCACTTGGTAGAGAGAGAAGGTTGGGAGTTCGATCCCAGGTGGGGGTAGTCTTGTGTTTTCTACAATGGCGCCCAACGTAAATCCCACAGAGAGGTGGTGGGTAGGAGGGTTGTCGAGAAGGCCGGAGGGGCAGGGAGGCCCAAAATTGAAAGGGGAGAGTAGTGTAAATTGGCACTTGTACTAAACTGGGCCAGTGGGACGTCTCTTTGGCTCACTCGGTAGAGCATCAGACTTAACATCAGAAGGTTGCGAGTTCGATCACAGGTGGGGGTAGTCTCGTGTTTTCTACAGTAGTTTGCAGGTGCCCGGTCCGGGACTGGAACCCTGGTCGTCCGGGCCATAGTCATGATAGTTACACTCATTCCTGAGTGAACTAAAGGGACATCAACGATAGTGCATTCCTAGAACTGGTACTGAACTATCAGTACCTGCACTACCGGAACCACAACACCCTTCCCTCCTTTCTTTGAGGGTGGTAGGCGCACCCCGCTATGTGGCCAGGTTGGGGAAAGGTACCAATCGATCTAATACATGTATACCTCGATCAGGCTAATCAATCTGACTTTTTAGTCAGAAAAAAATACTTTTTTTCCCCCAAATCATATTTGGGTGCAAAATCGCACAAGCTTTTATATCAAGAAACAATATTTTTTAAAAGCAACTATGCCTGAAAACTTTTTAAATTTCGAGAAATCTCACCCAATATATTAAGAAAAATGGAGTTATATTTCTCAGTAACCATTCATTATTCAGGTATGTTTCTTTTATAAACAGAACTTCTTTTATAAAGAACAAATGCGATTTTGCTCAAAAGAATAATTTTGAGAATGTTTTTAATTTTTACTACTGAAAATATTCAGATTGATTAGCCCAATCGAGGTATATTTGCTCGATCGGTACCTTTCCCCAACCTGTTGTGGCCACTCTCCAACCCCTGGCAGGGTTCTGTCTCCACTCCTGCAGATCAAGCTGGCCCACACACACCAATCATTCACCTTGTCATCCGGGCCATAGTTAGACTCATTCCCAAGTGACCCAAATGGACTGTGCATCCCGGTAGCTCAGTCTTAGAACTTGTATGGTGGTAAAGACTTACAACAATTGTTGAACATGTTGAAGATGCAATTTTTCAGAGAATCGCGAATTTGCATGTTACCAACCAGAATTAAACACTCATGAACGCCAAAAAGTCATTTCTTATTTAATGAGTATATCTATCTTCATAATGACTTAATGATTTAATTATCGTTAAATGGTCCTGTGATCAAAAGCTAGCTTCGGTCTCATCAGAGTTTTCAGGTTTCAAGAAAATGAACATCAAAAATTTCTTTTGTTAACTTTACCTTAACATCAACTTCAGAACCTGATTTTCAGATATCTTCAAAATGTAAGTATCACTATGAGAATATATGTTACGATTTTTGAAAATTATTGAAATATGCGAAGACATTTTCACTACAGGTACTGCAGAGTTCCTAAAAAGCATCAATTTTATCGGATTTGCCAATATAATTTTGTTTGGTCCGACAAAAGCTCACATTTTATCTACATGTAGTATTTGGACGGATGAAAATCCCCAAATGTCCAATATTTCATGGAAGTGTTTAGAGCTGAAACGAATATTCGAATATTCAGGAATGAATAGTTTTCAGCGAATATTCGAATGGAGAAAATTTGTATTCAAATATTCGTTAGTATACATATAGTCCTGTAATTATACAGAAAAGAAGGAAATATAAAGCATTGTATAACTTAAGTTTACTAGACGGTGATATCTACAGACACAGAAACCGATATCAATCTTGAGCAAACTAACGCTCGCACAACTGGACAGTATGTTACATATTTCAAACATGCATGTGGCTGTTGTGTGTCATTTGCAATTTATCAACAAATGATAAAAGATCTATAACATCGATTTCATCTGATGATATTTTTCAAGCGAAAGCGGTAGTTGAATACCTAAAGTTGCATGACATATACCCATTCCCCCCCCCCCTTTTCTCCTGTCATATATTATAAAAAGAAAAATTGACGTACATTGCTATAACTTTCCGACATCATTTTTGTCACCCGCAAATTATAGGAAGGATATTCATGGTCTGTTTTGACCGGAATGGGGTCACTAACGCTTAGTGCATAATGCAAGCTTTTAATGCACGTACAGTGTACTGTCCCCGTATGATTTCCACGTTGTCACGTTCATGAAGATACCATGTACAATACTATCAAGTGCATAATGCAAGCTTTTAACGCTCGTACAATGTACTGTCCCCGTATGATTTCCACGTTGTCACGTTCATGAAGCTATCATGTACAATAATATCAAGTCTGGAGAATTGCGATTTGGGACCATGGCTTGATGATGATTACTGGATTACTTAAAGTCCTTACAAGTAATAACGAATATTCGAATACAAATCAAATATGTGTCACGAATATTCGAATAGCATTTTCAGGTATTCGTTTCAGCTCTAGAAGTTTTCAAGAACTCTGGTACTGACTCAAAGAAGAATTCAAACTTAATACACTTAAATCAAAGTGTGCAGACATTTTGTACTTTTACTGGTACATTTGAACTGACTTTTAACCCACATTATTTTCATATTTTTATGACTTTTGAAATTGATATTGTAAAAAAAAAAATACCTACAGAGTAACAGACATTAGACTTTATACATGATGTACATATGATTTGTATTGATCATGTTGATTCCATACATTGGGAGTTTAATACCTCTCCATGCACATCTATAGTCAGAATGTTTGATTATTGCTTCTCATCTTCCAGAGATCTAGAATTCAGGTATGGCTGTATGAACAGACCAATCTCAGGATAGAAGGATGCATTGTCGTAAGTATTCACTACCTGTAATGTACAGTAATTTTTTTTGCCATTTTTTAAAGCCACCCCTACCTTCCAAGTTCCATTTTGGGAAAATCTTGGATATTGTGAGGTGATTTGGAAATTTCAGACAAAACCTACTTCTTTTATTAAACACTCAAAAGCTTGTTCAAAATTATTTGATAAAAGATTTTGGAAATGTAAAGCACTCAAACAATCTTAACATTCATTTTATGATGAAGATTGATATTGAAATAATTTATACTTGAAAACAAAGATAAGATGTTCAATGAATTAATCTGTATTACAGGGATTTGATGAATACATGAACTTAGTGTTGGATGAAGCTGAGGAGGTCCATATGAAGACAAAGAACAGGAAGACGTTAGGTATGTGTTATATATCACTCACTATGTAGGTTCTGGTGACAACAGGAGGACGTTAGGTATGTGTTATATATCACTCATCATGTAGGTTCTGGTGACAACAGGAAGACGTTAGGTATGTGTTATATATCACTCATCATGTAGGTTCTGAAGACAACAGGAAGACGTTAGGTATGTGTTATATATCACTCATCATGTAGGTTCTGGTGACAAAGAACAGGAAGATGTTGGGTATGTGTTATATATCACTCATCATGTTGGTTCTGAAGACAACAGGAGGACGTTAGGTATGTGTTATATATCGCTCATCATGTAGGTTCTGGTGACAACAGGAAGACGTTAGGTATGTGTTATATATCACTCATCATGTAGGTTCTGGTGACAACAGGAAGACGTTAGGTACATGTATGTGTTATATATCACTCATCATGTTGGTTCTGAAGACAACAGGAAGACGTTAGGTATGTGTTATATATCACTCATCATGTTGGTTCTGAAGACAACAGGAAGACGTTAGGTATGTGTTATATATCACTCATCATGTAGGTTCTGGTGACAACAGGAAGACGTTAGATATGTGTTATATATCATTCATCATGTAGGTTCTGAAGACAAAATTATCTGAATCGATCAGCCCAATCATCCTGAATCGTCTATGTTAAATAAAAAGAAATTGGATCCTGCTGATGAAAATTGTCCCTCCTCTTTTGCAGATTATTTTGAATGATATTGATAATTGACACTCCTTAACATCTTAGAGTCTTGGCGGGGGAGGGGGGGGGGGGGTTGTTGCATGAAAAAAGTAAAAGACGGTATCTTTTGCCTAACTTTATCAAAATGTCATCAATTTCATCCATCCCAGCCCCTGGAACCAAAATACCTTGTCTGTGTAAAATTGTAAATCTCTAAAAATATTGTCACTCAAAGTCTGAGCTAAGCATTTATTCAATAATCTAGAATGACCTTATACATTTGTAGGCCCCTGTCAAGATTCTCGTATTAAGTCCTCCAATTTTTACATTGAATTTAAACAGGTCATCTATATGTCCATGTTTGTCTCATTGTATACTATTGGTCGTTTATAGGTCGGATATTACTCAAGGGAGACAACATCACCCTCATACAGCAGGTTCAGTAGCACAGGACCATAGCACAGGAGATCTCCATACATTTATTTCATGGATATGTGTCAGACAAACTGTGGACAGACCATGAGTTCCAGAATCTGATTCTGTATTGTGTAAATATTGTCTTTTAACATTGTGTGACAGGAGGAAGAAATGAGAGAATGAAGGTATGAAAGGGATGGTTCACTATCATTGTTGACATTGATCATCATGTTGTAGTCAGGCAGCCATACAACTTTTCTCTTACATTGTAAAGTCTCATGTTCATAAAGAACTTTCCTATTCATTGTCATTTTTTTCAAAGAATAAATTCTTTTGTTTTCTATATGTATGTAAGAGGAAATCTTTCTGTGAAGTTTATAATTCTTTCTTCCTCATTTTTTTCATGTTTCATGGACAAAAACTGAATCATGTATTCAAATTAATCTCCAGACATCTATCAACACAGAACATGAATTCATCAGGAAAATGCAAGTTTAAGATGTTAATCTGCATTTGGTTTCTTAAACTACTCAACTTTTGTTTCATAGTTTTATATAATGTAAAATGAAATAAAAATTGTAAAACTGACTTAATTTCTACTGTTTCATCAAGGAAAAATCTTGTAATGGAAGGAAAGTAAATATGATAAGTTTCTTATGAATCCAAATTTGGTCAACATAAGGGTGCAAATCAATTAAAGGTAAAATACAATGCCGAAATACAAGTTTGATTAGGAGAAGTGCAGAGCTCTATCTACAGGTACCAAACCTTGCATACTTTAGAAAAAGAGTCAAACTTGCAGTCTTTAAACATTCATAGTCCAACTTAATTATTCTTAGCTTTTACTGTTCTTTTGCTGATGTATATTCCCTTTAGATGACAAGTCTTCAAGTGGAGTAGTGTGGTACTTGCATTTAATACTAGTGTGGTACTTGCATTACTAGTGTGGTACTTGCATTATAGAGACCCTTACATGATGGTTGTATCAGTAATAAGAGTACTGTGATTATACAACATGTACTTGCAAGTTACAACCTGTAGCCTTGCATTCCTGCCATAGTGTCTTTAGGATTTGCTTGTACATGTATGCTGTAATTATATTTTGCATAAACTTTTTTTGCCCTCACAGTGACATACAGTAATCACTTGCCTTCAATTACAGTAAACCCTGTCAGTTTTTGGACAACAGATGGGTCAATGTCATACTTGGCATTTATTGGAAACTGCATTGTTTCTCTCACCTGCTCTCAAATTATTCTTGATCTACATTAATGATACTTCAAAGGTACTTTGACTATAGGGAGACCTGTATTGATTTTGTGTTTTAGTCGGGTCATTGATCAAGGCCAGTTGGAGTTTGCACTGACAAATTCTCTGCTCCTGAATAAATAGCAGTCATGAACTGTGGATACAGGGGACATTCATCCCTGTAAAACTATTTTTTGTTTTTTGGTGTGATCTTTGCAATGTGAAAGTATAAATACATGTAATCCTTTTCTTGATAGTATTTAGACTGACTAGAGGTTATAAAGAGAAGATTACTCTACAGCAGCTGCTTGAAGAATGTTGTCGGCAAAAAGTTTCGACTGTATGTGGAACTTTTAGTTCAAATCTAAAAGAACTACAGGGAAGAGATTTCTAATTTGATTTATTGGTAACATACAAAATGAATCAAGAAATATTATATAAAGATAAAACTATGTGTAAAATAAAAGTAAATATTTATAACAGTCATGTGAGATATTGCAAAGGAAACACACTTGTCACAGAGCATGAAACACATTCATATCAAAAGTAAACATGGCATATGGTGATAGATTGCAGAACTAAGGAGCATCAGTTGCAAGTTTTTGGAAAGTCGCATATGATATTGCACAATAAAATTATGTGGATTGCTTACAGGCTTGGCAATCTTTATATTTGGGCTGTAGGAGTGCATATACACAATCCATGGAAAATCACATGTACATGGAATTATTTAAAATACATGTATACCCATCTGACAATTAGAACTTTGAAAAAAGACCAAACTACATCTAGACCAAAGATTAGAAGTTTGAAAAATCATATGGTAAGAAAATTTATTGATCCTGTTCTTTGAGATGTGACAAAAATATGTACTTGGTCACAGACCTGGGGGAAGTTACATATAAAGAATGACAAAACCTTAACATGCACATAGGTCATAATTATATTAATTACAAACTGTAAAAAAAATCATGGATATTGTTATACTGATTGTAAAACTGAGACACAAGCTTGTAAAAAGTCACATGACACGTTTTTGTAAAATTACCCCAAAAATGTACATTTGGTAGTATATGGACCGAAAATTGAGAAAATTGCAGTAGAGTTTGTACATTTGTACACAGAGCTGCCAACCAATGAGAAATTACAAAGTATATCAGTCACAGAAAGGTACCTGCATGATTTGTTTAGGATACATGACGGTGCAGTGTCCATACACTCTGAAGGCATGTTTGTCTGTGTACCGGTCTACTGATGACCATTTGTCTGGCATATACCTATAGGTGCATACCTCTTTACTTCCATTATTTCCATGATATGTAATCACCAAGTAGTCCTCAGCAGAAAATAAAGCAAAATTGTTAGAAGTTTGTGGTTGAGGCTTGAGATTTTGAATGTACATTGTACGTGGGTCAATTCGAATAAGGTGTCCAGCGGTGGAGGCAAAGAATATTGCATTGTTCATCAAGATAGCTTTGCCAATGGCACAATTTTGGGGAAGACCATTAAACACCGATAATGTGCCTTTTTCTGTGTCCAACACCTGAATTTCATTCACTTCGGAACCAAGTGCATTCTTTCCTCCGATGATGAATATTTTGCAACCGACACTTACCGCCGCGCATGAGTACACAGGCGTTGCAAGAGATGTCATTGACGACCATGTCTTTTTTTCGCAATCATATTTTTCTATATCCCGCACCAAATGTCTTTCATCGCCTTTCCTCATGAAGCCACCGATTGCGTATATCGTATTATTCAATGTGCAAAGGACATGACCCTCTCTCCCCCAAGCCATCGATTTTCTACGTTTCCACTTTCCACGAACAATATCGCATTCCAATGTCAGTCTGTTATCGTCTGCACCTCCTGTGATAAAGATATGGGGCGGGTCAGACTTCGTCACCTGTATGACGCACGCAGTAAAATTTGGAGAGACTTTCACAACCTTCCCCACTTCATTAGTACAATTAGTGGTGTAAACTTTATGTGTACTGAAGTCCCTTACTGCCACTTGTAGCTGATGTTTTTCGTTCGTCATGAAAGATAGTCCAAACCTTCTTACACTAGAATCGCCATGCTGTTGTCTTTGTTCGAAGTTTGATTCATCTGTTTTGGGGCTCTCGATAGGCTTTGCAGTCTCGGTTCCAAAAACTTGATCCCATATTCCAGCAAATTGTTTAAGAAGACTCTCATCCCCGGGATGGTGTTCAATTATGCTCTGTATTTGATGCTTCTCAAGAGTGAGAAACTCGGGTTGATAAGCAATACTCCGTAGATGTTGCGAGATGGCATAAATTGATTCTTTTTCAAGTCTGCGAAGTCCATGCTTTTCTCCTTCGTGCAACATGTAGATGGCGTTTTCGGCAGTAAGATTATTGAGTAGCACCACCTCGCACTGACTCCTCAGTCGTTCAAGACCAGAAAGCACTGCTGATATTTGTAGATAGTGGTGCACGTCCTCCACCGCGATGTCTGGCTCCCCATGATCAAAGGATGTCAGGTACCAGAGCACGTTTTGTTGTATGTACCGAGGCAAAGTTTGTAGAATTGCCATAGCATTTTCCTTATTTTGAACTGAGGATTCAAAAATTTTTGTTTTTAATACATTCTGTTTTTTTCTTTCAAAGGCGAACTGATCCATCACTAAAGTCATTCTGAAATTCTGTTTGAAAGTTTGGCGAAAGCGCATAAATCGTAAAAACTAGTGCAGTAGATAACGCTAATTGCACGCAAAGTTTGTCAGTCTTCCGTTGTAAGAATAATTACATGCATATGAATGGAAAGCATATACAATTCATAAGTTTAAAAAACTCTCTTTGAAATCAAACATGTTTAAATAAAAGCACAGAATTGAAATTTCTTCCTTTTATAGAGGACGTATATTTATATTTAGAAAAGAAAAATAAAGTTTGTTTATATTTCTTTAAAAGACGTGTCTCTATTTATAGACCGGGTTTTCCTCAGTTAATGTTTTGGCTCTTTTTATGGAAAATCACGAGTGTTTGATATATTTTTTTCATTTAATCATAAGTGTTGTACTTATTTTCTAAAATTGAAGATTGCCACAATCCGGTTTGAAAATGTTCCAATAAAAGCACACGACAACGCAAGTTTAGTAATTGAAGATCTATAGAATCATACGTACCGTTTTCATTGTTCTTCAATTCAAAATTCGAACACTGTAATATGCAAATGTACCGCTCAGGACTAAACAGAGGTCTGCTAAGTATTGGGAAAAAAAGAAGAAGAAAACTAATGATTCTATTTGATAGAAAAAAGAATACAACTTAACAACCGAACAAAATTTCTCAACAACTTCTCTGAAAAAACTACCGTAACTAAACCAGAGAGGTTTTTGCTGTTGAACAAATTTTCGGTTGTTTGTCTTTTGTTTTTGTTCTTTCACGATTTGCTTGTAATGATCATCACTCCTTTCACTTTTTTGTTCGCTTTCACAATTCATAGTTTTGGAGTTGTCTTAAATTGGTGTAGGGGCGTCGAAGAGAAAGGTGCCATATCACGATTTTTTAAACTGACCTTGGCGTCAACGACATAAAGATGGGAAAGGATGAGGATGAGTTTCTTCTGAACTGACCTGTATCCGAGACAAACCTTAATGTTGTATCATACCTCATTTTATGTCACAGTGACACATAACTTTTTTTGATCTCATTTTAAAAAAAGGAAGTAAAAAGAGATGCATGCAAAGGAATAAGAATGTACATTGTAATTCATAATTTGATAGCTACATTCATCTAACATGTGCAAAAACGTGTCAAGTACATGAGCGGAAAATAACTAGTATGTCATTTGGAATCTATCAATTCATACTGATTAGGTAGACTGACTCTAATGTAAAGAACTTTAGAAAGTCAAATTGTGAAGGGGAGACCCTGACAGAGGTATTGATAACATAATTAAAATAACTGATCAAACGATGAAAAGAACGTATTTATCGATTTTTTTTTATTTTAACGAAAATTGTTTATAGATCCAAGTAATTTTTACTTTTCCTAAGTAAAGAATCAACTTCCTTGTTGTCAAATAGTGTAATATTTACGTCATGGATCTTGTTCCAATTACCTTTTATTTATTATTTTTTTAATTTTGCTTAGGACTATTGCGAACTTTAAAACTAAGGATAATATCAGTTGCAGAATGTTACAATAATTAGGCCATAGTTAGTGTATTATATATTCAACAAAAATTATCCGGGTACTAGGAAATATTGATTTTTCTCCTTTCTTGTATATTTCGACGTTTCATTGTTTTTTTTTTTTTTTGTGTGCAGATTCTGTCACGTAAACAAGAAACAAAGGTCTCAGGCACGTACTCTTTCCCGGTTAAAATACAATGTGTCTATTCAACACCAAAGATAATCATTATACGTATATATCTGTAGGCAAAAAAAAAATAATAATAATAATTCTATATACACGTATAAAAAAAATTCTGATAATACTTTTTCTGCATTCAATCAGTGAATGAAAGTCAAGCATAAAAGCCGAAATCAGATCTTAAAACAGAATTTCCTCACACGAAAAGAAAAATCGGACAAAAAGACGGAGACAATGACGAAGTCCATAAAACTCGAAGGACAACTATAAATGCACAATCTCTTACTACGGAGTTTGATGGTCGTATTGCATTTACATTGTTCATGCAACATACAAATATGTTTGCGGTCATACGCAATCTATACATGCATGATATGTGAAGTTTGTCTAAGGTTTTGGAAAAGAAAGATAGTATGCTCATTTCCTCACCTATCCGAGAACTTAAGTATTTATCGTATTTCATCTGATTTAGAAATTGCTATTCGCGGTCTTTTGACAGTCCGTAGTAAGTTGCAAATTCGTTTAATATAATCTGTAAGATGATAATAGGTCATAAAAGGGAATAGACAGAATTTAGCGTTCGCTCGGTTTGATTTATTCTTGAAAAGATCGACTTTCATATGTTTGGCGATTTCTCATCCAATTGAATCTTGATGAAAATATGATTTAATGTTGACAAAAACTCGGACTTTTAGTTCTTTTACTAAAAAGACCACTGCATGCAGGGTATGTGCAAGTAACGACAAATATGGATAATGGCCATATCCCAATATACAGTACAAAACCAATAATTCACAAAACCATAAGCGGGACATTACATAACATCAGGAGTTAAAGAAGATCCTGACGATAATCTAAACAGCACTCACAATAGAGCACCTAATTGAGCATCGAAGGACCCCTAGCAAGCTAAAGGTGGGACCAGGTACCCGAGAGGAGTAAGCACCCACTGTTTGGCTAGCCGCACCCGCCGTCGATGTTCACGCACGAAAATGTAAACAATATCTATTTAAAATATATGCACTGTCTGAGATTATGTCTATATAGAAAGTTCTATGGCGACCAAGTCAGGGAAAAGTATTCAAAACACTTACTGTCAAATGAGTTAAAGAAGATCCTGACGATAAACTCAATAGCACTCACAACAGAGCACCGAATTGAGCATCGACGGACCCCTAGCAAGCTAGAGGTGGGACCAGGTGCCCGGGAGGAGTAAGCATGTCAAAGTCCTCGCGGGGAACTTTTTACGGGCTCCACACGGCAAAGGGCATAACTGTGACACAAATGAGTTAAAGAAGATCTTCACGATAATCTCAACAGCACTCACAACAGAACACCAAATTGAGCATCGACGGATTTAAATTTACACATTGCTTTTAATACCTATTTACAAAGGTTTTACTGACCTTGGCTCTCATCTTATTGGGAATCCTGTTTGTAATGTTACTATTAGGCTCTTTTCGCTTTGAAAAATAACTCTGCTTCTTTTCGAATTCCCGTGTATCCGGATATACTTGTGAGTTCGACATATCATTGCATGTAATGTGGTAAAGTACATATCATTTGTCAATAAACCGTCCATAGTCTACAGCCGATGGCCGATCACTTTACATGTAGTGTCTTTGTTTCTTTATGCTATTTTGAACATAGAATTAATTTAGATACTGAATCGACCCTACAGGAAATTTGGAGCCGCGCACTCTCTGTTGGCGGCTCCTAAAATCACTTTGGCTCGAAGCATTGCTGATGATGGTTTAATATCCGAAACACGTGTCCGGTGCATAAAAATTGGTTTGAAATTCCCTTCAAGAAGATACAGAGCTGGAACACTTTCTTATTATCATTAATTACTAATTATAAAAACACTTATTTGTTGTTGCAGTGTGGCGCAGTTTAAATCGTTTCCTGTCACTTGATGTTTGTTTTAATGTGTATTCTAAAATTATTTCTTTCCAGCTCTGTCGCCTGAAAGAAGTTTTGGTTTGGCCCTTTATCAATTTGACATCATATATATATATATATATATATATATATATATATATATATATATATATATATATATATATATATATATATATATATATATATATATATATATATATATATATATATATATATAGACAGCACAAAAGAGGTGAAAACAACAAACAGGAGACGCTGACTCTACCTAGGCACCTGGTCTCGCCCCTCGCGGGGTCTGCTTTGGTTCATGAATTGAGAATATTACCTACCTGGCTACTAGTTATAGCCTTTCGAGCTTCAGTATAGTACAGGTTCTGACTAGCATGAGAGTGTGTGTATGTTTTTTTTTTATGTACTTGTGTCCGAACGGAATGAGGGACGTACTGTCCCTTGTTCCGTCTGGATACAGGTACATATTCGTGTATCCAGAGGGCTCAAGGGATGTACTGTCCCTTCCGCTGGGTTTAAACACGTTTAGTGTCGTGGTCGCTTGTACCTTTTTTTGTGCTTTTATATATATATATATATATATATATATATATTTTTTTTTTTTTTTTTTTTTTTGCTATTTCGGAAACTCGTCATTCCATCGAAAAATACCACCGACTTTGGGACTGAATAACTGTTAGGTATTTCTTTGATGATTATCGAAATGAAAGGAGGTTAACATCTTAGCACCATCCCTCCAATGCTATTTTGATTATAGATTTTATTTGGATATGCTACTGAATCGACCTTACAGGAAATTTGGAACCGCGCACTCTCTTCTAAAAAAGAAGCATATCCAACTAAAAATCTATGTTCAAAAGAGCATGTTAACCTCCTTTCCTTTCGATGATATTTTAAGATGGAATGACAAGTTTTCTTCAAGGAGGTATATAGAGTTGGAATTTATGTAAGTGTCTATTTTATATGCGTGTTATTGTTATCTCCGAGTGTTTGTAGACGTGGTTGTGTAATTATAAGGTGAACATTACATGTGCAAGTTTTATTTACTAAACAAAACTTTCAGAATAAGTCTCTCCTGAAGTTTGCGGTGACATTTGTCAAACAGCAGCGAGTGGATATCGAACTTGCTAAACTACATGATTTTATACAAATTAAAATGTATATTCTTATAAACATTTCACCAAATCATGCAAAAGTCGCTTTAGATTGCGTGTAAGACCATTAAGAAACTATATAGCTCATGAACCGCCGAATATTATGGAAATTTATAGTTGAAATCTAAAATCTTCACCTTGTGATCAATAAGGTAAAATTTGCAAAAATATGTCGCAGTACATGAACATAAAAATTATGTCAGTCTATGTCATTTTGGAATCGTTAAATACTTGTGCTAATTAGATTGACTGACTCCAAAAAGTACACGAGCGGAAAATTATGTCATTTTGGAATCGATCTATTCATATATACTAATTAGGTTGACTGACTTTAATGTAAAGAACTTTTGAAAAGTTAAAATGTGACTGGGGAACCACTGCCAGAAGTATTGACAACATAATCAACGTAACAGAATGTACGTGTATTGATCGATTCTTCCTATAACGACAATAATTATTATTTATAGATCTAAGTACATGTTATTCATTCTTGGATCGACTTCCTTGTAATCTAATATTACTTTTATTTAATAAAAGAAGTGATTCAAAGTTTGCATAACATTTAGGAGAATATCAATAGTAGAATTGTATGATAATTAGGTCATTGTCAGTGGATTTTATATTCAACAAAAATAATCCGGTTACTAGGAAATATAATCTCCATTGTTGTATGTTTGGTCATCAAATTCTTTTCAGATCCTGTCACGTAAGGAAAATACACGAGTTTCGGAAACACGAAAGATATATTTTTTAAAAAATAGACAAAAATAATTGATTTTAAGATCAACAAAAATAACTCTGATGGAATTTTCCTCTATTCTACGGAGTTTGATATTCGCATTCCATTTACAGACTGTTCATGTCACCTACCTGTGATTTGGAAATATATATATAATACTAGAAAGGTTTCTTGTTGCGGTTGCAACAAGACTGTCTTCCTCCTATACAATTTTTGGTTTGGAAATATGAAGGACGTCACATTACATGTATTTATATTATATATTTAAGTTTTCAAATAGCAGTAACATTAAATTTTCAAACCGATAATTGTTGGTGAGCAACCATTTGATTTTTTTTTGGGGAGGGGGGGGGGGGGGGGGGGGGCAGGAATTCTATTGCCAGCCGGTAAAATTTTTTCAGCAATTTTCTGAGCAGGCCATTTTTTTCAGCCATTACCAGAGTCGGAGAAAAATTTTCGCCGGTTCTTCGGGCCGGATTTAAACAAATTGTCAAATGTTGTGAATGTCTGTGTAAGTTAAACTCCCCGCTGTTACAGAGTATGAGTTAATAACCGTTCCTTCAGATGTCTCTTTGCAATTAGCGAATTTCAGACAGATTGTATGATGTTTGAATAGAACCTTTTCTAGATTTTTGTGCCTATGCGTATTGGGTCTCTGGTAGATACAGCTATGTGAACAGTTTGTATTTATATTAATTAATTTTTTTACTTTAAATTGTCTGGCACAAAGGGCCAGCAAAAATTTCCATATCATGCAATGTATCCTTACTTTTGCATGGTCCGGGGAAAAAATTGCCGGCCCTTTGGGCCGGAATATTTTTTTCAGCATTTTTCAGAGCCGGGATTTTTTTTTTTTTTTTTTGCAAATTCTTCCTGCCCCCTTCCCCCATAAAAAAGGCGAGCTCGTAGCTGTAGAACCAATTTTCTTGAGAAGAGAAATGGCAATAACAAGTTACGTTCAATATATATATATAAATACCATGAGGTTCTCGCTGTGCAGGTTCAAATTTGGAAACCCCCCAACCCCCCCCCCCCCTTCCCTTTTTTCAAAGTTTATTTTGAATTTCCATCATGGCGACATCGTTCAATATAAACAGAACTGTTTTCGAAAAACGAGGGGAGGGAAGAATGTTGGAGAAATTGTTCATCAATTTGTAAATAAACCAACCGAAAATTATGTTCGAACGTTTGCTAGAATTAGAAATTAAACTTGATGTTCAAAATATAGTTATTGAAGTTTAGAAACAGGTTTGTAGGTTAGAAATCGGAATCAAACTACCACTTTTTGTGTGTAAATTCTGGTTTGTAGCTGATCTCTTCTAAATTAATCAACTGTTTTAAAATCAAATTGTGTATATCGAAATGTATTTATGAAATGCATATTCATCATTGCCGTGAAATCGGAATTTGAAAATCTCAACACTGCTTTTCTCGAGTCGGACTCGGACTACCAATTTTAGTGTGCGCCCGATCTGTTGGCGTGAAGGTGTATCGAAATACCCAACTCAAAATTTCGATGCTCATATCTTTTCAACAGTAAGAGATAGGAAAAATCAGAAAGACTAAATAAGACAGATATATGGATAAAAAATAATAATATTGAAATTTTTAGGAAACTTCATAAGCTTAATTTTTGTTTACTATTATAAGCAAAAAAGTGTCTTCCTCCTATGAACTTCTGAATTTGGAAATATGAAGGACGGTGAAGGACGTCATCGTAATAAATCGTTACAGTGTGCATATAGCATTTCATATCTTGCATGGCTGTCGACTTTCAAAAAGAATGGAAATTGTAGATAGCAAAATACGAGATATTTAAGCTTACAAATAGCAAAACATGAAATTTTCGGTCCTTTTGAGTAATTCGACGCTCCCGTCAAATATTTGAATCTACTAAAAAACATGATAAAAAAAATAACAGAGACCAAAAATAAAAAAGACCAATCTAGCTTTTACTCCAAACGTAACGTTGGAGAACTTTCATTGTCCTAGCTTACAGGGTTCTTGAGAAATCGCTGATCCAATTTTCCACGGTTACGAAAACAATAGGTCTTCCGACGGAAGTCGGAAGACCTAATAATTGTGGTCATAAGCAATCTATAGATACGTGAAGTTTGTCCAAAGTTTTTCCTCGTCTATTTAAAGAACAATACTCGGAACCAGGAAACCGTATTTCATCTGATTTAAAAATTGCTATTCGCGGTCTTTTTACTTATTAGTATTGAATGGCATAATGAAATGAATATTCATTTTATCTATAACGTGCATGTCTGGTCCATACTGTAAATTTATCTGCTCTAAAATGATGCAAATGAATTTGAAGACGTTAAACATGATAACATAGGATCGACAGAGAACTTTTGTTTGGTTCCTTTGAAGACGTTATTCGGTTTAATTCATTCTTGAAAAGACTACACAGTTTTGGCGATTGCTCATCTTGATGAAAAAGACTAAATCTTGTGATTCTTGACACAAACTCTGTGTTCACATGAACTTTTTTTTTTGTGTGTGTGTGGGGGGGGGGGGGGGTTATTTAAAAAGACCAAAGTATACAGGGATTTATACGAGGAATGTGTGCATGTAATATCCATTCATTTCATACACGTGTTACATTAAGTTGCATCTGGTGCTTAGCTTTTGGTGTCTCAGGTAAAATATCGTCTCGTTTTGTATTTTGTTTCAATGGGAATTTAATCAATGCCTTTGATGCCCATTTACATATATGTTTTGCTGACCTCTCATTATCTTATTTAGCATCCTGTTGCTAATGTAAATTTAGAGGAGTTTTTGTTCTGTTTGAAAAGCAACTCTGCGTATTTTCGAATATACCCATGTATCCGGATGCGACGTACCATTGCTTGTAATATTTAAAAGTACATAATTTGGTGCCACAAACCGCCCATAGTATATACCGGATGTCTATATCGGTCTGCGTCGTCTTTGCTGTTTTTTTTATGTTCCATTTATTGTGCTATCGTTGTCTCCGATTGTTTGTATTGTTGTGGGTCATGTATTATTCTAGTTTTACTTTATGTGTAGGTACACATGTACTTAGTCATGTTGTATTATGATTTCATAATAATTCTTTCTAGATTTTACTATGTCATGTTTATTTCATTAGAGAATATTCCAGTATGTTCTTTGTTACATCATTATCATCACATGACTGTGATTTCTAGAATTTACTCTATTGTTAATCATTTGTAATGAGTCATTGTTCTAGAAGCTTCTGGTAAATTCATTTGTATTAAGTATATATACCTCTGAGGAACTGTGTTGAGGGGACATTCGTACACATTCGTAGACACGATTCATTCATCTATTCTGAGATACTGGGACACTTTATTTGTTGAGACTTTAATCCATTTAACAACGTTTGGACACCGATCTTTCGAGAACGTTTGTGATTACCGGAAACCATACATTCGATAGACTTTGTGGACCGTAACGGACACTTTGATCCGGACATTGTATTGTAAGTTGTAATCATTGTAAATATATATATTTTGTACATAATTAAACTTGTAAATTTATATTCTGTCTTTGTCTGATTTTTGCTGGCGTTTTGGGGTATTCTGACCCATAACAGAATTGGGGGCTCGTCCGGGATAGTAATCTCTGCATATTTGCACTTTACGTAAAGTTCGTTAAAAAAAAAAAAAAAAAGAGGAAAAAATTTTTTTTTTTAGTAAAACGTTTGCCAGCAGAAATCAATCATGGTATTTTCGGTCACTGAATTTTTGAAATCGCCGACTGTAGATGAGTTCGGATCATTGAAAAAAGATGATTTGATTGGTTTAGGTCTTCACTTGAAGTTAGATGTAAAATCTTCTATGAGAAAACAAGAAATTAGAAATATTGTGGCTAAAAAGCTTTTAGCTGAGGAAATCTTTTCGTCATACGATTTTCCTGTTGAACCTGTTTCAAGCGAAACCAAAATGTCAGAATATGAGTTTGAATTAGAGAAAATGAAAATTCAATTACAATTTGAAAAAGAAGAAAAAGAAAGAGAGAAACAGGAACGTATGCACGAGAAAGAACTCCAGTTTGAGTTAGAAAAGTTAAAGTTAGGGAAAAGCACTAAGGAAAATCCTGTTCCTTCGCCTGTCAAGTCTGAATTCGACGCCGCCAAAAACATCCGATTAGTACCAAAATTTCAAGAAAAGTCCGTGGACAAATATTTTCCACATTTTGAGAAAATCGCGGCCAATCTGAAGTGGCCACGCGATTTTTGGCCAACTTTATTACAAAGCGTACTTATTGGCAAAGCGGCTGAAGTGTACTCAGCGCTCAGTATTGCTGAGAGTTCAGACTATGACAAGGTCAAGGATACGATTTTGAGAGCATATCAGTTAGTACCTGAGGCGTACAGACAAAAGTTTAGAAAGTACAAAAAGTTTGAAAATCAAACATATGTTGAATTTGCTCGAGAAAAAGAAGATTTATTTGACCAGTGGTTTCGATCTAAGAAAATTCCCAATTCATTTGACAATTTGCGTCAAATAATTCTGATAGAAGAGTTCAAAGAGTGTGTACATCAAGATTTAAGAACTCATTTGGAAGACAAAAATGTTAAAACTCTTGAAGAAGCTGCTGTTTTGTCTGATACGTATGCTCTCACTCATAAGAAAAATTTTGTGTCAAAAACTCAATCTAGCGATAGTGCCAAAACGTCAGATTTTCCAAAGAAAAATTTACAAGAGTCTCAGTCGTCCATTAGTTCCCAGTCACCATCTCAAGGTGGTTCTACGTCCGGTCCTAGGTCCGAGCGTTCTGAGGCATCCCCAGGGGTGGGGTCGCTTCCTACATGCAATTATTGTAAGAAAAAAGGTCATGTTATTGGTGAGTGTTTGAAGCTTAAGAAGAAAAAAGAACTTAAGTCACAGGCCTGTGCGTCTGTTAGAAATGATAGGAAAGCCTTAGATTCGATTTGTTCTGACACTCCTGAGATTCAGGGTTCTAAGTCCAGTTCTGATGATTTTGTGGAGGATCATTATAAGCCCTTTTTGTCACAGGGATTTGTTTCACTCAGTGATTCTAGCGAAGCGTTGCCTGTTCAGATTTTGAGAGATACTGGTGCTGCCCAGACTTTATTGTTAGAGGGTTCATTGCCTTTGTCTGAGCACACTTTTACTGGTAGGTCAGTTTTATTACAGGGTGTGGAGCTAGGCGTCATTGATGTTCCCCTTCATGAAATTTATTTGAAGTCAGACTTAATTACTGGACCTGTTATCGTAGGTGTTCGACCTACTCTTCCTGTTCAAGGCGTTTCCTTGTTGCTTGGCAACGATTTAGCTGGCGGCAAAGTTGTAGCCGATCCGATTGTTTGTGAGAAAATCACGTCCGATGTCGTGTCCGATGATGAAGACGACGACTTGTACCCAGCCTGCGCAGTTACCAGGGCGATGGCCAGGAACAGACTAAAAGAGGCTGAGAGTACTTCTGCACTTAACGAGGACCATCCCTCCAAAAATATAGACCTTTCTGACACATTCATGTCTACCATTGATGACAGCGTACCTGAAACGTCAGTACCACTTCATGTTGACAAGTCGCCGACAGTACCTGGTGATGATTCCCATCCGCCATTAGACAGAGATACAGATGCCTTAAGCCGTGAGCAGCTCCTCTCCGAGCAAACTAAAGATCCGGAGATCATCCGACTAAGCAAGAGGGCCCTTCCCCGAGAAGAAGCGGACAAAGTCGGAGAGTGCTTCTACATACAAGATGGCATCCTTATGCGGAAATGGAGACCACCCGATGCACCCCCTAATGACGTGTGGCGGGTCGTTCACCAGATAGTGGTTCCAGTAGCGTATCGCGGGGACATCATGAGTTTAGCTCACGACACACCCATGGCAGGTCATTTAGGTGTCAATAAGACTTATAATAGGATTTTAAATCACTTTTACTGGCCTAAGTTGAGAAAAGATGTGTCTGAGTTTTGTAAGTCTTGTCATAATTGTCAGATGGTAGGTAAACCCAATCAAGTTATACCACCTGCTCCCCTCCAACCCATTCCAGCCTTCGAGGAACCTTTTAGTAGGGTGTTAGTTGATTGTGTAGGTCCTTTGCCTAGGACTAGGTCAGGTAATCAGTACTTACTGACAATTATGTGTACTTCGACTAGGTTTCCTGAGGCCATACCTCTTAGGAATATTAAGGCAAAGACCATAGTTAAGGCCCTTACAAAGTTTTTCAGTTTCGTAGGTGCTCCCAAGGCTATTCAGTCAGATCAGGGTTCGAATTTTATGTCAGGATTGTTTCAGCAGGTTATGCATGAGCTAGGTATCAGGCAGTATAAATCTTCTGCTTACCATCCTGAGTCCCAGGGGGCACTTGAACGCTTTCATCAAACCCTTAAAACTATGATGAAAACATATTGTCACCAGTATGGAAAAGACTGGGATGAAGGGGTTCACCTCGTGTTGTTTGCGGCACGAGAAGCGGTTCAGGAGTCCCTGGGGTTCAGTCCCTTTGAGCTAGTTTTTGGGCATACGGTCAGGGGGGCATTGAAGTTATTGAAGGAAAAATGGTTGACTGAGACTAGCGATTTGAATCTCTTAGACTACGTGTCTAATTTCAAAGAGAAATTATATAATGCTTGCAAATTGGCTCAAGAAAATCTCAAAACATCTCAAATGAAAATGAAAACATGGTATGACAAAGATGCTAGAAACAGAGTTTTTAAACCAGGCGATAAAGTTCTTGTCTTTTTGCCTATCCCTGGTCATCCTTTGCAAGCTAGATATTTCGGTCCTTATGAGATTGAGAGTAAAATTAGTGATGTTAACTATGTGGTTAAGACACCAGGTCGGCGAAAAGAAAAAAGAGTGTGTCATGTTAACATGTTGAAAGAGTATTTTGATAGAAGTGACCGAAATTTTGTAAAACCAGTTTCCACTTTGGCCAATGTAAATACATTAGAAAATTGTGTTGAACCTGAATGTAATGAAGAGACTGTCGAAAAAGACTTCGCTCAAAGTGTCCGTTTGAAGAATTCCGAAATTCTGACAAAGCCGGAAGTGAAACTCGGACATTTGACCGTGCATCAAAAAGAGGAAGTGCACCAATTATTGCGGGAATATACGACCATCTTTCCGGACGTTCCAAAAAAGACGAATGCATCTCATCATGACGTCATTGTGGGTGGTGCGTCACCTATCAAACAGCATCCCTATCGGTTAAACCCGATAAAGCTTCAATACATGCGGAAAGAAATTCAATACATGCTTGAAAATGACATTATTGAACCCAGCAATAGTGATTGGAGTTCCCCATGTATTCTGGTTCCGAAGCCAGACGGAACTTACCGATTGTGTACGGACTTTAGAAAAGTCAATTCAGTCACCAAAACTGACTCTTATCCGATCCAACGAATCGATGACTGTATAGATAAAATTGGCAGTGCAAAATTTGTCAGTAAATTTGACTTGCTTAAAGGCTATTGGCAGGTCCCGCTTACCGAGAGAGCCAGAGAAATATCGGCATTTGCGACTCCAGATGGGCTATACCAATATAAAGTAATGCCCTTTGGTATGAAAAACGCACCAGCCACATTCCAGAGGATGATTCATTCGCTCCTAAATCATCTCGAAGGATGCGAGGCGTACATCGATGACGTCATCATCTACAGCGACACCTGGGATGATCATCTCCGCATCATGCGTACCTTCTTCGACATACTGGCGAAAGCAAACCTCACAGTGAACCTTGCGAAAAGTGAATTTTGTCATGCGACTGTAGAATATTTGGGTCACAAAGTAGGTCAAGGTTTTGTTACTCCTATCATGGCCAAGGTGGAAGCTATTTCAAAGTTCCCGATTCCTACCAATAAGAAAGAGATAATGAGATTCTTGGGAATGGCAGGATTTTACAGAAAATTTTGTCCAAATTTCTCGTCAGTTGTTGGTCCACTTCCCAATCTGTTACAAAAGAGAGTGAATTTTGCATGGACCAATGACTGTGACGAATCTTTTAAGAAAATCAAATGTGTTCTTATGAATAGTCCTGTCCTGTCAGCTCCAAATTTTGATAAGCAATTTAAGCTTACTGTTGATGCCAGTGACGTAGGAATCGGGGCTGCTTTGTTTCAAGAAAATGATGATGGTGTAGATAGAGTTGTTTGTTATTTTTCAAAGAAATTGACAAAATGTCAAAAGAATTACTCTACTATTGAAAAAGAGTGTCTTGCATTATTGTTAGCTTTACAACATTTTGATGTTTATTTGAATGTTACTTTACATCCCATTCTTGTATATACTGACCACAACCCTCTCACGTTTTTGCACAAAATGTCAAACAAGAATCAAAGACTTACAAGGTGGAGTTTATTGTTGCAAGAGTACAATATTATTATTAACCATATCAAGGGCAAAGACAATGTGATTGCAGATGCACTATCGAGAGTTTCATGAGTGATTTTTGCAGAATTTACCACCTAAGTTTTCATTGTCATTCAAACTTTTTTAAGGGGGGAGGTGTTGTGGGTCATGTATTATTCTAGTTTTACTTTATGTGTAGGTACACATGTACTTAGTCATGTTGTATTATGATTTCATAATAATTCTTTCTAGATTTTACTATGTCATGTTTATTTCATTAGAGAATATTCCAGTATGTTCTTTGTTACATCATTATCATCACATGACTGTGATTTCTAGAATTTACTCTATTGTTAATCATTTGTAATGAGTCATTGTTCTAGAAGCTTCTGGTAAATTCATTTGTATTAAGTATATATACCTCTGAGGAACTGTGTTGAGGGGACATTCGTACACATTCGTAGACACGATTCATTCATCTATTCTGAGATACTGGGACACTTTATTTGTTGAGACTTTAATCCATTTAACAACGTTTGGACACCGATCTTTCGAGAACGTTTGTGATTACCGGAAACCATACATTCGATAGACTTTGTGGACCGTAACGGACACTTTGATCCGGACATTGTATTGTAAGTTGTAATCATTGTAAATATATATATTTTGTACATAATTAAACTTGTAAATTTATATTCTGTCTTTGTCTGATTTTTGCTGGCGTTTTGGGGTATTCTGACCCATAACAGAATTGTATGTCTCGGATTGTAATTGTGTATTGTCCGTTGTTTATCATTATGTGTGTGTGAGTTCCACTGTAGTCGTTTGTTGGAGATCTTTTCCCTATTCTTTTTCTGGTCCGTTGTTTCGATGTACGTTATATCTGCGTAGTCTGTATCTCTATTTGTGTCGATTTATATAGAACTTTATGTACAATTCTAATATGATTCGATTCTTTTTCCCTATTACATGTAAGACAATAGACGCGAGCCGGGCTCTATTCTCCAATACAGGCCCTATAGCGATAAGCCACGCCTAACCATTTTCTGAAAGTAGATAAACCGGTAGGAACTGATTCTTACAGGTCTTAGTTTGGTCATCATTAGAATAGAAATAAAAAATGACAAGCCGGGCTCGCATCCTCAGCTAATCACATTTATCACCTCGCCGCTGACGCGGCTCGGTAATAATTGTGATTGGCTGAGGACGCTCGGGCATTATGAGACAATAGAGCCCGGCTTGTCATTTCTTATTTCTTAAATAAATGTACGTGTATCACCTATATATTCTATATTTATTACAGCACATTAGGAGAGGGGTATGCCAACAAAGTTTTTGCCATGTCGATTACAAAAGTAGGTAGTTGATGTGTAGTGTACTAAGTGCATTTCTATAAGACTCTTCCTGGGCACCTGGTCTCACTCCCATATCGGAAGTTCGCTTCTTTTCATATGGTGGAGGTTTTTGTTTGTTTGCTTTGGTTCCTGTTTTGTCCTGATTTTGTATGCCTTCGGTTTCTGATTTTCTGAATTATCGATTTTGTACTGTAGACAGGGATATGGTCATTATCCATATTTGTCACTTGAAGCTTATCATATTTGTTAAAGATAAATATGCATTTTTGTTTTTATAGATAATAATAAGATAAATTTCCTGAGAGTATTATTAGTATTGAATGACATAATGAAATGAATATTCATTTTATCTATAACGTGCATGTCTGGTCCATACTGTAAATTTATCTGCTCTAAAATGATGCAAATGAATTTGAAGACGTTAAACATGATAACATAGGATCGACAGAGAACTTTTGTTTGGTTCCTTTGAAGACGTTATTCGGTTTAATTCATTCTTGAAAAGACTACACAGTTTTGGCGATTGCTCATCTTGATGAAAAAGACTAAATCTTGTGATTCTTGACACAAACTCTGTGTTCACATGAACTAACAAAATGAGTTTTTATATTATGTTTTACATATTATTACCAGCTAACGCTGCAATCATGTATGACGTCACAATGACGTAACAATTAAAAGCACTTCCGGAATGGGCTTATCTCACCCTGCAGAGTGAGACAACATTTTTCCTGACACCTTATTTCGCGGACAAATCAGTCTCAAGTGGGGGAAAAGGATATCTTTTCCCAGCGTTTCCATCGGTATCCCAGTCCACAGTGTAAGAAAAAAATTTCTCCCCACAAAAACTGATAGGTGAACTCATTTTGAACAAAAGCAAAAAAAAAACCAAACAAACAAACCCATATCTAGTGCTGCTTACTTATTGGTATATTTTGATTGCGGATTTTAGAAAATATCTCCTCTTTTTTACTACGAATAATGTTTTATGTATTAAGCTGATGGTTAACATGTACTCTTACTTGTGCAGCATCATCTACATGAATGAATTTATCGTTACCTTTATCATTATTTCGAAACATGAATTACGAAAGTTATTGCAATAAGTTACAAAATGACACACTTGAAGGGACATTATAGAACCTAAGAAGACTATGATGACGTCAACCCTTATATCTTTCAACGAAGATGCTACAAGAGGCGTTATGGAGACTTATAGGACACTGTCCCAATCATTTTGGTGAGGAGGGGATCTCCAGCAGTATCCATAGCAAAACAACGAGACATCCCAACACAGAGCATATACTAGTATACACAACAAGAGACGTAAAACACTTAACACAATATACTACATATAAACCTTTGATACCTATTGGCAATCTGTGCCTACTAAGGACGACCATCTACCATTTTAGTAGCAAATGGTGTGCATGGTCATCTGCATAACGTGCGCATATTGCTCCGCCGGCTTTCTTGTCAGGTTGCCCAGTGCTTTCGGAGAGCGCACAATTGTTGTGTATACATTTGTAAAAACCTCCACCACACAAATAAGACAGCAATACAAAGTAGCACACAGATAAATATGTAAATGGATATCAAATAAGGTGAAAGTGTTGCATTGGCAAAAGACTATAAAAGTTATGTCCAAAAACTACCGAAAGACATAACAGTGACACTCAGCAAGTGTTAACCTCAATAAATTTTGATGATGCTTTTGGATGAAATGAAAGCCTTTCGAAATTGAAATATGTCGTTCCTACAAATATAACATTCAGGAAGAAAATGATAATGAACACCGTTTTTATAAGGGTTATCAGATGAGAAATTATAAAGTTTGTAAAGTGCATATATGTATATTAAGTTGAACGATTAACACGGCTCGGTGAAATGACTTCAATTCAAAGGATTTTGCAATGGAAAAATTAAATCTTGATCAGATTACTACATTGTATGACTAAATATCGAGGGAACTCCGACAGAGATAAAGATATCATATTACATTACAGATTGAAACTTTCCGAAGAACTTGATATATTTTGCGTTTTAGATGAAACTATTTTTAGAATTATTCATCGCCCTACCTGCTGGAAACATAACTTCCCTGTACCCGTCGAATTACGTATAAGATATTAATAAAACATTTAGATTTGAATTTCCAAAAAACGATATATGTAAATGTATTTGAGATTTTTAAAATAATTTATGATTACATCCTACGTGAATGTCCTGTTGTGGTCCATGACGTGTAGAATTGCTGGAGATCTCTTCCATTAGCTGAAGGATACTTATCAATGACACTTATACTAATGATACTTATTAATGAAACTTATGATACTTATTAATGATACTTATGATACTTATTAATGATACTTATATTAATGATACTTATATTAATGATACTTATATTAATCATACTTATGATACTTATTAAGGATACTTATGATACTTATTAATGATACTTATAAATGATACTTATTTCAATATTGACAATATATGAATCAATTCGAAATCAATTAGAACATTTTAGATCATTCAGGCAGAGTTGTTGAGATTAAATTCAGACCTTTTAGATTTCCATAATCAATTCAATGTAGGGAGCAGTGTGGAGCAGTTAAACTCGTTCCCCGTGACATGGATATTTGTTAAGTGTATCAATTACTACTTTCCAGCTCTGTCGCCTGAAAGAAGTTTTGTTTTGGCCCTTTATCATTTTGGCATCATTTATATTATTTTGCTATTTCGGAAACTTGTCATTTAATCCAAAATATTACCGATATTATAGGAGTTTAACATCTTGGCACCATCCTTCAAATGCTATTTTGAACGTAGATTTTATTTGGATATGCAACTGACACCGTACAGGAATTTGGAGCCGCGAACTCTCTGCAAAGTAAATGCACAAATTTTAATTCAACAAATAAAACTAGAGGGCGCTACTGAAATGAATTTGGCGGCTTATGAAAAGAACTTTAGCTTGAAGCTGATGAGGATTAAATATGCGAAACACGTGTCTGATGCATCATACATTAGTTTGAAATTTTCTTCAATGAATAGCAACATTCCGTCTTTTCCTGCTTATGACGTTTTTGTTTCACAGCAGATGCGGTACGCCAGGGTATGTTCTAAATATGAAGATTTCATCATTAGAGCCAGACAGCTTGCAAGTAAGCTACTTATTCAGGGTTATATTACACATATATATAATAAAAGCATATCAGATCACCCTATCCAGATTGATCAGTGACATTCTGGAATGTGATTGAATGGCCGTCATCATCACCAAAGAAGAAATACTTACCTGATATGTACACCAAAATGTACATCGAGACAACCACCGATTTTGGCAATTTCAATGGAGCACCATTGCCCAACGGATGTTGCCCACTCTCCCCGGGCACCTGGTCTCACTTTGGAATGCTGTTCATTCCGAGTTCTCTACCGTTCCATTGAGAATTCTCATTATTTTACCCTGCGTTCTCGACTTTGAGGCTGAATAACTGATAGGCACTTCTTTTATGTTTATTCAAGACGTTATAGAGTTGGGACACTTCCGTATCATTATTAATGGTACTTCAAATTTATTAAGTAGGGCGAAAAGATATATCTTTAAATAATTATTTGAATAATGTGATTAAATTGTCTAAGACTAAGGTTGCTTGCACAACATTAAGACTTACTCTATTTGTTACCAAATGATAACTGAAAATACCATTACTTGTACCAAAACTGTTCAATGAAACAAACAAAATATGGTTTGTAAATCGTCCGAAGGACTTTGCTAGCTGAAATTCTTTATGCAAACGTAACGGTTTATTTCTTATATAAGAAGAGGAAATTGTTATTATCCATTATCTTGAGCAAAGTATCAGAGATGTATCTTTTAATACACGAAAAAGTTCTTTTGAAATTGTCAATATTGATATATATGTTCTATAGTACCAATTTTATTGTACTAGACACGTGTTTCGGATATTGAATCCTCGTCAGTAGTACTTCAAGTCAAACAGTTTAAATAAAGCCAAAGTGAATTTTCCTGGCGCCATCTACAATACAGACTTTTAATTTCCTCTTGCCAAAACGAGGAAACTTTTGAAACTAGAAATAATTTGATTTTCGTTTTAATGTGAACATATACGTAACCAGTTTTCAGATTGCTCAAGATCATGGATAATAATAATCTCCTGTTATTTAGAAAAAAATGTACATACAATGTATTAATAGACCTCCTGTTCATGTAATTTCTTTCATAATGTTTTTCAATGTAGTTATCTCTGTCAACTTGTTGACGTGATAGTTTTACAGGTTGTCTCCCTTTTCTTGTCTCATGCGTGTATGTTCCCCTGAACAGTGCTACGTCATGCGAACAATAGAGATTATCACCAATGCTGAATAAATTACACTAATAGTCACTTTGCCGTGTGGAGCTCGTAAAAAATTTCCCACGAGGGGTTTGACAGTAAGTGTTTTTGAATATTTCCCCTGACATGTCACATGATCGCCATATAGCACTTTCTACATAGACATAATCTCAGACAGTCCATGTATCTTATATATTGTTTTCATTTTTCGCGCATGAACATCGACGGCGGGTGCGGCTAGCCAACAGGGGATGCTTACTCCTCCCGGGTACCTGGTCCCACCTCTAGCTTGCTAGGGGTACGTCGATGTTCAGTTTTGTGCTCTTTTGTGAGTGCTGTTGAGATTATCTTCTTTTACTAATATTGCCATCTCTTTGGATTAATTATGGAAATCTAAATGGTCTGAATTTTAAAAGTCATGCATGCATCTCAACAATTCTGTCTAAATGATCTACAATATTCTAATTCATTTCGAATTGATTTATATATTGCAATATTGAAATATATGTTCTTCTGTAAAATCAAAGTGCGGCATATACATGCGCTTTTTAACTAGTTCTGTCTTTATTTTCAAGAGACTATTATTATGAAAAAAGACAGCAGGTCGGGATTTGTTATTTATTTTAGCTGCAAAATATGAACTCTCTGAACGCAACGAAATTGTATAACGTCTGGCCTTGACGGTTAAGACTTAACCTTATATTACATATCACTTTGAAAATGATACCTGTAGGGATTTAGCTCGATTGTTTAACCCAAAACTGAAAGCTATGTTATGAGTCAGTAATATATTTAGATATCCCACCTTTTCAGACGAATTTTTAAAAGTACATTGAATGCTTTCCTCATAGTAATACGGAAGTAATTTCGATGACAAATATGGACATATGGACGTATCCCTGTATATAACACAAATTCGATAAATCAGAAACCGAAGGCATACAAAATCAGGATAAAACAGGAACCAAAGCAAACAAACAAAAACCTCCACCATATGAAAAGAAGCGAACTCCCGATATGGTAGTGAGACCAGGTACCAAGGAAGAGTAAGCATCTCCTGCTTGCATGCAACACCCGCCGCTTCAATTCGGTAGAACTGTTACATCCGGTTACTTCCATTTCGGAAGACATAGAGCACAATCTTTGGTTGGATGGTTCAAATGGTCAATGACAGAATAGCATCCACCATTCTGGAGAGTGGGACATCATAGTGTATGACGAGTTCCCAATATCGACCGTAGAACTTTCTCAGTAATGATGTTAGTCGGTCACAAACATATACGCCTTGCTCTCAGAACAAAATCCGTATATTTGGTACTTGCTCTGGCATAGCGTATCAACTGAGATATGAACACATCATAAGCAGGCAATGAAGGGATGTTGCTACTCAGAAAAGGAAAGTTTGTAATGCTGAAATTGAAGTCGTTACGTTTGTCATAGAGTGAGGTGCCTGGTGCAGAAAACCAATTTTTCTGCACCAGACACGTGTTTCGAATATAAATTCTCATCAGTGATGCTTCCAGCGGAGCCACCACTCATAAGTATAAATTTGCTAAACACACAAAAAGTACCAGATATAATGAAATTTGAGGTATCTGTATAAAATAGAAATTATATGTTTGTCAAATAGACGGACTGGAACAGCCATACTGTTGCATTGAAGTTGAAGTACATGTAGATGAAGTGGGTTAAAGACGAATCAATGTACCTCTGCTCAACCGTCGCATACCTAAATGACTGTGACTTTTTCATTTTGTAACGAATTCATGGGCACATCTGAAATTTGCCGCAGCTGTGAAAATGTTAGGATGGTCATCATATTAGGGGGGTTCGAGAATTATTTTTTTGCGTTTAGAGATATGTGCTTAACACAGATTGTTCATTTGATATCCTTCGTGTTTCTATCGTGCTGTGTTATTGTCTCCGTCTGTTTGTCCACATTCTCGTGACAAACTTGCTTTATACTTTCCAAGAGTTTGTATGCCTGTTGATTGCTATTTTTCTAAGCTGATTTTGGTCTTTGTGTTTGCCTCTCATCCACAGGGATTTATCACGCTAATACCGATTGCAGTATTTACTATATATATATGTGTTAAAGGGATCTAACTCGACGTTTAACGAAAAATCGACAAGTCATCTTTAAGTCTTCAGAAATAGGCTAATAAATGTCAAAACCTATTTTCTGTGGTATATTTCGATAGATTAATTCATACTGAATCTGTGGTAGATAATACTTAATAAGATTCAAATATACATGTCGTATCATTTTGATTGAAAATAAACTCCTTTAAAATAATTTTTTTTGCTTTCATCATTTAATCGTACCGTACGAGTAATCTTAATCTATTTATACCTAAGTAACCATGCCTATTTATATTCGACTATTTTTAGGTAAAGGATTTCCAGAATTTAACAAAAAAATTGATGCATAAAATGTTGGTTAAATGTTTTCGGAGTGTAATACATTTTCCGTTTGGATGATTTTAACCTGATCTAAATCCATTCAAATGTTAAATTGAAACATAATTTTCGGAATTTTTTTCGCAAGTAGAAATGTGTTGATTTGCACGTACGGCTTGTATGATAAGGGTATTCAGTCTTTTCATATTTATGGTGTATGAATGATGAAATATGAAGAAACCATAGAAATATCTTAGAAGTAGATTCGCAACCGTTCCAATGGAAATTCTAATGATTTTTCCTTGCCTTCTCGACTTTGAGACTGAATAACTGATAGGTACCACTTTAATGATTATTATTGAAATCCCAACAAAAACAACATCAAGAAATAGTGAATTAGCCTTGTATAATTTTTTTAAATGCCTGATAAATGATAGAAATTGTTGAAAGAAGGAAGTATTGTTATGTGATTGAAATTACCTGTAATTAATAATTTGAAAAGGGGTAGTTTAAGGTCATACCCTAAATTCCTCATTGCGGAGGGACATTTTTTCAAATTTGGAGTTTCATTTCGAATTGTGACAAGTTGCAATGGATTTATTTATATTGTTTCAGATACAGATTTTGAAATTTGTCAACCTCCGTCTTCTTCGGAGAATTTTAGAAATATGTAATTGTAAGTTAATTGTATCCAGACGGATACAATTTTATTTTCGAATTCCTAGATACCGTAAACGCAGAATCATTTGCGGTGTATTTACCTATGCTTCTTTCGCGGTCAGTTTCATATCGCGTAAGTTTGTCTCAATGAAACTGAATACCAAAACCCGACACTAACTGGCAAGGGTGGATCAGTGTATCATGCAGAATGGTTTACTTTTATAAAATAGTGCAAAAAGTACCAGCGAATGATTCTACTTATACAGTTGAGAATAACAGTCTTAATTTGTGTTTTGTAACGGACGTTAGCGCATTTCTTGTGATAAATACGCATGCTGTGTGTTGCATACACGTAACAAAACACAAATTATTATATTTATTCTATATATATGGACCACTATTGTCAGTTTCATTCTTGTTTCTTTTCCAGCTAAAAAGGTGACGTTAAAATTCAGGTCACAGCGGGTTCAGTTTGAGGTTAGAACAACCGTCGCAGAATGTTTCTGTAGAGCTTTTGCATTACGATATCACGAACGTTTACATTCCGGAATGCAACGTTTTTCTTTGAATGGTTTGATCTCAGGGACTTACATTGGGTGTGCATATATATGATATTGAGAAGATCTCCAGCTGGACAATTCTGCACTGACTACATCGGAGCACAATGAACATCATACAAAGTAACAAAAAAAATACAAACAAAGTGTCTAACTCTGCGACCAAGGAGCAGCCTTCCTGACAGAAATGTCTAAATGCGGTGCACTAAATATGCATGTTTCGATTAATCAATCCTCGTCAGTGGTACGTTAAGTCAAATTGATTTATAAGTTGAATATTAATTTCTTGTTTTGTTTCTGCTCTGTGTTTTTGCATTGGGTGTTTTGGAGTTTTGCTGTGGGTGCTGCAGATGTGTGTTGTCGGATATCCCCTCTTTTCTTGTCACCAAGAATGATTTCTTAATTCCAGCTGTTTAGTTTGTGAATTGAGAGATGCCTCAAATGTATCAATGGATATATCTAAAAATAGCGTAATAAAATGAAGAATGTAACCAAATAACTTTGGGGGATAAGCAAATAATAGGAGACAACAAGGTACACAACACATCCATTCCGATTGGTGTTACAAATAATAGGAGACAACAAGGCACACAACACATCCATTCTGATTGGTGTTACAAATAATAGGGGACAACAAGGCACACAACACATCCATTCTGATTGGTGTTACAAATAATAGGGGACAACAAGGCACACAACACATCCATTCTGATTGGTGTTACAAATAATAGGGGACAACAAGGCACACAACACATCCATTCTGATTGGTGTTACAAATAATAGGGGACAACAAGGCACACAACACATCCATTCCGATTGGTGTTACAAATAATAGGGGACAACAAGGCACACAACACAACCATTCCGATTGGTGTTACAAATAATAGGGGACAACAAGGTACACAACACATCCATTCTGATCGGTGTTACAAATAATAGGAGACAACAAGGCACACAACACATCCATTCTGATCGGTGTTACAAATAATAGGAGACAACAAGGCACACAACACATCCATTCCGATTTGTGTTACAAATTATAGGGGACAACAAGGCACACAACACATCCATTCCGATCATTGTTACAAATAATAGGGGACAAAAAGGCACGCAATACATCCATTCCGATTGGTGTTACAAATAATCAGACAACCCAAACATTTAACGCGTACAACAATACATAAATCAAGGAACACCAATGTGCACCATGTCCTGACCTATAAAGCCTGAATAACATTGTCCAAAGGAATAAAAAAGTAAAATTTCAGCAACATATGCCTTATAAATCTAAGACTTTAAATAAGTCATTTTAAAATAAGTAAGTTAGTTATATAGGTCAAGGTTACAAGGATGGCACTAGTATGTAAAGAATGTTAAAAAATGAAATATCATATCCCTGTGACTAATCAAACAAGAATAATGTTTAATTTTACATTAATAAAAAACTAGGTCGAACATAGGTCACGGTCAAAAGGTGAAAAACAATTTGTATATCGGCGGAAAGGTCTTAACGCAATATTCACAGCCATATTACTTACTAAACAAGCAATAAACCTCATCTTATATTTACAGAAAATTAGGTTAAACATATAGGTCAAGGTCACGAGGTAAAAAATAAAAATGGTATCTACAGAAAGACGCACAGTAAGACACAATGAATTAATGTGTGAAATGTTAAAACCCTATCACCAAACATTAATGAATTATATTTTATCTTTTATTTTCAGAAAACTAGTTCAAATATCTAGGTCAAGGTCACAAGGTAAAAAATGTTAGTATCGGTAGAAAAGTTTACGACAGAAGGGATACATGTGTGAAATATCAAAACCTGTAACTATCCATTCAAGAATAGTGTTCAAATTTATATTTTCAGAAAAATAGGTCAAATTATCTAGGTCAAGGTTACTTGGTCTAAACATTGGTATCTGAAAAAGGTCTTGTCAAAAGGATTGCAAGTGTGCACTATCAAAGCCCAATCAGTTATTATTTGAGTTTAACAAGTATAGAATTTCAGAAAATTAGGTCAAATATCTATGCCAAGGTAAAGAGATAAACACATATGAACATTAAAATAATAAATAGTTTTATTCAACATTGTATTCAAGTTATGATTTGGCGAAACAGCCAAATTAATTCTTAATCATCCTATGGTACTTAAAGATAGAAAATACGTTAATCTGAATGCATTTGAATGTATTTGTTTCAAACTAGGATGAATCATTTGGAGCGATGTCCTTTAGGAGAAATTAGGTGCTTACCCCTTCCTTCTATTCGGATAGGGGATTTTCTAAAAAGTTGTACCATAGATATATTAATCGTGTAATTACTCAGGTAGAAAATCATGTTGATTTATTCAATTATCTACCCGAATGAATCAACAAGGATCATTATCTTGTAAGTTATATTTCACGCACAATGCACAAGCTGAAGAAAGTACTTATTGCTCCAGGTAGTATAATCGCGATTTGATGTATACATCTAAGATTTAAAGCTATGAAAAAAATCATTTAGATCACAAATGATTTTAAAGATGTCTTACAAAAATAAAAAAGAACAATTTTGTGCCGATGTTATGACCCAGTGTTTCGGATAGTTAATCCTCATCAGTGATACTTCAAGCTAAAGTGATTTTCAGACAACGCCAAATTTATTTTAGAAGCGCCCTCTAGTTTGAGTTTTTGAATTTCGTGTATATACTTTGTAAAGGGTGCGCAGGTCCAACTTTCCCAAAGAATCGATTCAGGAGCATTGTTAGATAAAACTATAACCAAAAGAGTATTATGAGAGATGATGCTATGGTGTTATTAAAAGCTTCTTTAATTTCGATGATGTTCTAGAATAAATTGACTTGAAATAGCAAAATAGTCCTATAAGCTAGATTTCGAATCGATAAAGAGTTGGGGAGGGCGTTCAGCTGCTTCATAATTAAAAAGAAAATAAAGGTACATAATAAGAAGATTAAAGTTTTCAACTCGTTACCTCCTTAACAACATTTCAGACAAATCACAACGCACCAGACACGTATTCTTATCAAACTAAGGTGATTTTCAGACACGGTCAAACTTATTTTAAAAGCGCCCTCTAGTTTGATTTTTTTGATTTTTTATCCGCTTTGTAAAGAGTGCACCGCTTCGAATTTCCTGTCGGGTTGATTCAGGAGCATAGTATAATAAAGTCAGTTTCAATTATCTTATTTGTTTCAGCTTGATATATTTTGGCACAAAGGTAAATATCATAAATTAGTTATTCTATCTCCAACACAAATAATCGTTAAAAAGTGGACAGAATTAATAAATCTAAAGATTTTATTTATCTGGCTAAGAACTGTACAATACTAGCAAAAGGTATTAAACACACTGTCTTTAATATCATTCCTTTCAAAAAGAAACACTGAGAGACATATAAGATAAATACATCTTTACATCATAAGTAAAGTTAATATTCACATTGATATTACTTCTAGAAATTTTCATGATGGTGAATAAATGATAAGCGTTGTTGTAATTTTGCTACATCCGAACACGCCTTTTCTACAGCAAGACTCATTGGTAGTGGACCGCAACTGAACACTCCTATTTTCGATTCCTAGGAGAAGAAAAATGTAAATGATTAGAATAATAATAATCTAAAAAAAATTTATAGAACAGGACAATGTTTAATTCACATTAACTATATACTTCTAAATGTTAGAATATAGATAAATAAAAGACGTACTATTGACATGCGCCTCTGAGCACAAGAAAAAGTAAAAATACCAAATAAGGCAATGTCACAATTGTCACAGCAGAAGATATGTACTTTACCATAAATTCGAGAGTTAAGTGTACTATACATATGGTAAGTTTTCTAAAGAAATCATAAAAAGCACTCAAAGAGAGATAACTTTATCTGAATTGACTAAAGCATATCTCCAGACTTAGTTCATGTCGATAAGTCAATGTATGCAAGCTATAAGTATAAATTTACACAGATAAGGAGGGATCTCCAACCAGACTCGGTTGCAGAACCCACATCAAAGCACAATACATCTGCTGCGAAAACACAGAGCAGACAAAACACAGAGCAGACAAAACACAGAGCAGACAAGCACAAGTGACGCAAAAGAGACATATGACATAGAAACATGAAACACAAAAGGCAATACATAACCAACCAGACCAATGGGCAATCGGTGCTAATGTAGGACGGCCATCTGCCACTCAAGAAGCAAATGGTGTTGCTATCCGGATTACATGTGCACAACCCTCCCACTTTTAAACAACCCATAAGAACTTAACTCATCATAAAATAGGACGGAAAAAATGAAGAAAAGATCTTCATTAAACCTACATTTGAAAAACAACAACTAAATACACATGGCATGGTAAAAACACACAGTGTAAGGTACCGCTAATTAGGCAAAGACTTCATTGAGGGAATAATAAAAAAGAAACCATACCTCGCCGTCATAGAAAACGCCAAGTAAATTTATGACACTCTCATGATGCTTTAGCAATATGAAATCGCTTTGGTCCATTTACCTTTTATACTAGACATGAATGGTATATATCACACATTATAAAGGCGTTGTATTATCTTTTAGAGTCAAACATTTCTGAAGTTACATACCTTAGGGTACTCTCTCGACAAGGAATTAAAGAAGTCATAAAAGCGCGGTCTGCCAAAATGGGTGATCGACCTTAGTCCTGTAAGTAAGCTTTTTCCCGCCAATTTTTGGAAATGTCTTTCACATATATACTGTAATAAAAGAATCAGTTTTAAGATAGGACATTCTATCTTTATACAAAGAAATTTTATCATTGTTACTCTTTTAAAAAAGGTAGGGGGGGGGGGGTAAATAACTGGTTACCTACCAACATGGTTGTACGTAGATCGTACTGATGTTTGAACTGAGTCACAAAAATGTGAATGTCGACCAAATTATGTTTATCTTTCTTCTCCACTTCTCTTATTATATCTGTGAACCACTCAAATTGTTTCTGTGTCCGGGTTACCCATAAGAAATAAATCTGAAATACAAAAATAATATGATTTCATCATTTTTACATTCTCTGTCATTTATCCCTTCCATTTAAGTAAATTATCAGCTCTGTTTGCTTGTGTTTATAATGATATATTGTTAAATTGTTTCCTGGTCATAAAAATCTGTTGAAGGATAAGAAAATAAAAGGATTTACCTTTTTGCAGTTGAAGGAACCTTTAGAATTAGACACTTCATGGACAATGTCCTTTAGAATGGATGCAAAAGGTGTGACACCAATCCCTCCCCCTACCAACACGGAGACAGGATACTTGTACCAATCCTGGTGACCCTCGCCAAAGGGACCATCCAAAAACAACTGTGGAAGACAAACATGTTTAGGTGAGATACTATAGATGTTAAATTTGCGATTGAAATATCATCGTTCAAAGGTTGCTTTTTGAGCTTCAATATCGATATTTCCGATTAATACATATTTCTCATTTGTGATATGTCTTAGTTTACTTGTATATTGTCTTACTAGATAGTGTAAGAATTTTTACTGTGCTTTTGTTGTTGCGCGAAAGACAGTAGAAGCGCCTTTGACTTAAAGAGAAGAAATATTACACGTCATCAAATTCATAGCAAAAAAACTGTAAATCATCTCGTCAATTATTGTGAATTTGATTCAAATGACCTTCAAGTTTGCATTAAATTTTGAGATGATACTTCCTGTAACGTTAAATGAAAGCCTGGCCTGATCATTATGAGGAAAGTTACCTTTGGTTCAACAACTTTTGAATTAGCTGTATTAGCCTTGTCAAAAATTGATCTTAAATTCATGGTCCATGGCCCTACTGCTCTTATATGTAATGAGATGGTGTCCTCGTGTGGTGCCGATGTCAAGGTAAAGGGGTGGTACTCACTCCTGCTGAGAGCTGGACAAGCGATACGGACCCATTGGCCGGATATGTAATTGAAATCTAATGGTTTCTTGAACGTCAAGGAGAGAACATCTGAAATGACAAAAGTCAACATGAATTGATAAAACGAATAGAAGTCTTATATTCTATTTGATTAAATCGGTTTCTTAAAATTTCATGATAAATTTGAATTTTCATCAAGTGAATTCTTGCTTACCTGATGGCAAAATTTCGGTTTTGAGGACCTTCAATTCACGTTTCCGTCTCCTTAATGTAAGCGATTTGTCAAATATGAATACAAGGGCAGGTCCAAGGAAGAAATAATGAAAATATGGCGGCTGTACAAGTCGCCCGGCTCCGTGCAAGAACATGAAGATGTACAGTAGGATGTAAAACTTATGGGTAAAATTAAACATGTTATGAAGATGGCGTCTTGCGTACGGTAAAGCGAAGATAACCATGTATATAACAATGTACACCAGTATAATTCCCGTCATTCCTGTAATGGTGCCAAACGCCCAGTAGGAAAAGGTGGGTAGAACATCAGTACTGTAGAAAAAATGAGTAAACCAGTTTAAGTAATTTGAAGACTTGCTTTTTTTTAGATATATTGAAAAGAGAGAAAAACTTTGCACACTTAGGACAACTTATGAATATATATACATATAGAAAAACGTAGTTATCCGGACTACATGCGTCCATTCCTCTTACATATAAGGAGTAACAGAGATCTCAAAAGACGAACAATTGTTTTTGATATTTCAGAGCATAGAAATATTGAATGCCGTCAGTAATGAAATATTATACAGATTTACTTACAATCGTTTGTATTCCCTAAAATAGCAACTGACATCTGCTGGTGGCTGTGTACAAATGTGGTAGAAGTTAAACCCGTGTCCCACACAATGCACAACTGAAAGAGATCATACATTTTGAAATTAATACGAATTGATTAATTAATGTATGTGCAAACAATAAAAATCATTTCCGCATTTACTTGTTAACGAACGAAGGCTAATTTTATCATCATTTTTTTTACATATGCATGTTTACCTGTGAACAAAATGGCAATGGATGCAATGTATTTATGGAAGAGATGAGCAGAGTCAAATGGTATAAATCTGTGAAAGATAGATTCTCTGAGGTGAGTTATGATGTTCCTACACATGGTTACCATGAGGCTCGTGTAGGTAAACATCATAACACTGGCAGCTCCACGTGTTATAGACACACCCCATCCCGCTATGCGCCTTAGTCCACCATGCTCACGTTCGTTCGTATAGTCTGAAATTGAAGCAACGATAATGTAAAAGTTGTCTGTGTGTTTTCAAACGTTTGTAAGCTATAATATTCACCAAAAGTACAAATTGATAATTGTTAAACATCTGTCGATAGACGTTTCTCATAAATCTTAAATTGAGAATGCAATTCATATGTTACTATCACGGCCGACATATTAGGAGTCTTTGTTTCTACAAAATATTACAAAACTTCATGGAATTGGCTTTACAATGTAAAAATCATTAAATAAACATACATTGCGCTCTTTCTATGAATATCCCTGCCGTCACAAGCGTATAAAGGATCAACCAAAAGATGTCAAGTCTGCGGGTCTCAAAGAAGCTTCTAACAGAATAAAGACGTTGCCAGAATTTAGAAGGGTAGATTGGTTTGTCCTCTGTCCTAATGCTGACATTGCTCTTTGGTCTCGGAGGCGGAGTTTCTGTCGGTGAACCACGTGACCTGATCAAGAAAATTCAAAAACTCTCTAATAAAATACTTTTTAAGCAATGCTACGGAAAAAATATTCCTGCAGTTATTCAAATGCACATGTACCAACTTAAACAAAAGATATCAAAATTCGTTCGAAATTGTCATTGGATATTACCTTTGTTGAATCCTACTTCTACTTTTTGTATAGATGACTGCAGCACTAGGCGTCCTCTGTCTGGATGCTGGCGTCGATCGAGGAATATCCGCTCTTGGGGCAAGAAATGTACCCTCTCTGTCAATGTTTATAGTTTGTTCTTCTTTATCCGACTTTATACCTACGACGAAAGGCATGGTTTTACGTGAGGTACATTGAAAGAAGATGAGAATGCTCAAAGTCCGCGTTCAAGCTTCTGAACACTGAATTAGATTCATTTTTATATAGAAAGAAAGCTCAAATGTAATTATCTGACGAATTGATTTCCAGTACTATAAGTATGATACATATATTTTTCAAAGTTCTACAGTTAATAACAAAGATTTTAAGATAAACAAGATCAAACTACACACGAGAATAAAAATGAAATTAACAGACAACGTAGGCCGACATAAAAACAAACAAATGCAAAGCCACATATAGAATCACAACAAAGGCATAAACTATTTTGTTTTAAATGCTCACCTTCTAAGGGTAGAGTGGCTTGATCAAGAACTGGGGAGTAGTCTTTATGAAGAAAAATATCTTTGAATGTCTTTAAGTCCATCCCCTTTTTGCCTTTCAGACCTGCACTATCATAGATGGTATCTATCATTTCTGACCTCTCCTTCTCTGTTAACGAATTACTGTTGTCTGACAAATCCATTAATGACCTGAGTAATTGTACAAATAAACATCAAAGAAGTACGTGTCAGTTAGTCAGATTAAAAGTCGAGAAGACGAGGCAAAATCATTAGAATTTCAACTGGAACGGTTGCGAACCTCGGAATGAATACCATTCCGAAGTGAGGCCGTGTGCCCAGGGAAATTCAGCGTCTCCTGATTGCATGCAACACCCGTCGAATTGATACAAAATATACTTCATCATTCATTTATATTTTTGACAAATGAGTAATAAAAGTCATTGCTGATCATCTTTATTACTTTGTCTGCTCAGAACTTACATGATCATTGACGAGAAGTCTTTCTTTGTGAGGTGACCTTTGTTTCCATTGTCATACATGTTAAAGATGAGAGAGGCTTTCTTATTAGCATCACCTGTAAGCAAATATGTATCTATTGTGAAAGAAAACAATTATATAATGTAGCAATGTTGCTTTCTGGTAATATGTACTGGGTAGGCACTAATAGTGGCAATCTTGTATCAGCTTATTCTAAATTTTGACATCAGTATCTTTAAGGACGGTCTTTTATACAGAGAGGGCAATCGTGCACGTCTAGATTTTGATTTAAGCTGGTACAGGAATTTCGGTCATGTAGCTGAGTGAAGCACAAGGACATAAGGCAAATGTTTGACCTCTTTGGTACGTTTTTGTTGAAAATTGCTCTCTTCATATATGCCATGCTCCTTTTTCATTGTCATATATTTTGATTATCTATGTCATGTCGCGCTTGTGGATAAAAGAACAAAATCAGAGAGGAAAACATATTCTGTTTGCAAATGGTGTAAATTACCTTCTGACATCAAAAAGAAAAAATCCATGAATTCTTGGAACCCAATGAAGCCATTACCATCTTTGTCGACCAGTTTGAACATGTGATCAATGAAAGCTGAATCTGCCTTCAATCCAAGGACGTCAGCAAATTCATATCGAGTCAGACTCATCTTCTGCATGGTAAGTTGTTCTTCTGGAACAAAAGGCTTCAAGCCTCTGTCGAATACCTAAAAATATATGAGATATCTTCACTTATGTTTCAATCAAAACGATGCATTGAAATGAGTTATATTGGATAGCACATATTAAATATTGCGTATACCTGCTATCTTGTTAAGTGTTAGAAATAATATTCTATTTCACTGAATGTTTAAAGCCAAGATAAAATGACATCATAAGTTGATTTAGATACCTTAAAACCACATAAGATGCAAAAAAAGATAAACAAAAGCAAGAATTCTGATGAAATTTGTCAGGCCAAAAAATCAAGAACTGTAATTGAGAAGAAACTTTTGTTTTATAAGTTTCTATTTCTTTTATATGTAAATTTTGAAAAATTATATGCTTTATATCATTTTCTTCTTAGACAACAAACATCGAAATTGTACCTTAGCTGTGAATATACGAAAAAAGTCCGCCAACTCTTTGTCTCTCATGGCTTTTGTTTTTGCAGCTTTGAATATGGACTTATCCGTTTCGTTTTCGAGTGTTGTGTATTTTATGTTCAACTGTTTTAGGAAAATCATGAACGCGTCCTCAAAAATAAGTCTCTCATCATTAGAATCGAAACGTAAAACCTGAAATTGATAAAGGTATTCATAGATAAAAGCCTGTTACATTTTATTGTAGTGTAGCGTTGATCAGTCAGTTCGAAAAATGGCTGAGGAATGGGTAAGTCATTCTTTTTCTAATACACAGTAGGAAATAGAACTCAATCACGCTTTATAAAAAAGTTCCGTATAATGGAAACATATTTTAAAAATTATCTTCTATGCATCGTACCATTATACGTATAACCCTCATTATCAGTGTCGGGTGATATTTGAAATACTCACCAAGTCTATATAACCCTCTACCCTTATGCTCATCAATTTTCGTTTCTTCCCGGCAGCACTTAGCAATATGTTAACTACGTTCTCTTCTACCAAGTCTATTATCCTCAGGGTTTGACCAAGGAGGTCCTTTGCCAGTATTTGATTTTTCGATCGTTCTAAGATAAGCATTATACGTCTCATTCCTTCTCTGTATCCCATCCATTCTTTAGCTAGAAAATGAAACAAAATGAATCAATACTTCTCCCTGAAATATCACCATCGTACTTCCTATATAGATGAAACCACAGACAATGCATGTATTATTAATATATTGTTTTCATTTTCGTGCATGAACATCGTCGGTGGGTGCGGCTAGCCAACAGGGGATGCTTGCTCCTCCCGGGCACCTGGTTCTACCTCTAGCTTGCTAGGGGGTCCGTCGATGCTCAATTTTTTGCTCTGTTGTGAGTGATGTTTGGATTATCGTCAGGATATGCTTTGACTCATTTGAATGAACACGAATTCTTTGGTAGATAGTACAAGTATTCATACTTATAAATGACTTGTCAGGTACATTATTAACAGAGGACCTCGATTATTTTGTTTGCCAAATAAAATTCAGTGCTTTAGTTACCGTTTAGCTCAATCTCATTTTCATAAACCTGATTTCTTTCAGATAACTTCAAGTTTAAGAACAGTACCTTCGAACTCCTCGTCCACAGATTTAACTTTGATTGACCTTGGTGTTACTGTACTTTTTGAAATTTTATTCATCTTTCGTCGAGCTTTGGACATGGACCTCCTTCGCATTTTCGCCATACAGACCATCATCAGGTAAGTTCCTGTTGAGATGTCGAGTGATATCTATGATATAAAATCTAATAAAATGTGTGTTCATAAATATAAAATCTAATAAAATGTGTTGTGAGTTGCTGTTCCTTGACCCTTTTGTGTCTCTTTCTGAGCATGTCTGCTCTATGTTTTTGTGTTTGATGTTTCTATCATGTGTATTGGTGTTCCTTGTCCCTTTTGTGTCTCTTTCTGTGCGTTTCTGCTCTGTGTTTTTGCATTGAGTGTTTTGGGGTTTTGCTGTGGTTACTGCAGCCTAGTGTTGTTGGAGATCCCATTCTTTATTTCAAGTATTATTACTGCAACGTCGACCTGTTTGAGTCCACGATGGTGGCGAATTCGAGCAGAATTGGAACTTTCTAATGGAGTATACCTGATTGCGGCAATATCTTACAAAAATTACAACATAGCTTGGTTAAACGTCTTCATATTCATAATAATACGGAAGTGTTCCAAATCTATACCTTCCTGGAGAAAATTTCAAACCAATTCTTTATCCACCAGACATGTGTTTCGGATATTGAATCTTCATCAGTGATGCTTCCAGCCAAAGTGATTTTCAGAAACTACCAAGATTCATTTCAGAGGCTCCCTCTGGTTTTTTTATTTGAATTAAAAATTGTCCATTTACTTTACAGTGATTACGCGGCTCTAAATTTTCTGTAGGGTCGATTCAGTGGTACAGTATTTCCAAATAAAATCTATGTTCAAAATATTATTGAAGAGATGGTGCTGAGATGTTTTCGATGCTATTTTGGATGAAATGACTATAATCCGGAAGTATTCCAACTCTATACCTTCCCGAAGAAAGGTCATTTATCATAAGCATCATTTAAAAACAGATCAATTAGCATTAAAATTTCGGTATTTAACCCTCGTCAATGATCTTCAATCCAACAATGAAATATGGTCAAAATCTTTGAAAATTATGGCCAAAATATCATTCGAGTGGCGAGTTCTAGGTGCAATAGTTGCTAACAGGCTTTTTATGAAGAGATAGAAGGGGTATACGAATGACTCAAAGGAGGGTCGTAAAAATTGTGCCTTAAAGGAATGGTTCTAACGAGAGCCAAGCAACTATCCGCCAAATAGCAGTAAAAGATTTGTATTTCGGTCTGATGTATTCGAGCTAATAAGTTGTAAGACACAATTATCAAACCTGGTATACAAAGAGCGATGGAGGTGAACGTTGTTATATATGGCCCTGCGCTCCCAGTGAAGTAGTCATAGTGCCTTAAGCCTGTACAGTTTTCGGTGACCAAAGTGCCATTATTAAGCTGGTATGTATCCGCGGCTATCTGCAAGGGCTGTGGACAAGGATCCGAAGCTGTATATGAAATAAAAACTCAGATTTTACAATAAACTTCGTCATATGTATTAATTACTAATTTGAATATTCGGAAATATTTGGTAAACACAAACAGGAGAGTAGTAGCCCTATTTCAAAAGTTTCAAATTTGGCATCCTTGCGTTGGATTGATTGATTGATTGATTGATTGATTGATTGATTGATTGATTGATTGATTGATTGATTGATTGATTGATTGATTGATTGATTGATTGATTGATTGATTGATGGTACCTTACCATTATTATGAATAAAGATGTCATCGGGTAAATCGTTGGGATCGATGTTTGTGACGTTTGTTATGATATCCTTCAACGTCACTTGTCTGATGTACTCAATCTCGCTATTGTTAAACTGACGAAAACTGGAAGCGATTAAAGAAAAATATGTCACTCAAAAGAGTGTTGTCATAGAAACCCAATTCAGAATAAAAATAACAAATAAGATAATAAGAAATAAAAGAGGTACTTTTTTATCTATGAAGCTTTGTTGTTAAGAGTAAAGATTTACTTTGTAGGTTATCAGTATTATTACCGTGAATCCGTATTTTCGAACCAAAATCGGTCACCATGTCTCAGTCTCATAAACTGATCCAATAGGATTCTCTGAAACAGAGGTCCAGGTCCGTTCAGCGTCGTCTCTAAAAGTCCTCCTGTGAACAAGTCTATGTCATCTATAGATTCATTCCTGTTATCATAAAGCGCTTTCAGGTTTGCTATTGCCTGTAATAAGTGCATACATAATTTCATTATTCTATACATGTATATTGATATGATAAATTAGTATAAGTCTGTTTCATGTATCTGATTTGACTTCCAGCTCTGATTATTTGTAACCATTTCTTCAGAATAAGAATATTGAGTTTCGATCATTCTATTAAGAGGCAAATAGCAAAATGTATATTCTACCCAAAAGCAATCAACAAACTTCATATATGCTACTGCGGTATACCGTTGAAGATGACTCGGTGTTGCATGGAGTCACATCGTATGTATACAATACTACGCATCATACAAGAAAAGGCGAATACTACGGTATCACGTAGTCTAATTGTTTTATCTTTTGTGAGGCTACGCCAATCAACTTCAGAATCATAATGTATTGGATTCTCTTACCCCGTTCTGAATGTCTGTATCACTGTTGATTTCATTCCAGTCTATTAATTTTGGTAATTTATAGGCTTCCCTTACTGTGTTGTAATCTGACACACCGTGTTCACGTGCTCGCTGTATGTTCAGAGCCGCCAAGTCCCGTCGAGAAAAATCCAGTGACCCAAAAACATGTTCTTGGAAAAAGAGAGTAGACGGATAGAAACAAAACCATCAATTCCATTGAAGAATTTTATTCAAGATATTGTGTACATATGATATGCTTGCACTCAAAGGGAACGATTCTTATTGCTATTATCTCCTTGTTTTGATTTCGTTTGTCACAGAGGCTTCCGATACACGGACTCTCATAGAAAATTGGAAACCATAAAGCAAGTCCATATGCTGATCATAGTAGCAAGTTCTTTATAAAGAAATATATAGGGCAAAATTATTTGTATAGGCTTCAAAAATAAATAAAATGTGACATTCAGTCTCGCGTTGTTGAAGTAACGTTATCATCTAGGACGTTTGACGAAGTTGCAGTGCGAATGACTTTTGACGAAAAGGACCTGTTCAAACAGCAAAAAAGACAAGAGTTTAAGAAGAATATGTCCAACTTCATGACTTTTAAAGTGATGGCAGTATACCAACGTTTACAACTGTTCTAATCACTTCAGCTGCACATACCTCTAAGATCAGCCACCAGGATGGGGTCCTCCCGTTCTGACAGTGTAGATGACATTCCTCTTATCAAATCGTCCATCATTGGCTCTACCGTCTCCTATAAAGATAACCTTTGGTTACCATCTTCGTTTCATGTGAAACATAAAAAAAATGAAACGGAATTTGGAAGAACGAACGAATGATTCGATATTTTCTTGATCCTTTGACTAGTCCCTAAATGTATTGGAAAGGGAAACGCTATACACATCAGAAGCTCCACATTTCCTGTCCATCCGTCGTAAAGTTACACATCCTTCTATGCTAATGATAAAAACTTTACGCACCTGTCCATTGAAGTATGTGTTACAGAGCCTGAGTGCATTGACTGTCCTTGTTATGTCACCTACACTTGATGTCAGCATCCTCCAATCACAGGTCCCTCCAGAACTTGCACCTCTTTAATAGATTTTTTTTTAAAATCTACAGTTCAATCATTGAAACCTATTGTTTTTACAACGTTATGCAATTTTGACTCTCGTATATAATTAGGTTTTTCATCATTTCTCTGTTTCTGAACATTTTCATAAGCATGTTTCATATTTTCAGGTTTAACCGATCTAATATGCTAGTATGTACCTTAACCATACGCCAGGGGGAACAAGAGTGTGTCCAAATCTCATGGCGGCAGTCTGAAATTCCTGAGCGATTCCCGGGTGTACTTCTGCGTCGTACCCATTGAAAAGATAGATGCTTTCAGAATCTGGAACCAAATATAAGAACTCTTCAATCTTCATGTGATTGTCACAGGTAGAAAATGTGGCTAGAGTCTATGTGATTCTGTGGTTAGTGGGGTGGTTAGTGGAGCGTTTTCTGTTGTTTGAAACAGAACTGACATTCACAGAGATTTGAAATAAGCCCAAAAGAGCAGAGGACGATAGAATAAGAATAGACATTTTTAAGAACTGTCGGCAGAAGAGTGATTACCAAACACTTCATGCTAATGCAACCCTCATATGAGCATTAGACTTATGGATGTAGAAAAATGGTACCCTCTAATATACACTCATAATGACTTTTCGTTGTTTCTGCATGGACCAATACATTTTAAAGGAAAATTTTATAAAGCCCACTTTCTGATAGCATACCTGAGTCATTTCTGTAATAGGGTGGAATATTGAATAAATTGCCACTTTCGTCTATACTCAGAAATCTTGGTAACCAGTCATACATCGAAATTTTCTGCAGAATAAATGAGATAACGATTATATTAATCATGACTGGATAAACGATATCATGCACATTCAGATTTTATAGAACCCGTCGTGCTCTTGTACATGGAACCAAACGATAATATTTAGGACAATACAAGAGAAATCGGGGAACAACCATCATGACAAACAAGACACAAACGACAAAATATTTGTGTCGATGGGTTACATTATCAAGGTGTAGCTCAAAGTACGATTATAGTGTCGTATCGTTATTTCTTGCTGTCGATTAAAGTTATGACGAAATGAGAATACTAATATTACAATTGCCATATCCGAACGAATGAAAATCTAGATTTATATACCAGTATTGAAATCCAAGATTAATATAAAAACAATAAGCTACATAAAGTACATTCAAGTGAATGATCTTTATTAATTTGATGATAGATTTAGAACTTCTACCTGATGATGGGCAATAACTCTTTTTCTTGCATTGTTAAACAATAATTCGTCATCCCAATTTGGATTCTGATTGGCAAGTTCTGCGGCTACGTGATTATGCCATCGGAACCAAATTACAGCGAATGTCAGTTGAAAAGGGTTTTCAAAACCCCGGATGTTACCAATTCCTGAAAATATGCGATATATCTGAAATTGCATTCGATTGGTAAATAAAGACAACTTAAAATTCAGAACAATAAATATGATATATTCTCAAAGCAAGTGTAGAGAGGGTTTTGCAACGACTTTTTGTACATGTATGCGGTCCTGTGCATAAACATCTATTTTCATTTTCGAAGTAAAAGAAAAAAATATTACATACATATTTAACATAGAGGTTGATATTTATGTCGCATTGAGGTCAAACCAGTTAGAAGTCAGACATTACAACCGAAAGTAAAAGTACTCACTGAAAAATCTGGTATTCGACTTGAGGTAATGATCCCTGGGAGGGGGTGGGTTTGCAAACGGAAGTCTAAAGTCGTTTGGCGCCGGAAACTGTTCTTGAAGTGGCTTACTGCTATTGTCTGCTAGCAGTCGTCCGCCTCGGAATTCCCGGATAGCATCCGTCCATGCTTTTCCAGGTCCGTAAAATAGAGTTCCGTCCAAATATGCGGAAATCTCATTTATCTGAAAGTCATTGTAATTTGATAACAACTTGGGTTATTTATTTATTTATTTATTTATTTATTTATTTATTTATTTATTTATTTATTTATTTATTTATTTATTTATAAACAATGAATTATAAGAAAATTCTTTTCATTAGTGTTAACCTGCTGTCGCGGATTATTAGGGGAATATCCCGTCCGGGAATCGTATCGTGATCGCAAGAATGGTATTGCTACGTTTCCTAAATCGTTCACATCGAAACGTGGATGGCCTTTTGGAACCGGAATGTTTTCATATTCAAACGGACATCCGGGTCTTTGGACATCTAGCACCTCTTCAACCAACTGCTGACCTGTAACATAAAAATGATTCAATTGTCATTGCTAACAATACAAAATTTCGCTGAGGTTGATTGTGTAAAAAGTATTTTGTCATAAAAAGTATTTACATGAAGGAACATGTGATGGAAATATGTTTGAAAGAAAGGAAAAAAATCACCTTGCTTTTAGAAGAATTTGGGTTGAGAAAATGTATGCATATTCATTGGGTATAAGGGGAAGATGTATGTAACTTAAGAAATTTCTTCCTGAATATTTTTTTCTTCGCATTGCTTTGAAAGATTTAGTAATTAGATCTACCATAGTAAACAAGCATTGCATTCCGTCCACGAGCAGACCCTAACCCCGCTTGTCCGCTATGGGCTGCCGTACTTATGTCCAGTGGGTTTGGTCGACCACGTCCAGCTGGTTCAAACACTCCGTCAGAATAGGCCGGTGGACTCCGACGTATCAACTGACCGTCTATATGATATAAAAAATTGATATGCTTTTTGAATTAACTTTATACGGTCAATTGAGATTAAGGTGATTTTGTGCAATAATAGTAAATATAAGAACAAAAAAAGAGTTCCGGTGAATTCTAATTGTTCCATTGGAAAACAATTGATTTTTAAAAAGTAAAAACCTTCAATTTGCAGGTGTTCTTATTTGAAAGGTATATTTGAATAAATATCTTGTATGAACCAGTTTTGTCTGTTGTGGTGTCACCTTTAAAAATAATATTCTAAGAAAATAAAAACAAGAAGAACCAAGAAGGAGCATAAAGGAAGGTGATAAATTCTCTAAGTACAAGTATCAATCATTTCTTCTCAGTTCGATGAATATACTTTTGCTGTATCGAGACATGAAGCATGGAATACAAGTAAGATGTAATTTCAAGACCGAGCTTTACAAAAAAAAATTATAGAGAAGCACATTGAAAAATGAAAATATTAAATGTAGATATCACCACTTCATTTTCTTCCTATCTGAGATGCTAGATAATGTATACCGACAGGGGATGCTTACTCTTCTCGGGCGCCTGTTCTTACTCCAAGTATATGGGTATACTACTACTACTGCTTACATGTTTACCGACAGGGGATGCTTACTCCTCTCGGGCGCCTGTTCTTACTTCAAGTATATGGGTTTACTACTACTACTGCTTACATGGCAGAATGTTTCGGTTCTTGTGTTGTTGTTTTTTCTCTCTCTCCCCCCCCCCCTTCTTTTTGTCCGATTTTGTATGCTTTTAGAGCAGAAATTTTCTGATATTACTGTTGTATGACCTTATCCATATCATGCAATATGCGCTTTGTATCTACATGTATATACATTTCACAAAAAAGAAAAGAATAGTTAAACTGAGATTTTACCTATAGCTCCCCAGTCAGGGTGCACCAAATTATTGAACCATCCGTCATATGTGTTAGGTTCTGTGTCATGAAGATCGGTGGTACAAATTACTGAAAATAAAATGAATTGATATATTTTAGTTTCTATGGTAACCGTAAGGGGCCGTGTAAAAAATGAAATTATTTCGTTCTTTGAAATAATATTTTGTTCCCCGAAATAATATTTTGTTCCCTCGAAATAATATTTCGTTGGAACGAAATGATATTTCGTGAGAACGAAATAATATTTCGAGGGAACGAAATATTATTTCGGGGGAACAGAATAATATTTTGAGGGAACGAAATATTATTTCGTGGAAATGAAATATCATTTCGATATGTGCGCATGCGCAGAGGCATGAATTATTTCGTTCCCATGAAATAACTATTTCTTTCCCTCGAAATATTATTTCGTTCCCACGAAATAAGTATTTCGTTCCCTTGAAATAATATTTCTTTCCCACGAAATATTATTACGTTCTCACGAAATGATATTTCGTTCTCACGAAATAATATTTTGTTAGCACGAAATAATATTTCGTTCCCATGAAATATTATTTCCCACGAAATATTATTTCCCACGAAATATTTTTTCGTTCCCACGAAATAATTTTTTTATTTTTTATTCTTCAAACGGCCACTGTAAGTTTCATTCTAATTCGAGGACAAACGCATAGAGCAGAAATGACTTAATTCTAGTCGTTTATCCGCTCCTTCTACGTATTATTACACATGAGAATCATTCCTATAAAACCTCTCTATGAATCTATACTGATGATTTACCTATAAACCTTTTCTTTTTCAATATTTAAAAAAAAACCGAAAAAATGCCAATTTTCAATTAATGTGTTAATCAACAATATTTTATTCATTCATTCATTCATTCAATCTGTAATTCCTCTTCCTAATAGATACAATACATTACATAAAGACATTTATACAAATAAGCATTCCGTTAAAGAATGAAGAAAATGAGGGAGAGAAAAAAAAAAGAAGCAAAATATCTACATCATTGCTGTATTAGCATTGCTTATAAAGCAGTCCAGTGATAATTTATGATAGGTTTATAATAGTTCATTCAGTATTTCTAATTCATGGAAATATCCAAAAGAGCAATGAAAAATTCATATAATACACAAAATCATAATTTGATTCTAATGCTAAACTAAAATTATTTCCAAACAGGTGCATACAGTATAATGTTAATTTTATGTTACTCGAATTGAAGTATTTGTAACAGCAGAATAAAGAGTGCAAATTTCATACTTAGAAATATTTTGAATAGATAGTTCTTCAGTACATCAGACCTAAAGTTTAATACATTTTATTTTGGAAAATGAATATGAACTTTATTTTAATCCTCTAACTTTCATTGACATAATATGATATAGACTCAGATTGATAATTTTACGAAATTCTTATTTCGTTTAAATCTCAATAGATAATGATTTTAACTTTTAATTTTGACCTACTTTACATTCATACATGGAACATAATTATTGAGTTTGCCATGATTAATACGATAATTGCAGGTTGTAATTTCAGTCTCGTTGGGGGTTAAACTTGACCTTGAAAGAGAGATACATTCCTGCCAAAACCCGTCACGTGCACGTAATCCATGCGATAAAAATATTGAATTGATATCAAGAGAATTTAAGATTATACTTGTTTTGATTTAAGGAGGTGTTATAATTATTGTTTGTAGCCTGTAAATTACAGAGACTTTTTAGGTAATCTAACACCACGTCACTTTTAATGACCTTATCCTTAAAATTACGACTAATTAACGCATTCAATCCCTTTGTGAACTGAACGTATTGCTTCTGCTTGATTGTCTGTTTGAGGAATCGAGGATACTTACTATAAAAACAAAAACAAAGACAAACAAACAAAAAATAAAAACATAGAACAAATTCATATTATAACTTATGTAATTTTTAGAACTTCATGAAAAAGGCCATTTTGTCCCAGAGTAACCGAATAACTTCCTCTTTTTATTTTCTTTTCAAGCATGATTTATTTTAGAGTCGAAAGTGGTAGTTTGTTGTCTCATTCCATAAGATGCTCATTTGTTATAGAATAGAATTCGATAGTCATCTTTACATTTTGGATATTTTTATTTTCAATTCAAAATTTTTATATGATATATACATTATAGATCTACTTACACTATGCAGTTATATATACATTGTTACAGAACATATCTTCTTACTCTATACAATTTCAAAACTCTGAATTCTTAATAAAACGATTTTTAAAAATTGAAATTCTTGCCCAAAAAATCAATGTTCCACTAATTTTAAAGTTATTTATTTCACTTTTGTAAAAATTCGCATATTAACTTAAGTCATAGATTCCTCGGAATTATATATACGTTTTTCTGTGAGAATTTAGAATGTATTGTAAGGAAATAATTTTCTAAATCGCATCGCATGGTTGATACTTGATAAATGAATTCAAAACTATAATTGAAATGTGATCTGGCCTACAGATCTTGAAACCGCCTGAATGATATCTTGTGAACTGGATGCATGAAACTAAACCTCTCTTTATTTGGACAGATTTTTCTTTTTTTTTTTGGGGGGGGGGGGGGGTCCCGACAGAAGTAGAAACTGTATGCTCCAGACTACTATGGGAATTCCAAATAAAGTTTCGGTTAAAGTAAAAATACTTCAGGATAGTCCTAAACATTTTGATAAATAAATCATTTGTCAAAGAACTTCCCGCGAGATTTTTTTTTTTTTGAAAACAAAAGCTTTACAACTTTCCCTTGTTTTGAATATTGAATGAGATGCAAAGTACAACTTCAATAAATAGTTGAGATTAAACAAATATCTTTTTAAATTTATAATCTCTACTAAAATCTTGATCAGAATTTTAAAAAATACACAAGAGAATAGACAGAATGCTATTTGAAATATCCATGCAATAAATAAACCTTTAAAAGAAGAAATGAAGAAGTTAAAATTGTGTAGTTCTTACCGTTTTTGAGGAATAAAATGTCAAATATCACAAAACATAAAATCATGGTGCTTCTGCAAGTAGCATATATAGTTGAATAGCCGAGAAGTACATCTTTAACTAAAACACTTTATCACGTGACTTAAAGTTAGCTGTTAATTGGCTGGTGAATTTTACGGCGTTACTTTGTGGTGAAAAAATAAGTATGTAGGTATATCTCTTCGAAATTTGCACAATCTGAGACTTCTGGAAGCTTTGAAATTTTCAGAAATCAGAACCAACCCTAAAAATTCTTGAGCCAGAAATTTAGTGGTAAGGGCGAGCATTTAATTTTTATAATATTATTATTTGAATTTTGAAAAATATGGTGCGGGAAATCCAAAGAACATTTAATTAACTTGGTATGGCCTAAAGGGCTTTTGGCTGCGTCGATGTCCTATGAGGACGGGTACTGTCAAGGAAGAAGAAGAAGAAATGATACATGAATTGCATCACTGTTTTATTTATTCGCTAGAAAGCACTCATATTGCGCTCGGATTGCTTTTTCGCATATACAACCACGGGTGCACGATACATACTGCAACGTATCTCTCCAAATAATATCAAAGAAAAGACAATAAGTGTACGTTTCATACAGCAACAGTGTAAGTGAGTGAGTGAGTGAGTCAGTCTGTGAATGAGTCAGTGAGTAAATAAGTCAGTCAGTCAGTGAGGACAATATTACTGAGCAGTAGATCTCAGTGCGACATACAGTATCAAGGACTTTTTTGCTCAATAATGTGGATCGTGCGTTGTTAAGCAGGATTAGATGTAACGCTCAACTTGCTCTTCACGTACCGTACACACACGTTTAACAAAAACATAGACTTCATATTGTTTTTCTTAATCAGATCGGGAACAAGCTATCCTGTGACTTTTAATGTTCTGCTACACGTATTTATTAATTTATAAAGTCAATTACCCCAAATAGCATGCGTCAATCAACAACATGCAATAGCTTGTACATAGTTTTTGAACTCTTCCTCTTCGTGTATTAGGATCGATTACAATGTATCACTAGAGTCATGTCAACGCCATCCTTTGACATCAATTTGAATTTCTCAAACGAAAATCTGTAGGCAGTTCAGCTGCTCTTATAGACATATATCTATTACCTAACATCTATATCAAGGTTAAAATATATCTTTCTATTTATCTTTTTAAATGACAAACGTCATAATCCTTAAACCCAACAAAAAGAGAAATGTGTCATTTATCCTTGATACAACAAAGTAAACGATATCAAATATTGGTGTTTGTTTCTATAACATCACGAAGTGACTGTGCATGTGGCATGACGTGCAATTTATGTTGTCAAGAACCAAAAGGATCCGTCTGTGGAATCGGACACAACACCACTATAAACATACTAGGTGACAAAACAAATTTTTTTTTCGCAAGATGACTGTTTTAAAGATGTCAATATTTTCCAATTATAGCACAGTTTCAAAATCTAAATTACCTTTGCACACTATTTATCCCACTTTATACAGAATCCACCATTTATGAAGCTGATTTTTTTTTCCTTTCCAAATGTTTTGCAATAGCAAAATATATGAAAAACAAAAAATAAAATGAAATAAAATAAACGATTTTATGAAAAAATCTCAAAAACTATATATATACTTCTTCTCTATATTTCTTCTCTGGTATTCTATATACCATTATTTTGCAAAGGACGTAAATTGCAAAGGACGTAAATTGCAAAGGACGTAAAAGAGCGTAAATTGCGTCACGTGAACGCCATCTAAAATATAGACTGTCAGCAATTCCACCCTTGCCGTATAAATTGTAATACTGTAATATAATGTAATTTTAAGGAGTCGTGAAACGCCAATTTTCTGCAACATAAACGGAGATTTTGGTCCTCGACAAAATAAAAACAGTTATTAGGTTCGTTACTGACCGTCCACAGATATTTGTCGGGTTGATCAAGCCCATCCCAGGTAACACAAAACATTTTCGAATGGTTTCAAACAGGTTCTGTTAAAACATTTCTGGAAAAACGTTCGAAGAACATTTTTAAAACACTGTGCAGTTGTATAGAATATAAACAACATTTAAGAGCGCTGAACAAAATGAAATGTTTCCAAAACTGTTTCATTGATATTTCTGGAACCATACAAAATCACGTTTCTATAACATTTACTGAAATATTTTTGACATGTTTTTAAAACATGCTTGTGTTAACTGGGATGGAAGGCGAGGCGAATGGGATCGGCTTCGATTCGCCGTCTATGGACTTGATCAAACCGAAAAATCAGTAACAAACCTAATAACTAATAGTACATGTATATGAAAATATGAATAATTCTTCTCTCTTTTCTTTTCAAAATGCAGGAGGTTAGCATCCCTATACCACCTCTCCAAAAATTTAAAGCCACATTTTTCATTAGATTTCGCTTATGATTGGACATTACAGGGAATGAGGTAGCGCTCACTCTTAACAACATAGATACGAGGGGTACCATGATGATAAATTATTTTCTTTATCTTAAATCATGACAAATATGGAAAAAAAAACCATATCCCTATCAAGAAGTAAGAAATCCTTAATTGAAAAATCATCTAATCAAGGGCATACAAAACCAGGATAAAACCAGAACCAAGGCAAAGGAACAGAAATAAAAAAATCTACCATATGGAGAGAAGTGAACTTCCTGAATTTAAGTAGTATAGCGCATGCATTAAGTTGATTTGATTTTGTATTGTATATATATTTTCTCAATAAGTTGATGGTGAGAAACAAAATAAACTTGTAAACTTGCGAAGGAGTGAAATCAGGTGCCCAGGAAGATTGATCATCTCCTGCTTGCATGCAACACCCGCGACTTTAATTCGGTATAAAGGCCACAATCGGTAACTCCCAGAAAGGAAGACAAACGTATAAATTAGTATGCCATGACAAAAAGGTCTACGTCAGAATATCATTTCGTTTTGGCTTAAAAAGAAAAAAAGGGATCTCCAACAAGACTCAGTGGCAGCACCCACATCAAAATACCAAAGCACCTCGAGTGAAAACACAGAGTAGACATACACAGCAAAAGACGCGAGAGGACAATGAGCACTAAATCAAAACACCAAACACAAAAGACTTTGCATAAACCAACTAGACCTAATAGTATGGACAACCGGTGCTGAGTTAGGACGGCTATCTGCCACAATCGTAGCAAATGGTGTAGTTATCCGGATTACGTTCACGAACCGTCCCACTTTTTCCGGTTAAACAAAGGTATAGAAGAACGCACAATTGTTGTGTATAATACAAGTAACCTCCTCACTGTAAGATGACCACACAGACAAAACATCTTAACACAAAGGCTCAAGTAAAACACGTATGAATATGTAAATGGATATAATTAAAGCATAAAAAAAAGTCCGTGCGCATTTTATTTACGAAACGAACGAAAGGTAAAGGGAGAGTCATAGAGTGATTGATAAACTGAAATATTTCTCATATTTCTCTTTCAGGTTTGTGAGTACGAGAGATTGTAAGAACATGAGAGAGAGAGAGAGAGAGAGAGAGAGAGAGAGAGAGAGAGAGAGAGAGAGAACTATAATTTGATCTAAAATTAGCATAAAATTAGCATCTGTTACCACCAAAATTCTGGCGCCATGACATGTCATGGATTTTCATGATTTTCTGCATATTTGGTATATATCATGTCCTAATTGCAAAAATTAAGGTTTCCGGTCAATGTGAGTTCCGGTTGCCATGGCAACGAGATCAGTCTCTGTGAAGTAACCTACTTTTAGATACTTCGTTGCCATGGATACCATGGTAGCAGATATTTAATTTTCGTACCTTTTGAGCATTGTTACCTCCTTTCTTGCAAAATGCATTCAGTTTTATGATAGATATTACCAAAATAAGTAAAATTCAAGTCAAAAATGAAGGTAAACTTGTGGGTCATTTTCAAACCTAAGAGATGGTTACCATGGCAACGACACCCTTTTTCTACATATGAAAGAAAATTTTCATCTTAGCACTCCATATTGAACTTCCAAACCAAATATCGCTAGAAGCTATGACATGCCATGCCAACGTGTCGTTGATTTTTTTGGTTCTTACAGAGAATAGATAACCATTTGACCTAATATGAATCAAGGCAAAGCCTTTTTGTGCGAGTGGAGAGAAAACAGATATCATTATATAAAATAAATATCTTTCTTTCTTATTTTGACTATGATGGTTTATCTTATCTTACAAAACTTTCTATTTGATGATTGCCAGAAAAGGTAGTATAAGGCGAGTGGAAACACGGAAGCATTTGTAAAATTGATCTAGACCAGCAGATGAACATTTTAAGGGGGGGGGGTTAAAAAATATGGTTCTTTAAAAATATGGTTCTTTATACATGTAATTCATTTTTATTTTGTAAGAATAATGTTTAGGCAAGCTGAAAATAAATTACTTAAGAACAAAAGAAAAAAAATAACATATTCCGACTTCTGACAGTACGAAACCACCCGAGACGAGAAAAGCAATCTGAGCGAAACGTCTCGTTTAAAACCGGAAATGTCGGATTTCCCGTGGTTACGCCGCCTTGTTGATGCTTTATCGTTACCTGATTTACGAAAAATATTTTCAATAAATTCAACTTATAAACAAAAATTGAGTATAACATATACGTCTACTTGGAGTCGAAAAAAAATTTAAATGGCAATACCCAGCATCTGCGGCAGCAACTCTGTCTGCGAGGGGACGAAAGTTTTTGAAAGCATAGTAGTACATTCTCATTCTTTGATTCAGCATATTTTCTCAATAAGATATGAGTATACGCGTTACCATAAGGGCGAGCTTCGCTCGCAAAGGCCCTTTGGGCCTTTGCAGCGAGCTCCGCTCGCTATTAAGTTCAATCTCTTTTTTTTTTTGGAATTTGTCAAGGACAAGAAGGGTATTCAACAATGGTATACAAATAATTAAACAAAGCAAATATAGATTGTAGATTCCTATATTCAATTCTAACAACACAAGCATGTATAAAGCAACTATAGCTTTAAATCGATTCATTCGTGTATGAAATAGGTAATGTTATAATTATTCAGGAAAATGCTTCGTTTGTGGCATAAAATAATTGTAAACAAGAAAACTATTGATGCAAAGCATCAATTCGCTAGAAGAATTCAGATACAAAAAATACCTGTAATTACTCGTAAGTAAATAGAATACCAATGTGGAATAAGTATGTTAACCCCCCTCTCCCATCCGCTCCTAATATGTCTCTGTCTCTTCCTGAATTATTCATTGGTTGCCCCCCAAAACATTCACATTCAAAGCTATTTAACACTAAAATGTATTGCATTAGATGGCAACGTTTAAACTAAACAAACGAATATTGAAAAATTGGCGCGAACTCGAGATTGATGCTCGTTTCAGTCAATGAAGAATCCCGATATGGTCCCCCACTTTTACTGTACTCTATATAGGAAGGCGTCGGGTCGTTTCGCCCTTTTTCCCCTTCGCCCCCGGGTCGTTTCGCCCCTTTTCCCCTTCGCCCCGGGTCGATTCGCCCCTCAAGGTGGGTCGTTTCGCCCCTCAAGGTGGGTCGTTTCGCCCCTCAAATGCGAGTCGTTTCGCCCCTCAAGGAAAAGCCGGGGGTCATCTCAGAATTGTTCATTCGGATTACCTTTTATTTTCCACATGTGGCATGATAAAGCCAAAGATATTCCGCGAGACCGTGGGCAGAAGTGCAAAACTATCAATATAAATCGCCCGTTAATAAGAATAACGTCGGGGAAAGTGACAGAAAGCTAATGATAGTCCGGTATATCCGGTAAAATAGTGGAAACATAAGATGGATCACGATATGAAAATCGAATCATGCAAGAAAACGTTGGACAGGTTTTTTCAAGGATTATACAAAATCCGCCTAAAAAGAATTAGTTTTGGTGAAATGTATCAATACAGAAAACAATTGAAAAAGAATTAAGCAAAGAATACAAACTGTGTTTGTGAAACAATAATGCCCCATCGGTGTCTTTGTCAGTACATTAAAACCATTTTCTGTTAAGTAGTTAAAAGTCAATTTTGATAACAGCTAATGATAAGATTTTCGAAAGTAGGTCAAAAATCAAGGTCACAGGGTCAAACGTTTTGGTATAAATAGAGAGGTCTTGTTGGAAGGAATACCCATGTGAAATTTGAATACCCCATCACTCACCATTTAAAAGTTATACCAAATGTAAAGTTTTTCAAATGTAGATCAAAGGTCAAGGTCACAAGGTAAAAAGGAAAGGTCTTGCAACACAAATGAAATATGAAAGCTCTGTCACCTAAACGTTTAAACGTTATGCCTAATTGTAACTTTTGCCAAAGACAGACAAACAGACGAACAGGCCAAAAACTATTTGCATAAAAATGAAGTCCTTCAAACATATCAGGTATAGGTTTCATAATTGTGAATTTGAATCAACGACGACATGGAAGCTTTATTCTAACGACTACATATTTGATATATATATCTGAGTAATGTCTTCAAAACATGCAAGGAATTCCATCTTGTTCTATTTATAATGCTTGATAGAAAAATACTAATATATCGACTGATATCAATGCTCCACGCGGAAGAAAAGTGTTTCATATTCTCAGAAAAAAATAAAATTTCCTCAAAAACCTTACGTGGTTTATATTTTTTTGAACGGGGTAAATTTCGATACTTCAATTTTGCTTGGTTGAAGAATACATCCCTAATCTGTGAACTCTGCACATTACACAAAAACAAAATGACAGTTTTTCCAAGAGCGCCTACCGAAATTGATATTTTTTTAACAGGGCCATTTGCTTGTTAATATGTGCTACTATAAGTAAAAGATAGTTTACTTGAATAGACGTAATAAAAGAAATATATGAATCACTAATTTGGAAAGTAACGTTTTTTTTTCTGGTTGTGTGGACAACAATACTTTGACTACACTTCTACGTCATCATATTGAGAAAAATAAAAAGGTGGGATTGAGAATCATCACATCAAATATATGACAAAAGCGACAAAAGAGACTTACAAACAAGAACTGATAAGCAATTCAAAAAGCAATAGGATGATACGAAATATCCTTAAATAACAGCTTCAAAATAACTTCCAATTTCAAAAGAGCAATCATTATACAAGAAAAATATACATGTTATATGACAATGCTGTAGAAATGAAGCTACAAATCATTTGATTGTCAATAGACTCAAACATCCTAGAAACATCCAGGTAAAATGCACCGTGATGTCATTAGAAATTTTCATGGTGGTGAACAAATGTTGCATGTTGCTGAAGTCTTGCCACATCCGAACACGCTCTTTCTACAGCAAGACTCATGGGTAATGGGCCGCAACTGAACACTCCTATTTTGGACTCCTGGTATAAAGATGAAGTTTAAAATTATCACATGCAACTAATTTATCTATAAGAAATCTATTGATAACTTAACAAACTTCATGTACATCGTTTATTCTTTAACGAATATGTTAATTCATTTTTAATATCTTAAAGTTTAAACAATATGATCAAATGAATTGAATTAAAAAAAAAAAACTAAGACTACCATACCTTTGAATGTTCTCTTGTCAGGGAATTGAAGAAATCATAAAATCGAGGTCTGCCAAAGTGAGTTATCGATCTTAAGCCTGTGAGTAAACTTTTTCCCGCCAACTTCTGAAAGTGTCTTTCACAGATATACTGCAAAATATTATTAAACATTAAAAATGTCATGGTTGCTTCAGAAAAGATTTGAAGTTTTGGAAAAATAGTCGATACAATGAAATGGAATGGTCCTAAAAAATTAGATAATTTGTTAATTTCATCATTTCACAATTTTTCGTCTTTTTGTGCTTTTTGTGCTTACCAGCATGGTTGTACGTAGATCGTACTGATGTTTAAACTGAGTCACAAAAATGTGAATATCGACCAAATTATGTTTGTCTTTCTTCTCCACTTCTCGAATGATGTCTGTAAACCACTCAAATTGTTTCTGTGTACGAGTCACCCACAAGAAGTAGATCTGTAACACAGAAATATAACACATCAATTGAATTTCCCTACGATATGTACTATTATATAGATGTTTGAATGGTTTACTGAAAGAATGACCAAATGTTTTAAAGTAATACAAATAAGTAAAAAAGTATTATTCTTTTTATGGTCCCGTAATCGAATATTCGAGGGCAGATAGTCTTTTGCCTCTTCCTTTGTCTGTTTATCTGTTTGACTGTTTGTCCGCAAAAAAATTAAACGTAGCCATAAGTTCTGAATGGTAAGTGATAGGGCTTTCATGTCATGTATGTACACTCCTTGTTACTAGACCTTATAAGGAATACCAGAATCTTGATCTAATGGTATTGACCTTGAAATTAAACCTACGTTTGAAAAACTTTAATCTTGACCACTACTTACGAATGTTAGGTCATAGTGTTCACTTGTGTATTCCTCGTGTCAATACCTATTTATTCGTACAAAAATAGACTTTTTGACCATGACCTCGGAGTATAATCTTTTATTTACGTTATAGCCGTTTTAATGGCAAAAATGCAAACGGGGACATTCGTCATCGACATAAGATTATAGTCACCAACATGATACAGAAATTAAAATACCTTTTTGCACGTAAGTGCGCTCTTGAACTGGGACATTTTATAGACAATGTCCTTCAGAATGGATGCAAAAGGTGTGACACCAATCCCTCCCCCTACCAACACGGATACAGGGTACTTGTACCAATCCTGGTGACCCTCGCCAAAGGGACCATCCAAAAACAACTAAAAAGAAAACATTTGTATTAATAGGCTTTTGCATAATTTTAGTATTCACACTTATGATGATGTGGAATTATTCCATTTCTTTACCTTCTTAATGAAAACCAATTTTGATGCACTAGACACGTGTTTCGGATTGTAAACTCACCCTCATCAGTGTAACTTTCTAATGCCGAGGTTATTTTCAAACACAGCAAAATATATTTTCGTAGCGCCCCCTAATTATTTCTAAAGATGTAACATGCATGCTGAACTACAATTGATATATTCCTTGTAGATTTGGAATATATAGTTTCACAAGTTTAATCTGCATGGCTATTTTGATATATTTGCAGGCGCCTGCTCTCACTTGAAAATACTGTTTATTACGAGGTTTGCAACTTCTCCAATGGAAATTCTAATGCTTTTGCCTTGCTTTTTCTCGACTTTGAGGCTGACTGGCTAATTGGTACTTCTTTGATGTTTCCTTAAGATGTACCGATATCACCTAGTATGATTTGATTAGGGCTTAGATGGAGATATGCAAATGAACCATCAGCAGCAATGTTGAATTATTTAAATATCATCGCCCACAAATTCTGCATCTAAACGATAAAGATAACTTTGATACAAGTAAAGTTGACATCTATTTCAAATGAGTTTAGTCCGTAATTTTATCTTCTTTTCTCCATGAAACAGTGTGGGTATCTAAGGCAAAGAACTTAAAACATCAAATCTACACGCTTGGAAAATTTACTAGTAATCTAGAAAATGAGCAGGTAAAAGACATCTTAATTTTTAGATAGAGAATTACCTTTGGCTCAACAAATTTGGTATCATCTGAATTGGCCCTATCAAAGATATTTCTAAGATTCGTTGTCCACGGGCCTACAGCCCTTATGTGTAAAGAGATGGTATCCTCATGTGGTGCCGAGGTCAAGGTAAAGGGATGGTACTCACTCCTGCTGAGATCTGGACAGGCGATACGGACCCACTGGCCGGATATGTAATTGAAATCTAATGGTTTTTTGAAGGTCAATGACAGAACATCTGAAATGAGAAAGACCATTTTGAATGCTGATTCTGACATTTAATATTATATGAAGAATAGAAAATTCGTTTTGAGACATATATGTGAACTTTTTAATCATTTAGCATAAAGTCATTTAGCATACCTGATGGCAAGATTTCGGCTTTGAGCACCTTGGTTTCACGTTTCCGCCTCCTCAATGTAATCATTTTATCAAAAATGAATAACAGTGCAGGTCCAAGAAAGAAATAGTGGAAAAATGGTGGTTGTACAAGTCGTCCTGCTCCGTGCAAGAATGTGAAAATATACAGCAGAATGTAAAACTTGTGGGTGAAATTAAACACGTTATGAAGATGACGTCTTCCGTATGGTAAGGCGAAGATAACCATGGCTATAACGATAAAAACCAGTATGATCCCCGTCATGCCTGTGATTGTCCCAAACGCCCAGTAGGTAAAGGTGGGTAATACATGGGTTCTGTGGAAAGGAAATCACAATAATATTAAAGTACTAATGATAACTTCCAGACCGATCGGTAACTGGAAAATAGAGAGAGTTGTGCGCACATAGTCTGAATAACTACATCATTTGCTTCCAAAAGTGGCAGTTGGTCGTCCTAAGTCGATATCGATTGCTCATTGGTCTCATAGATTTATGTGTAATCTTTTGCGTTTAATATTTTGATGTTTTCTTTGTTTGTTCTTCATTGTCCCGTTGGCGAATCTTTTTTTTTTTCTCTAATTTTGCATTGGATGATACAGTCAAGTCCCATGGATATGCCTTACTTTCTGTATGCAGTGATGCAAAAGTATTATCAACAGTATAAATCTGGTATACTCACGATCGTTTGTACTCCCTAAAATAGCAACTGACATCGCCTGGAGGCTGTGTGCAAATGTGGTAGAAGTTAAAACCATGTCCCACACAATGTACAACTGGAAAGGAAAGCTACCTTTATGTCAAAAAAGCTATGCACAGGATTGTACAGGCATGTACACAACTTTAAAGATATATGATGCAAATCAAAGTAAGCATTGCTTACCTGTGAACAGAATGGCAATAGAGGCAATGTATGTATGGAAGAGATGGGCGGAGTCGAATGGTATAAACCTGTGACAGAATGATTCTCTTAGGTGAGTTATGATGTTCCTACTCATGGTTACCATGAGGCTCGTGTAGGTAAACATCATCACGCTGGCAGCTCCACGTGTTATAGATACACCCAATCCGGTTATACGCCTAAGTCCACCATGCTCACGCTCATTCGTATAGTCTGAAATTTTACGTTTGTGGAAGAATATAATTTGTTTTTCGTCATCGGAAGTGAAAAAATTTCTCAACCCTCACAAAACTACTAGAAAATAATTTCATGTGATACTTTTCTCTTATTTCACTCACACATTTCTTATCACCTCAAGGAAATGTGATACAGAAATCCTATTACTAGTATTTATCTCTATGATTAGCTACATGTATTTGGAAGTATACAACATACACTGTGCTCTTTCGACGAATATACCAGCTGTTACAAGGGTGTACAATGTCAACCAGAAGATTTCCAGTCTGTGCGTCTCAAAGAAACTTCTGACAGAAAAGAGACGTTGCCAAAATTGAGAAGGGTAGATTGGTTTATCCTCTGTTCTGATGCTGATGTTGCTCTTCTTTCTTGGAGGCGGAGTTTCTGTTGGGGACTCGCGTGACCTTAGATAGAATCAAACACACATTTATAAAATAATTTTGTTATGAAATAAACGAAAATGTAGAAAAATGAATGATATTAACGTAAAGGTGGGAACGTGAATATTAAGGGAATTATAGCACTCGAACTGAGCAACAATGAGTCTGCATTAAATACGAGGGTTGTCCCAGAAAAAAACGTCGACATTGCTCACAATTCCTTAATTTAGCGTTAAATCAAAATAAGATTTTCCCAGATGTAAATTTAATTATATGGGAAGCATAAAATGTTAATGGTGTTGAAATCTGCCGTTAATATTAAAATAAATTAAATTATTAGAAGAGCGGTTGGACCTTACCGGAGCAGTCCGAAATTTTCATGCACTAAAAAGAATCGATATTAAAACCTGTTGAGAACTTATCAATACACGTATAAATAGTAATTGAAGTATAATCAACAGAACGTACTGATCTTAGCGGATACATACATACCATATTTTCGTCAATGACGTAGTAAAAATTTAATTATGAAGCAATTTATGAAGCAATCCCTCATCAATCGTTCAAAAGACGACGACGTCAACTTTATTAGTGGAGCAGAAAATGGTACGAAGATATTGAATTGATGATGAATTGACCCCTTTTTGACAAAGTAAGAGATGAAAACATCAGAAAAGTATGGAAATGGTTGCAGAGTATTAGTATATGTACAAGAGATTTTCCGACGAATCGACAGACAAAAGTAAACAACGACATAAAAAGAGGGGCGATATTCAGACAGTAAATTTTGCCAGAAACGTCATTGATGTAGACCGGTATCGAACAGTAAAAGAAATAGTAGAGAGGGTCTATATAAGTAAATTTATTGTGCAGAAAATCCTGTATCTCGTTTCTGCTAAATGAGTGCCAAGTCTATTATCAATATTTGAGATGAATTTATGAGTTGCTACCTTTAGTCATACTCTTAACCACAGTCGCCGGTGGACGTCACCCTGAGTCTTTATTTCTTCTATAAAAATTTTACTATGAAAGATAAATTATTGATTTTCATGTACAGAAGCCGATTTGTATGTCAAATTTATCAATGCAAAGTTTATAAAAATGCAGCCCTTTACAACTTTCTTATTGCTGATGTCTACGATTTTCTGGGACAACCCTCGTAATACTTGAAAATTTGAGAACACACCTCTGTTGAATCTTGTCTCTACTTTTTGTGTAGATAATGGCAGCACTAGGTCTTCTTTGTCTGAACGCCGGTGTGTCTCGAGAAGAAACTCTTTCAGTGTGAAATGTGACCTCTCTATCTATACAAATTGGATCTTCTTCCACATCGGGCATAATTCCTGAGAAAGAACCAAAGTATCATAAATTCGCAGGTATATTAAATGATCAAAGCTATTAAGCAAATGTGTCCATACTGTTCGTGTTATATTCTTGCTAGCATAAGTCGGTATTACAAAAGAATAAATAACAAATGATATATACATCAGTAAAAGACACGATTAAGTTTAGCATAGTTTGTATTATAAAACGGTAAACCTTCTAAAGGAAGCGTGGCTTGATCGAGAACTTGGACATAGTCTTTGTTGAGGAAAATATCTTTGAACGTCCTTAAGTCCATGTCCTTTTTACCCTTTAACCCTACACTTCCATATATGGTATCTATCATTTCTGACCGTTCCTTCTCTGTCAACGAATTACTTGAATCCGACAAATCCATTAATGACCTACACGATGAAAATAATGTATAATCGTTCAAGTTCAAAATATAGAGGAAAAAGTTGAAGAATAAAATTCCAATTATATATATTACACAAAATACAATTTTTGTGCCTACTCCCTCTGATAACTTCATTTGTTCGAACAACAAATTTCCCTGAACTGAAATTTTCTGAATTTTCAGAACTGCCCCATCACCCATTTGGAGATGATTGTTTTCCCGATATTAATTACTCTGTGTCTGGCATTCAAGTTTGTTGTTATATGTCAACATTGTATTTTCCTATAGCAGTTTTTCCATGCAGAAGGCTGCACCGTCTGTTTGGCCATCCAAAGTCGGCACCGGTTGCCCATTGGTCTCGTTGGCTCATGTGTGGTCTTTTGTGTTTGATGTTTCTATGGTGTAAATCTTTCTGTGCGCGTCTGCTCTGTGTTTTTGAATGGGGTGTTTTAGAGGAATTGCTGTGGGTGCCACAACCGAGTGTTGTTGGAGATCCCCTCCTTTGTCGTTGTGTAGTAACTGGAAATTAACAATGCTGCAACCGAATGTTGGTGGAGATCCCCTCCTTTGTCGTTATGTAGTAACTTGAAATTAACAATGCTGCAACCGAGTGTTCTTGGAGATCCCCTCCTTTGTCGTAATGTAGTAACTGGAAATTAACAATGCTGCAACCGAGTGTTGGTGGAGATCCCCTCCTTTGTCGTTATGTAGTAACTGGAAATTAACAATGCTGCAACCGAGTGTTCTTGGAGATCCCCTCCTTTGTCGTAATGTAGTAAAACTGGAAATTAACAATGCTGCAACCTAGCGTTGTTGGAGATCCCCTCCTTTGTCGTAATGTAGAAAAACTGGAAATTAACAATGCTGCAACCGAGTGTTGTTGGAGATCCCTTTCTTTCTTCCATACATTATGATACATATAATTCCATTAGCCAATGGTGGTAATATGATTTTGAAGATACTTCAGAACTTACATGATCATCGAAGAAAAGTCTTTCTTCGTCAAATAGCCTTTGTTTCCATTGTCATACATGTTAAAGATTAGAGAGGCTTTCTTGTCAGCATCACCTGTAAAGTAAACCTGTGTATGCACTTTTTTTATTTTAAGGCATAAAATCTGTCAAAACATAACGACTTATGCAATGCAGACATGCATGTAAAAAACAAAGACAATGACTCTTTACATAAGTATCTAACAGGAAACGAAGTGACTGCTTAGATTACCGAATGAAGAAATGACAAATGTAAACACGTCATATACAATTTCAATGAATTTGTAATGGGGCACAAACAGACCTGTTAAACGGAAAATTACCTTCTGACATCAGAAAGAAGAAATCCATGAATTCTTGGAATCCTATGAAGCCATTACCATCTTTGTCGACAAGTTTGAACATGTGATCAATGAAAGCCGAGTCCGCCTTCAGTCCGAGGATATCGGCAAATTCGTACCGAGTCAGACTCATTTTCTGTAACATGAGCTGTTCTTGGCGAACAAAAGGCTTTAAACCACCATCGAAGACCTAACAATGGACATAAAAAAATTACTACAAAAACAGCTTTAGAGGGAATTTGTGCAAATAATCACAATGCTTGAAGTATAAGAATCTATATCAATGTTTCAAATTGTCATAAAACTTCAACATCAAGTCTTGTTTCAACTTGACCTGTGTTTGTATAGGTGATTTGCACTCTTCGTGCTCATGTAGTAAGTAATCACAGCAGAACCATCGCTTTATTCGGTAAAATGAGTTTGAAAGTTGCAATTCTTCATTTTGTTGTATTTATGGTATATATATTTATAATTTAGCCTTGTACCTTAGCTGTGAAGATGCGGAAAAATTCCGATAGCTCTTTGTCTCTCATGGCTTTTGTTTTTGCAACTTTGAATATGGAATTTTCTGTTTCGTTGTCAAATTTCGTGTATTGTGTTTTCTGCTGTTTTAGGAAAATCATAAAAGCGTCCTCGAAAATAAGTCTATCATCCTCGGAATCAAAGCGAACAACCTAAAATAAAATCATATATTTTTTAACTTATAAAAGCTGCTTTATAAATCATCTTAGATCAGGACTTCAAATTTTTGAAAAAGGAGATATCAATAGACTTTGATAAAAACAATGTAGCATAAGGACTTGCAAAAGTTTCAATGTTTAAAGAAAATGTAATGGAAGAAAAACAGCAATTGTTGATGTTAAAGATTTAGGCCAACTTTCATTGGGACACTCACCAGGTCAATGTATCCTTCTACTCTAATGCATATTAATTCTCTTCTTTGTCCTCCAGCAAGTAGAATTTCTACTGAGTTCTCTTTAACCAAATCAACTATCCTCAGGGTTTGACCAAGTAGGTCTTTTACAAGAATTCGATTTTTAGATTGCTCTAATTTAATCATAATGCATCTTAGTCCTTCTTTGAAACCAATCCACTCTTTAGCTAAAAAAGTGAAGAAGAAATATGAGTTGTATTTATCAAATGAAAAGACATTCCTTTTAAGATTTCTGCATTTGCAAACTGTTTTTGTTCTTTTGTTGTAAAATGCCTACCTTCGAATTCATCATTTGCTGATTTCACTGTGACAGTTCTTGGTGATACCGTGCCTTTTGACATTTTATTCATCTTCCTTCTAGCACCAGACATGGATTTTTGTCGCAATCTCGCCATAAATACCATAACAAAGTAGGTGCCTATAAAGAAACACACACACAAAAAAAATCGAAACTGATCAACCATACCTATTGAAAGAATGAATTTGTATCTACAGTTACGATGGAATTATATATATATATTCATATTATATGTTCTGTCGCATTGATATCAACTGATATCAATATCAATTCATTTGTTTCAGAAGTGAGACAAACCTGGTATGGAAAGCGCGATGGAAGTAAACGTAGTTATATATGGTAATGCACTTCCAGTGAAGTAGTCATAGTGTCTAAGAACCGTACAATTCTCTGTGACCAATGTCCCGTTGTTTAGTTGGTATGTGTCAGCGGCTATCTGCAAGGGCTGAGGGCAAGGGTCTGTAACTGTGTATGATAAAGATGTACAAAATCCATCATGAATTCATCTTAAATTTGTAAAATAAACGCTTGATATTGCATGTTCTAAAATTCAGATGTTAACATTATCATAACTGAAACAAACCAAAACTTAATCAATTCATTCCGTTTGATCAATATGAATCTCTATAAAAGTACTTTAATAAAATGATTCATGGCATTTCCATCCATCTTGAAATCACTTTTTTTATTTCATATTGTCAATAGATTCATTCCTAAGTCTCAAACTTACCGTTATTATGAATAAAGACGTCATCGGGTAAATCGCTGGGATCGATGTCTGTGACGTTTGTTATGATATCCTTCAACGTTACTTGTCTTATGTACTCTATGTCGCTGTCATTAAACTGGCGAAATCTATAAAATGATCAAATTGGAAATAGGAATTAAGTGCATTCCAGAAAAAATCGTTCAGACAATTGGAAAAACCCGAAAGGTATAATAGAAACTGAAAATTATCATTTAATTTCGATGTTCATTTATTTTATATTTGACCCGAAAGCTTGTCCGATAGTATCTATTTTTGAAGAATTACCTCGAATCTGTGTTTTCAAACCAAAATCTGTCACCATGCCTCAATCTCATAAACTGATCAAGCAGGATTCTCTGAAACAGCGGACCAGGTCCGTTTAAAGTAGTCTCTAGCAGCCCACCTGTGAATAAGTCTATGTCGTCTATGGATTCATTTCTGTTGTCATAGAGCGCCCTCAGTTTTGCTATTGCCTATAATCATTTCAATATATCATAATTGTAAATATTGATAAGAATAATTTGATCATGTGCCAAACGTCTTCAAGTTCAATAGTATCATTTAAGAACAGATGAATTTACAGCATGGACCAGACATGCATGTTTCGGGTACTTACCCTCGTCAGTGATCCTCAAACTAAACAATGTAATATGGCCAAGAAGTGTGAAAATTATTATGTCCAAAAAATTCCGGAAAACGTAGCAGGATGGGTGGGATATGATGCTACAGGACCCACGTTTTAGAAATTTCAATAAATTTTGATTACAGAAATTTGCGAATTGCGAATTTGAAGAGACAGAAGATCAACATGTATAATGTTACTCCTTACTCCTTTTACTCGTACGACATTTACATATCACAGCTCAACCAGTTCGCTAGAGCATGTACTGATATTTTGGATTTTCACAGTAGAAATTTACAGATTACCAAAAAACGTTTAGGTCAAGGTTTCCACTTTCATAAACTAGTTAAGACTTTCTGGAAATTTTACAAAAATTACAGTCAACTTCTTTTAAAATTCGAATATATACATGCAACAGAGCACATTACTATGGGTATTACACAACCTGTCTTTTATGGTGATATGATAAACAAAATAAAAAGGATCAAAGGTAGGCAGCATAACCATGTGTCAGAATCATCAAACGCCTTTTATACCGTGGATATGATCCTAATGTCACCAGACGGACACTAGGCTTGGTACTTGACCAATTTACAGTCTTGTAAAGCGCATCCTTGAGACTTGGACTCTGACTGACTGTGACGACGGGACTCCATGACGGGCCCTGTCCAAACCTCTTTAGAGAAGACAGGGCCCCGACCAATCGTCCTCTCTGAATGTCAGTCGGACTCCTCGGATGATTACATACATGAGCTCGCTACAGCACGGACTGTATTACGCATGCCCTCTTTTTATATCCATTTACATATTCATCTGTGTCTTTGGGGCCTCTACGTTTCGCGGTCTTGTTTGTGTGATGTCATCTTACAGTGAGGAGGTTGTTTTACACCACAATGGTACGTTCTTCGAGACTTCTGGGTAATTGGAGAAGTGAGAGGGTTGTGCGCACGTTATCCAGGATAGCCACACCATTTGCTACTTGCGTGACAAATGGCTGTCCAAAGTCGGCACCGGTTTCCCATTGGTCTCGTCGGTTTATGTGTAGTCTTTTGTGTTTGATGTTTACATGTCGTGTGTCTCTTTTCCGTCTCGTGCTGTACTCGTCTTTTGTGTTTTTGCATCGGGTGTTTTGATGTTTTGCTGTTGATGCTGCAACGGGGTCTTGTTGGAGATCTCCTCCCTTCTTCCTTATCATTATCTTTGGATGTACTACTCAAGTTCAGAATCACACTGTTTTGAAAATACTTACCCCGTTCTGAATGTCGGTATCGCTGTTGATTTCATTCCATTCTGTTAATTTTGGTAATTTATAGGCTTCCCTCACTGTGTTGTAATCTGACACACCATGTTCACGTGCTCGTTGTATGTTCAGGGCGGCTAAGTCACGTCGAGCAAAATCGAGTGATCCAAAAACATGTTCTAAAAAACGATTATATGGTAAAAAAGAAACCCTGCAGCCCCAGCGTACTATTGTCTAGTTTTGCATACTACCTGAACGTTATTCGTTTTTCGTTAATACACCAGCTAACAGGTAATCATAGCTTAGTCTCAAACCTTTTTTTCTGCACAAACCGTTCTTTACAAGTATACAATAACAAGAGCCCCAGGGGGCACAACGCTCACCTGATACCCATTCACGCTCTAATTGACATACTGACATTGAATACTGATAGTGCCAGTACCAGGATTTTAGCCCACAACCTTTCTAAAAAGATTTTGGCCGGATGCAGAAAAGTTTTTTTTTTCAGACAACCTTTAAAAGTACAAAAAAGAAAAGAAATAGTCACATTTCAAAACAATAACTTTTTTACTGATTTGAAAAAACGGATAAAGTGGTCCAACTTCATATGCCCAGCTAGTATAGTTCAATTATGCAACATCAAAAATAAAATCATATTGTAAAATTCCACATTAATGTGCAGCAGAAAAAGAATAAAACAATGAAATGATTTCATAAATTAAGTTTATTTAAAATTGAACACAAAACCTTTCATTATTAATAGCTAGCATGCCAGAAATTATAAAGCCTGTGTTTGTGAAACGAGAATACCCCCGACGGCATCTTTGTTAGTATAAACGCCATTTTCTGTTAAGTATGTGAGAGGTCAGGGTCAGCGTAATATTGGTATCAATGGAAAGATCTTGTCACTAGGAATACACATGTACAATATGAAAGCCCTATCACTAACCATTCAAAAGTTATGCCCAATGTTAAAGTTTTTGAGAAGTACGTGAAAGGTCAAGGTTATGGTCATGAGGTCAAAAATTTTGGTATCAATGGAAAGGTATTGTCACAAGGAATACACATGTGAAATATGAAACCTCTATCACCAGCTTCCATTCAAAAGTTATGCCCAATGTTAAAGTTTTTCGGAAAACAGACAGACAAACAGACAGACGGACAGGCCAAAAACTATATGCTCCTGAATCTTTTATTCCAGGGGCATAAAAAACAAAGATTTTTTGCCTTTATTCACTGAAATCTATGAATGCTTTTGAATAGTATTGATTTCATCTCAAATACATGAAACGTACGGTTAAAATCGTTTTGATTCAATATTTATCAATTCAAGTGAGTTGTGCAGAAATTGGGCCAGTTCGTTTCCCAAAAAAGCAGTGTATGTTGTATCAAACCTCATGACCCATTGAAGCCACTTGAACAAATAATTTTCAGTAAATATGCTGAAATGCGGCGCTTCTTGCCTATGCATATTTCAACAGGCGAGAAGGAGCGACGCATTTCAGCGTACGCTGTTCAACAACAGAAGTGGTTTCTCTCGGTTTCGCAGTTTGAAACAAATTAAAAGGCCCATGAAATTGTTAAGCTTGTCCAACTAGCAGACCTACGACATCGTTATTTACCGTTAACTAATTGTTTTACCTCATCATAGGTCTGTTACACGGACAAGTTGTTGGCGGAGAAAGTTCATGAAATGTATCGGTTACATCGGATTTGCTGACAAAAAGTTATCTGGTCCGATAAAAACTCATCATGTATCTATTATTTAAACAGATAAAAATTCCCAAATGTCTCAACACAGGAACCTGTCGTTTTATGAGAGAAAATGTCATTATTCACAACCTCAGGCCTCTGTGTTCCTCTTAGAAATATTATACATACAAGATGACGAACACAGTGGCTTAAGGTTGTGAATAATAATTTATTTTCTCTATTAAAACAACAGCTTTCTGTGGTCCAACATTTCATTGGAAGATTTCAGGAACTCTGAACTGAATTATTTATTTTCAAGAATTTCAGATATTAAATGTCCTATGCATTCTCAAAATCCAGAGGAAGAGATTACTCATAAGACGTTTCTTCAAGAAATCAGTCTGTAAATTACTTCATCTAAGAGAGTCTAAGACAGAGGAAATTCGAGCAAACTTTATACATGATAACAAGTATATGCAAGTTTTCCAAGTACATGAATGGTAACCATTATGAAAGTGTTCCAAGTATAAAAATCTATTCCGTTTGCACTGTATCTCCTGAAATGAAGGTATCACATTACTACAGGTGTAATCCAAGGAAATCGTTTTAGCGGGGAATCCCCTCAGTTTTGACTGGTGAACAGGGCAGAATAAAAGGTGTCACACTATTGGTCAAAACTATTGAAAATTTAAAAATAGCACATGAAATCAATGTACCATTCCCTGTAGTCGGGATAAATTGAGTTTTGAACCTGTTTTTGTCTTTTATGCAATCTATAGAAACTTGAGCTTTGCTCAGGTGAGCTAATAAAAACTGAAAAAGGGAAAAAATTTGTTTGGGTCCCGCCGGGGTTTTAAGCCACTCCCCATGGGTCCATTGGGCATGGAAAACATACATTATACCTATGTACAATCTTGAAAAATATTCCTTAAAACCAAAAGTGGATATCTTGACAAAATTCTTTCACTTGTAGGGTACCATGCATGAGTACCTCATACCTACAAATTGTCATGACAATCTGAAGAGTGGTTATAGAAAAGAAGCAAAAATGTATGAAAATCACCCCCTCTTCCTTTTTACATGAGAAAAAAATTCATAAAAAATCAAAAAAATAAAATTTCAGCATAAAATACATATCAAAGCATTAAGTTCGTTAAATATGATAAATATGTAGTAAATGAGTGTGTAAAATCATACACTTATTGAGTTATTTAAAGAAATAGTGCTAAAATGTGCATTTCTGACTAAGTCCGAAAAGACGTCAAAAACGCGTCAAAAATTTGACTTCGAAGTGGAACCAAAAATAACAACACTTCTTAAGACATCTCTCTAGATCATCCTGATGCTTTCGGTTTGTCGATACATGCTTCGGTTCTGAAGAAGAAGTTTGTCAAAGGAGGGTACCCCACGTGACCTACTTTTGGAAATCACAATAAAACATTCATTCGTCGAATTCAGATCGCAAGATGTTATGAGGACACGGTCGTGTTCAAAATAGAAGTACAGGAATGCGTCCATCCTTAGGGTTATTTTAGTATAGACTTGTAGGGGAAATACTTTGTGAAAGAGAAAGGGTTTGTGACTAAACTATGATACCTCACACCTGTGCACAAACTATAGGTCTTGGATGATTTCTTTTTATCCTGATAAGAAGGAGGATTGTGCACACGTTATCCTTATAGCCACACTATATGCTGTTTGATAGCGGATTTCGTCCAAAGTCTGCACAGGATGTATACTGGTCTTCTTTAATTAATATATCGTGATTCATGGTTTGTTGTGTCTGCTATGATTGGTTGACCGTTCTGTGTTGGTGTTGTGTGACCTGCTGTTGTCTCCTTCAAATGTGCTATTACAGGGAGGAGGTTATTATGCACAACAACTTCTTCGAGACCGCTTGGTGTCCAGATAGGTGAAAATGCGCACGTAATCCGAATAACAATGCCATTTCCTACAAGCGTGACAGATGAACGTCCATAGTCGGCAATGGTTTCCCATCGGTCACTTTTGTTTATGTAAAGTCTTTTTGTAACATATTTAATGTTTATTAACTTATCCCTTTGGTGGCCCTTGTGCTTGTCCAATCTTTGTTTGCCTTTGGAAGTTTCAATGGTTTGTGGTTGTGCTGCAACCGAGTCCTGTTGGAGATCCCATCCTTTCTCTTATGCTTTTGATATAATTCGCTTTCTTTTAGACTGCTCGAGCTTTTTAATGATTTATTCATAGAATTACCATTTAAAATATTTTTTATTGCTGTTCACTTACCACTAAACCAATTTCGAACTTCAAAATGTCTACAAACCTCTTAGATCTGGAACAACTATGGGGTCCTCCCGTTCTGACAGTGTAGATGCCATCCCTCGAATTAAATCGTCCAGCATTGGCTCTACTGTCTCCTAGACAGAAATAACTTTTTCTTATAATCTTTTTTTCATGAGTGATATATTGGATAAATGATTTGATATCTTTTCATCGAATTTCATTTAGTCTATCAGTGCACTTGAGAGGGAAATAATTGACATACAGCTAGTTCAAAATGCCTCGTCTTTTCTATGCAAATTTCTTTATTTGTCTCTTTTTATGATAAAATGATCTCACACCTGTCCATTGAAGTATGTGTTACAGAGTCTTAGTGCACTGACTTTCCTAGTTCTGTCACCTACACTTGATGTCAGCATCCTCCAATCACATGTCCCTCCAGTACTGGCAC